>OZ025290.1:369714581-370276581 GCA_964019185.1 Maratus speculifer | reverse complement strand
AAGGTACAAGCGTCTAGAGATCACACTTTCTCAATTTGATCCCGCGGGGGATCGGCCACTGCGCATATCGTTCCCCGCATGACGTAGCGATTTTCGCGGATTTTTGCATACTACACATATATTTCAGTGCATGACGTATATTTTGACAAATATGAGTTATATATATAGTTTTTTTTAACCATTTTCTATTATTTTAATTAGGAAATAAAAATAAATTACAAAAGTTTAATTAATAATTATAGAACAAAACAATTTATATCGATTTATAAAAGGTAATACAAAGTAAATAAGCAATTTATAAATAACTAAACAACAATGACCGGGTTACCATATGAAGCACAAAATCGCCATTTTGTTTAAAAAATATATAACTGATATTTGATAACGAAGTTTTTGCCAAACTGGCATCAGAAAAAAAATCGCGCCAATGTGGTGCGTATATGACATCTGTGTCCTGATATATATATATATATATATATTTTTTTTTTTCAAATAATGTTATGAATAATAAATTCCAATATCTTGATGTTATGTAATATTTCTATTACAATATTATTTCATATGTTTTTTTTCATTTATCTTTAAGTGAAATTTAACTATACATCTGCTGAAGGGTTAAGCTGCTTAAAATGTTTAGAATTAGAAATTATTACAATACTACGATATAAGTCAGTCTATTTTAAAAACAGTCTATAGAAATGTAATAACAACATGTACATAAACTGTAAACCTGAAAAAGAAAGATTTTTTATAGCCTTTTTTCATGAAGAAGGAATTATTATATCAAAGATATTATAAACAAGTAAGAAAAATCATGCGTTAAGCATAGATTATGAAGCACTTTCCAACACTTAATGAAATCTTTAACAAAACTTTGTTATTTAAGGAAATAATAGTGTATAGCCAAATATACCCAAATATGTATTCCAGTACATTAGAACAGCCGTGTATTTCATATGTTAGTATATACATTAGCTTAGCAAGAAAATACCCAGTAGCTTGAAATTTCTTTTTCAGCAATTCATACTATTAGATGGAAACATACTTGACTACTTTTGTTCAGCCCTGTAATTTACATTGTGCCTTTATTACACGTCAGCATTAGGCTAAAATTTATTGTAAACTGAAACACTTTTAAAACAACTGAAATCACATTCTCATAAATCATCATTCATAGGCGTCCATGTACCGAATTCTTTGCGTGGCCCTGTATATCCCTTTACCTATATTCTGCAAACATTTCTCAGTAAATTGAATGCAGCTCAGCGTAAAAATGCATAGCTTATTTAAGAACCCCGTTTAAATAATTTACGCTCATATCCTGAATAAAATTTCATATAATTATTCAGGTGAGCTCTTTTGGGTAGCCCTGTATATCAACTATAACATTTATACACACCATATAATGTGCATATATTTAGCGAAATATAAACGCGAATATCATAATTAAAATGAATTTCATCCCTCCATCAGCCATATACGGTAGACATATACCATAGATATATACGGTACTTCGGAAAGAATATACTATTTGAAATCTTTTGTATGGCCCTGTAAATGCTATGTACTTCATATTATGAAAGACAGTAGCGTATAATTTATACTAAGCTTCAGTGACATATATCAATTTTATTATACATGAAAAAGCTTAATATATTTAAAATATGTCACACATAATTCCCCCTTTTACCATTATCTAATGGAATTCTTTTGTGTGACCCTGTAAATGAATAATAGCTACATTTTCACCTTATATTTTATAGGATGCATATTTTAATATGTTTGGCAGGGTATAACATCTTTAAAATTCCTTTGAAATGATTTTTCCCCATAGGCTGTAATGTAATAGGAAACTTTTGATTCGCCCTGTAGATAAACTAATCATGGTAGAAACTTCATTTTCGATAGGACTTGTGCTAGGGTAAACGTCAATAACGTCCTAAAATTTCATGGAAATCCGAGTATATTAACGATTTTTCCCCATGGGCCGTAATGTAATGGAAAACTTTTGATTCGCCCTGTAGATAAACTAATCATAATAGAAACTTCATTTTCAATAGGGTTCGTGCTAGGGTAAACGTCAATAACGTCCTAAAATTTCATGGCAATCCGAGTATATTAACGATTTTTCCCCATAGGCCGTAATGTAATGGGAAACTTTTGATTCGCCCTGTAGATAAACTAATCATGGTAGATACTTCATTTTCAGTAGGGTTCGTGCTAGAGTAAACGTCAATAACGTCCTAAAATTTCATGGCAATCCGAGTATATTAACGATTTTTCCCCATAGGCCGTAATGTAATGGGAAACTTTTGATTCGCCCTGTAGATAAACTAATCATGGTAGATACTTCATTTTCAGTAGGGTTCGTGCTAGGGTAAGCCTCAATAGCTTCCTAAAATTTCATGGCAATCTGAGTATATTAACGATTTTTCCCCATAGGCCGTAATGTAATGGGAAACTTTTGATTCGCCCTGTAGATAAACTAATCATGGTAGATACTTCATTTTCAATAGGGTTCGTGCTAGGGTAAACCTCAATAACGTATAAAAATTTCATAGAAATCCGAGTATATTTACGGGAGTTAGAGCGCGGACAGACGGACAGACGGACAGACGGCCATCCGGCCAGACGGACAGACGGACAGACGGCCATCCGGCCAGACGGACAGACGGACAGATGGACAGACGGCCAGACAAACCGAATGCATAAGCACTTTTCAATTTTGTTGGAAAGTGCTAAAAAAAAGTATTTGGCATATAGAATTAGTGAAACTTCAATTTTCATTAGCATAGTTTGGTGATGCATATGATTTTTTTAATCATTACAGAGTATAAACAATTGCTGTTATAATTAAGTGTTTAAATGTTATTATAATTATTTTATTGCTATTAATACTGCTTTTTCTGAAATGTCAAATAATGGTGAGTAATTTGTTTGGATACCAACTTGGACATTTTTCCGCCAAGTACTGGCAAAAATGTACCACTAAACTGGAAATTCAAATTTATTGATGGAAATTCAAATTTCATTAACTTTTTACTTTCTTCTATCTTTACAAGAAGAAAGTATTGGATTCATGAAAATTTTTGACTTCCGATTTTCCACGGATTTATACGTTTTAGAAGGTCCTGAACACGTTTTGACTATTTTTAGAAAATGTCTGTCTGTGAGTCTGTCCGTCCGTCTGTCTGTCTGTATGTGACAAAAAATTTGTGGGCGCTCTATCTCAAGAACTAATGTTCGAAATTTAATAAAATTTCATATTCAGTTAGAGCTTGATATGAATTATTGCCTATTGGTTTTCGGTGAAAATTGGCCTGCAGGTGGCGCTGCTATACTACGTTTTTCATGATTTTCAAGATTGCTATATCTCAAGAACTAATGCACAGAATTTTACGAAACTTCAGATTCTGTGACTCCTTGATATACATAGACGCTGATTAAGTTTTGATGTAAATTGGCCAGCAGGTGGCGCTGCTATGCCACGTTTTTCGTGATTTTCATGATAGCTATATCTCAAGAACTAATGCACAGATTGTCATCAAACTTCAGTTTCCGCAATACCTTCAGATACAAAGCCGCTGATAAGGTTTCGGTGTGAACTGCCCTATAGGTGGCGCTGCTGTGCTACATTTTGCACGATTTTTGCGATAGCTATATCTGCAGAGAACTTCATCAAATTTTAGACTCTGTTACACTAGAATATATAACATAATTAGACGCTGATTACATTTTGGTATTAACCTTGCAACAGGTAGTGCAGCTATGATGCATTTTGCACGATTTTTCCGATAGCTATATGTCAACAACCAACGCACAGAATTTCATCAAACTTCAGATTTTGTTACAAAATGACATATAACATATTTACACGATGATTATGTTTTGTTATAAATCCTTCAACTGATGGTGCTGCTGTGCTATATTTTACACGGTTTTTTTTTTTAAACTAGCTATATCTCAAGACTTAATGCACAGAATTTCATCAAACTTCAGATTCTTTTACACCATAACATAATTAGACGCTTTTTTACGTTTTGGCATATACTGTCCAAGATATGGTGTTGCTGTGCTACGTTTTGCAAATTTTTCGTTATAACTATATCTCAAGAACTAATGGACGAAATTCCATCAAATTTCAGATTCTGTTACGTCTTGACATAGATAGATGCTTATTAGGTTTTAGTATAAATTACCCAACATGAGGCACTACTAAGCTCATTTTCTCAGAATATTAATTAAATTTTGCGTTTTAGGATTTTCGGATACCATAATCTCATTAGGCTAGGTCGAATGTTCGAAGAAATTCAATAAGGGGTAACTTTGGGGTCACACCTTTTTTTTTTTTTTTTTTTTTTTTTTTTTAATATTAAAATGTACTTATGAGATAGAAGAAAGTTTTGGGATTGACACATCCAACTAGTTTGTAATAGGAATTGGAAGGAAAATCTTACAGTTATCTATCAAAACAATTAACAGTTTTAAATAGAAAGAGACTAAAATAAAAAATAAAAATTAATAAATATGTATGCATTTAAAACGAAGGAGAATCGCGCCATTGATGTAGGGATTACGTGCGTAAATGTATAATAAATATATTTCTGTGTAATAATATAAATGCATTTCTTCATTAGAGAAATACTACATCTTCATCAATGGAGCGATGATTAGAAAGAAACACGCGCGCGAGAATAAATTTATTATTTTAATATTAGTATGCAAATAATAATAAAAATGCATCAAATATATTTTTTTCTTTTTTCAATACGAAACAATGTTTCAATGTCAGGGCCTGATTAATGCACGGGCCTCCGGGGCCTTGGCCCTGGGCCCACCAATTTCAGGGGCCCACAAGTTATATGGCTGATTTTTTTCCCTTAATCAAATACTTTTCAAATAATATTGTTTTATAAAATGTGAAACATAAAATTTAAATATTCTGAATGACTCAATAAAATTTTTAGAATTTTTTAACATAGGCACTTTTCACCCAAACAACTTTGTCAACTCGTCAAATGAACCTTCTTTTTTTGTGAAAGTGTCACCGAAAATGGATAGGTAGGGGGGGGGGGGGGCAATTTTTTAACAGGCCCTGGGCCCAACTTCAGCTTGATCGGGCTCTGTTCAATGTAATTTTCTACAAAAAATCTTATATCCGAGAAACACTCTCACTCCGGCAACATATTAAACACAAGTTTTGCTTATTTTTCAACGCTTTGCCTGTTAGACTGTAGAAGGCTCTGCTGTAGGACTCAGAGAACCCTATAACGCCCACCTATACCTGTCACCCCTGCTTAAAAAAGTGGAATCTTCCAAAGCATGCGCAATTGGGATTTTTCATAGTGAGCCACTCTTCGAAAGAGCCGCTAGTCTTTCGAATCATTGCAACGCTATTCAAATAAAACTGATAGTGACTCACATGTGCACGTGTAATGCATAAACATATTTTCGCACTTTGGCATAAACAGAAGAAAATTCTTAGCACCGTCGATTCTAAATTAAATACCTCAATTATTAAAAGTACACCTTTTTGCTTTTTCTTAGTACAAACAAAACTTTTTTATACAACTGTAGCAATTTGATGTATTATTTTAAGATGAATTTAATAATTTTAACATATGGAAGAGTTGGAATTGGAAAAGAAAAATATTTTCTAATTTAATATATAGATTTGGGGGCCCATTAAAGTCAGGGGCCCATGAGCAAAGTCCCGATTTGCCCATGTAGTAATAAGAACCTGATTGTGAAACTTCTTATCCCCTGTGTGCTGGCTAAGACTTCTTGCTCAATCTGGATATATTGACACTCTGTTGACGTCATTTTTATTGAATAATAAGCCACTGGAGCTTCAACTCACTCTGCCAAATTGTAGCTGAGCAGTGCTTAATTTGCACTAGAGTTCAAATCCGGCACTTCTTTTTTTTTTTTTTTTTTTTTTCTGCGAGGATTGAAATATTGGTCGGAGTTTATCGTAAATCATAAATACTGCTCTCCGAATCCCAAAAGAACAGCATTTTAAAAAAATCGAAGCCTAGATTACATTTTTCTTTCCATCCCACCTCCCATTCTTTTCTACCTCTTTTTCTTATTCTTTATGTGTCACTAGTGTGTGGCTCAAAGTCATGGAATTAAAAATCCATCTTCTTAGTTCCTAGGTAAGAGAATATTTTTATCTACCGTCGCAAGTATAGACTCACAAGGAAGGTCTCCATACGGGCATACTCAGAAAAATCTGAAAAAATTACAGAATGTTCGTCTCATATAGTTATATATGTTTATAAAAAAAATTTCGGCGGAATCTCCTTATAACGTCCGTAAAAAAATAATAAAAATTTCGTTTATTTGGCGGTTTATCTCCGGTTGGCGAAAAAACGAAATTTTGAAAAATACGCTTTTACGCTTCGAATACTTTTTAAAAGAAAAAACTTTCTATGTTCAATTTATTTAAATAAGTTTAGTTTAAGTAATTTTAGTTTTGCATTTTTACTTTACTTTAAGTGTAATTTTGTCATATGCGTTTATATGTACACTTATAACAAAATGAAATTAATATATTTTATCATTTAAAACACAATTTAAATTGATTAAAATTGTTCCAAATTGAAAAATACACTGATAAAATCTGCTGCATTTTGTTGCAACGCACTCCCTTGCTTGTATAGAAAACGGTTACTTGGCCGTGAAATGGAGCTTTCTCATTGGTTGAAATAGAGATATTATATACACGCGGTGGAGTGCGTTGCAACAAAATGCAGCAGATTTTTAACAGTGTATGACACGGTCAATTCGCCGTGCTATGGAGCATTCTCATTGGTCAGAAGAGAGATATTCTATAAAAGTAGTGGATTGACGTTGCAGTAAATGCTGCAGATTTTTAACAGTGAAGTCAATTAAAATCAATTTTCAGATCCGTTAAAATCGTCTGCTTTTGGCGAGGAAATGCACTGCTTGCCAAATCCCGCGTCGCTTTCAGCTTTTCACGCCAATTATTCCAAACTATTTTATTTTTTTACATATCTAATAATGTAATTCCGCCGCTAATTTTCACCGATCCTTTATTACCTACATGAGTAGTTTAATTCGTATTTTTTTCAAAAAATTCTGAGTATGCCCCCAATGGAGACCTTCCTTGTCAGTGGTTTCAGAATGGCGATAAAGAATGCCAGAATAAATCACAATTCACAATTGTATCTGCCACTATTACACTGTACTTTTTTATAGAAAAAAAAAAGAAGAAGGAATAAAGATGAAGAATAATGACTGAGGGTGATGCTAAAAATGTAACTATAAAATCCGCTACATTAGGCCCAAACACAACCGCATGCTTTCGCAAAAAAGAAGGAAACATTTTGAAATACAGCTTTTAATTCATAAGTACAATTAAATGCTACTTTAGAATGCTTAAATATAGGCAGATCATTTTCATTTAAAGTTTAGTGGTGTTTGCGTATTATTGAATAATTAACGCGTTTAAAACAACCACATAAACATTTAATAATACCTTCACAAGACTCACAAAAAATAATGCATCAAGAAAAAGAATAATGAAAAGGTAAAGATAACATCGTTTGTTGCTATGCAGTTGTTGTTGCCATGCGGCTGGTATAAATTCTTTTCTTTCAAAATAGCGTTTCCTTCATCAATGGAGTGATAATTAGAAACGAAACACGCGCGCGAGAATAAATTAGAGAAATACTACATGAGTATCCCCCCCAGTGACGAAGGAACGATACAACAAAAAACAATGTGAAGAATAATACATATATAAATAATACAATATATTTATGAAGGAAAGTCAATTATATAGCAACTGAAGGATCTGGCATTAACTGGGAAAAATAAAGATCATGTTAGTATAAATGGCGCTTCGCGCCATATACACTACAAATTCGATCTCATAGAGGATGAGATGAAGAGAGAGAGAGAGAAGTTAATTATATGAAATATAGTTTATTTCGGTTATTAGTCTTTTAGGAAATCTTACTTGTCTACCTGATCTGGTAGTTAGTGGTCCTGATCAAGGCCCCCTTATCATAATCATGATATTATGATAAGTTAGCCTTGGTCCTGATTTTATTGGTTGATCAGCACGAGGAGGTGTGGTTATATCAGGGAATTGAAGTAGTAATTTATGATAAATACTGTTTCCCGAAACCGTTTTGATGGAATGAACAGATGCTGTATATAGATGACCTGGAGTGGCTAAATTTGTAACATTATCCACCAGCTTTTTATTTCGAAGATCTGGAATTAGATTAAAATGATATAGGAAATCTGCACCAATAATTGGAGTGCTGACGTCACCTATTAAAAAAGGGAAGCGAAAAGTTTTTCGTAGATTAAAATCAAGCGTCAGAAGCTTTTCTCCATATACATTGATTTTTGAAGTATTCGCTGCAGAAAGAGTCATAAAAGGGGTTTTTTTCTTCTGGGCAAATGATGCTGGAATAATGCTTATGTCCGAACCTGTGTCGCATAAATAATTTATGTTTGTCTTTTTATCTTTTAAAAAGAGGCGACTAGATATTTTATGCAAGGTGGTTGTCGCCGTTACACCTCGCCGTCTGTGTTTTTTGAAAATGAACAATGTTCAGAGCATTTCTTGGCATTTTCGCCAAATTTTTCGTGGTACCAACATTGTCCTTTGGAATCTTTTGAAACGCTACGTTTTCTTCCAAATGAACGTCGACGAAAAGGGCTGCGTGATCTGCGTAACTCTAGCTGATTAATTCTATCATTAAGCTTTTTAATTTCATTTAAAATTTTAGAATTAATATTTGGTTCTATTGAAACAGCATTTACTGCAGTGGGATTATATTCTAATATTCGATCCGCAACTTCGGATGCTTTATCAAGTGTCAATGGCGAAATAGCGGCTAAAATGCTTTGTACATATGACGGTAAATGCAAAAGAAATAATTCCAACATCAATTCGTCAGATACATTGTGGGATTCTGCTCTTCTTTGCATAACTCTTAAAAGATCACTAGGTTTACGATCACCAAGTTGTTCCCCCAACAATAATTTTCGTATTTCAGATTGTGAAGAATCGCTTGTTCGTTTAATTAATTCAGTTTTTAAATCCTCATATGGTGTAGTATGTGATGGTTTGATAATTAAATCTCGTACAATAGATGCGGCATCTGGAGGTAAATTAGCCGAAATATAATTAAATTTTGTGCGACTTTCTGTTATTGGCTTAGGATTCGCTAATTCAAATGAATGTTCACACATGGCGAACCACAAACTAACATCGTTAAAGTTATATGGTGGTATACGAACTGCGTTAACATCTGACATTTTTTTAAAAAATAAAATGAAATATTACTCACTCATTACGGGATTCTTTTAATTTGCGTTAGTCCATAGGTCACCATTTTAGTGGTGTTTGCGTATTATTGAATAATTAACGCGTTTAAAACAACCACATAAACATTTAATAATACCTTCACAAGACTCACAAAAAATAATGCATCAAGAAAAAGAATAATGAAAAGGTAAAGATAACAACAAGCGTCTCGAGATCACACTTTCTCAATTTGATCCCGCGGGGGATCGGCCACTGCGCATATCGTTCCCCGCATGACGTAGCGATTTTCGCGGATTTTTGCATACTGAATATATATTTCCGTGCATGACGTATATTTTTGACAAATATGAGTTAGATATATATTTTTTAACCATTTTCTATTATTTTAATTAGGAAATAATAATAAATTACAAAAGTTTATATCGATTTATAAAAGGAAATACAAAGTAAATAAGCAATTTATAAATAACTGAACAACAATGACCGGGTTACCATATGAAGCATAAAATCGCCATTTTGCTGCACTCTATTAATTAAAAAATATATATGTAACTGATATTTGATAACGAAGTTTTTGCCAAACTGGCGTCCGAAAAAAAAATCGCGCCAATGTGGTGCGTATATGACATCTGTGTCCTGATATATGTGTATATATATATGTGTGTGTGTGTGTGTTACAGGCCAAAC
Organism: Maratus speculifer; assembly: GCA_964019185.1. Classification (NCBI taxonomy): domain Eukaryota; kingdom Metazoa; phylum Arthropoda; class Arachnida; order Araneae; family Salticidae; genus Maratus; species Maratus speculifer. Next base: position 370,266,581 of record OZ025290.1, on the reverse strand, counting down.
CCGATTTTAGGCCAAACCGGTCTATCCTAACGCCCATCGGATAAACTAGTTTTTCCTAGACCAAACTAGTCTATCCTAAGGCCCATAGGACAAACTAGATGTTCCTAGGCCAAACTAGTTTGGCCTAACTCTTATAGGATAAACTAGTTTAGACTGCTGTTTATTGGTCTGAACTAGTTTATCCTAGGCCAATTCAATTTGGCGTGATTTTATTGAATTCAATGATCGCCTCAACGCCAACATTCTTGTTTGTCCTAATAGTTTCTAGTTTATCCTAGGCCAATGTAGTTTTAAGTGTTTTTAGCTCACGGGCGTCAAAGCCAGAGAAATAATGTGCTCACAGGTTCTGTATGTATGTATGTACGCATGTATGTACGTATGTGCATACGTATGTACGTAACACGATAACTTGAAAAAGAGATATCCGATTTGGTTCAAATTTTGAATGTAGGTTCATTCTGATAAGGTACTTTTCTGATTAATATTGGGAATTCACTTGGTAGGAATAAAGGGGTTCGAACGGGAGGCTAATCCCCCACCTTTAATTTAGAGAAATGGATTTATCATGCAGAATTATCAGTTTTCATTTTAAATGTAGGATCATTGTGACAAGGCGCCTCCGTGATTAGTTGTGGATGTTTATTGTTTAAGTCTAAATTTTGGAGTTAAACAATAAAAATCCTCAACTCTAAAAGGAAGGACAATGTAGGTAACACAACATAATTTAGAGGCCTGGCGGCCCGGTCAGGTGGGGCCCTGGCCTGGAAATTCCGGCCCGTGCTCTGACAGTATTCTACAACCCTTCGAATAAAATACATTATTTAAGGGTGATAACAAACCCACTTTGCACAAGGTTAGCTATGGAGCAGTAGTCTGGATCAATATTAAAAAGAATATTGCCCAATTAAAGTGATGGCTTTGCATTCACAGGCTGTTTACACTTATTGTGTATTACAGCCTTATTTTTTTTAAAGAATAACATCCTCGAAAAATAAAGTAAGTTGGATTACTTTTTCCTATTTCCCCCAACTATACTTAACCATTGAACCCGCAAAACTAATCACAGATACGCTTTATAAAATTAAACAATTATCCAAAATTTTAAGCAAATCGGATAATTCTGCTCAAAAAACAATTCATCTGATTTAAGGAGGGTAATCTTCCATTCCTCCCTTTATAATTAATCATTAAACCCTCAAAACAATTCAGGGATTAGCCTTAAAAACTGTATTCAAAATTTACGGCAAATCGGATAAATTTGCATAAAAACCTATTTATCTAATTTAAGGAAAGCGATAAAACGTCCACTACCCCATTATACTGAAACAAAAGAAAAACTCAAATTAATTAAAGAAGCGCCTGATCAAATGAATTCATGTCCAAAACTTTAAGCAAATTGGATAATTCTGTATTATAACCAATTTATCTAATTTAAGGAAAGAAATAAATCGTAAGTTTCCCCCTTATATTTAACCGAAGAACCATGAAAATTAGTCAGTGAAGCGCTTCAATAGAATGAACAAATCCAAGATTTGCAGCAAATCGGTTAATTCTGCATGAAAAACACATTTGCCAAAATTAGGCGGGACCCCCCCCCCCCCGTTATTCTCGTTGTTTTTATTCAATTAATGTCCAAAACTAATTAGGGAAGTCCTTTACCAGAATGAATTTATTTCTAAAATTTGAAGCAAATCAGTAATTTCTGCGTGAAAAAAGCATTTACATAAATTATGGGGCGTTACTCCTATCCCCCCTCCCTCTATACTTAAACAATGAACACTCACAACTAATCATGGAGGCCCCTCAAGAGAATGCTCCTATATCTAAAATTTTAATAAAATATGCTAATAATGCATGGAAACCCATTTATTTAAATTAAGGGAAGGGGCGAATCAGCCTCTCGTTCTCTCCCCCCCCCCCCACTTATTCTTCTCCAATGACCTCCAAAAGTAATCAAAAAAGCTCCTTAAGAATAAACCTATATTGAAAGTTTGATGCAAATCGATTATTTCTATCAAGAATAATTGCGTTACGCACTTACATAGATACAGAACCTAGGGGCACATTAGTTCTCAGGATTTGGTAGTCTTATGAGTTAAAAACATGTCAAATTACATTATTTCTATCGAGAGTTATCGCGTTACGCACATACGTACATACATATTTATTCCTATACATATTTATTCCTATTACCCTTTATTCCTATCCAATGAATTCCCAAAATTAATCAGAAAAGTACCTTATCAGAATGAACCTACATTCAAAATTTGAACCAAATCGGATATCTCTTTCAAGAGTTATCGTGTTACGTACATACGTATGCACATACGTACATACAAGCGTACATACATACATACAGAACCTGTGAGCACATTATTTCTCTGGCTTTGACGCCCGTGAGCTAAAAACACGTAAAACTACATTGGCCTAGGATAAACTAGAAACTATTAGGACAAACAAGAATGTTGGCGTTGAGGCGGTCATTGAATTCAATAAAATCACGCCAAATTGAATTGGCCTAGGATAAACTAGTTTAGACAATAAATAGCAGTCTAAACTAGTTTATCCTATAAGAATTAGGCCAAACTAGTTTGGCCTAGGAAAATCTAGTTTGTCCAATGGGCCTTAGGACAGACTAGTTTGGCCTAGGAAAAACTAGTTTATTCGATGGGCGTTAGGATAAACCGGTTTGGCCTAGGAAAAACTAGTTTATCCGATGGGCCTTAGGATAGATCGGTTTGGCCTAGGAAAAACTAGTTTATCCGATGGGCTTTAGGATAGACCGGTTAGGCCTAGGCCAATCTAGTTTGGCCTAAAATCGGGTTTGGCCTGTAACATATTCAGAGTTCTCGCTGTCACTCGCCAATGCGCCAAATTGCGACTAAATTCTCCATTTGGCGAATAAACAAGCGATTAGATTCGCCAAATTGCTATACTTTTTTTCTTTTCTTTTTCGTTTTTCATACATTTGCATATATACATATTTTCATATTCATATACTTGTAGCGGATATTTGAAATTAGATTAATAAGAATCGTTTTCGCAGTTATAAAAACTTAGGTTATTTTAGAACATATTGAAAAAAAGGGGGTAAATTAAAGAATTAAAGTTTTTTTTTTTTTTTTTTTTTTTTTTTTTTTTGTGCTACACGGCGAATTTATTTGGCTAATACTTTTTTCATTTGGCGAATGTTTTTTATTTTTAATTAGCCAAATTACTAACGTTAGTCAAATGTCAGCGAGAACACTGATATTTCATATGTTTTTTTCACTTATCTTTAAGTGAAAATTAATTATACATCTGCTGAAGGGTTAAGCTGCTTAAAATGTTTAGAATTAGAAATTATTACAAAATTATGATATAAGTCAGTCTATTTTAAAAACAGTCTATGGAAATGTATAACAACATGTACATAAACTGTAAACCTGAAAAAGAAAGATTTTTTATAGCCTTTCTTCATGAAGAAGTAATTATTATATCAAAGATATTATTAAAAAAAAAGTATTTGGCATATAGAATTAGTGAAACTTCAATTTCCATTAGCATAGTTTGGTAATGCATATGATTTTTTTTATCATTACAGAGTATAAACAATTACTGTTATAACTAATTAAGTGTTTAAATGTTATTATAATTATTTTCTTGCTATTTATACTGCTTTGTCTGAAATGTCAAATAATGGTGAGTAATTTGTTTGGATACCAACTTGGACATTTTTCGCCAAGTACTGGCAAAATGTACCACTAAACTATATTGATAGAAATTCAAATTTCATTAACTTTTTGTAATAGGAATTGGAAGGAAAATCTTACAATTATCTATCAAAACAATTAACAGTTTTAAATAGAAAGAGACTGAAATAAAAAAATAAATAAATATGTATGCATTTAAAATGAAGGAGAATCGCGCCATCGATGAAGGGATTACGTGAATAAATGTATAATAAATATATTTCTGTGTAATAATATAAATGTATTTCTTCATTAGAGAAATACTACATCCAGGGCCGTGCTTAAGGTAGGGCGAGCCGGACATTTGCCCAGGGCCGCCAAAATTTGGGGCCGCAAAAAGTTGGTGTTGCTTTTACATTTTACCAGTTTTTATGAAGAGTCTATTTAACTTGTCAGGCGCAATCCACGTCTGGCAAGTTGGTTACAATTTATTTTAAACTAATTCGTAAAATTGAAAACACATTCTCAGAAATTATCATTCATAGGCGTCCATATACTCAATTCTTTGCGTGACCCTGTATATCATTTTATCCATATTCAAAAACTATTCCTTAGTAAAATAAATGCAGTTTAGCATAAAAATGCATAACTTATTTAAAAATCATCTTTAAGTAATTTACGTTCATATTCACTAACGTTTGCGATCTTTTTGGTATAGCCTTGCATATCAACTGTAGCATTTATACACTCTATATAAAATGCATAGATTTAGAGAAACTTAAAAGCACATATCATAATTAAAATGCATTTTATCCATCCATCAGCCATCATCGGATACATATACAGTACGTCGGAAAGAATATACTATTCGAAATCTTTTGTGTGTCCCTGTAAATGCTGTACATTTCGTATTATATATGGTTATATCGTATAACTTATGTTAAGTTTCAACGACGTATATCAATTTTAGTATGTATAAAATAATTTAATATAATTAAAATATGTCGCACACAATTCCCCTCTTTACCACTATGTAATGTAATTCTTTTGTGTGGCCTTGTAAATGAATAACAGCTATTTTTTTCAACGCGTATTTTACAGAAAGCATATTTTAGTGCACGTCGTAAATGCATATAATTTGTAATGCATTGGACCGGGCGTAAAATCTATAAAATTTATTTGAAACGATTTTTCTCCTCAGGCTATAACATAACGGTACACCTTTGACTGTCGCTGTAAATAAACTAATCATGCTAGAACCTTCATTTGAAATACAGTTTTGCTAGGGTAAACGTCAATAATATCGAAAATTTTCAGGGCATTCCAAGTTATTTACGGAAGCTAGAGCGAGGACAGATGGACAGGTAAACCGAAATTATAAATATTTTGGAACTTTGTTGGAAAGTATTAAAAAAGAAACTTTTTCGTAATCATTTTAAATACAGTAAAACCTCCAAAGTTGACCACCTCTTTATGTTGACCACCTCTCTATGTTGACCGAAATTTATAAGTTTGAATGGTCGCAATGCGTTTTCAATAGAGAATTAACTCTCTATGTTGACCACCTCTGTAAGTTGTATGTTGACCACTTTTTAGTGAATTCTATTCTCTGTAACTTGACCATTGATGTTTTCTTGAATTTACTTTTTCCTCTGTTTTTTCTCCCACATTATATCACAATTGATAAAAAATAGTGGAAGAGCATGTTTGAAGAAGCCACGATTCTATTTTTAATTTCATGTATTGTACGAAGTTTTGTTTCACGATTTGTAAATAATCATATTCATGAGAACTTTTTGTACATTATTATTAAACCAAAATATGCATTATGTACATAGTTACAGATGAGCATATTAAGTTGCTTTGCTAGAACTCATGATTCTAAATAACAATTAATATTTTAGCAATTCTTTTCTTTTTAACATTGAAATGATATTTTATTTTATTCCACTTTTGGAAGATCAAGAAATAATGTAGTCTACTACTGAATTCTAGTTTTACATTACATGAACTAAAAAAACAAGAAAAAATGTTTTTAATATCAATTATCTAGTAGGTCATGTGATCCCTGCCACCTGCCGTCTGGTTGAGAAATGAAGAGATTGCCGAAATACACATGTGAAATACATTCCGTTCTTTTTTTCTGCATATCATGTCGTGACAAGACGGGACGTTTATTTTCGAATTTTCATTAAAAATGGTGCAAAGAAAAGCTCTAAATGAACTTAAAGGAGAAAGTGGATATATTTAATTTTCTGGAAAGAAGCTGGTGAAGAAAAACAGCGGAAAAATTTGGTGTGAGCAAGACAACTGTAAGCAACATTTTAAAACGCAAGGCAGAATATCTAGAAAGGTATTCTTCCGAAAATGGGGAACTCCAAAGAAAACACAGAAAAACATGCCTCGATGCTGTGAATGAAGCCATGTTTCATTGGTTTAAAGAGAGGAGATCAATCAATGCAAGAATATCAGGACCTATGCTTCAGGAAGTATTTAAAAAAAATTGCAAAAGAATTTCAAATCGAGGACTTCCAAGCGTCAGCAGGTTGGCTTGAAAAATTCAAACTACGATACGAGATTTCTCAAAAACTTTTGTGTGGGGAATCAAATAAGGTTTCAGATGGAGTGGTGAAGAAGTTTATTGAAAAATTCCCAGAGTTTGCTAAATCTTTTAAGGATGAGGACATCTTTAATGCTGATGAGTGCGGTCTCTTCTTTAAAGCAATGCCTGATAGAAGTTTAGTAAATGAAGGGTGATACTTGCAAAAGAGGAAAACTTTCAAAACAGCGTTTTACTGTTGACAGGGAAATGAGTATGACTGGGAAAAATTGACGTAGTATGAACTAGTATGACTGGGAAAAATTGAAGCCTATGGTGATCGGCAAATATGTTAAACCTTGTGCATTTAAAAATGTAAAATCAGAAGACCTTTCTGTTTTTTGGAGAGGGAATAGATCTGCTTGGATGACCAGAGCTTTGTTCGAAGAATGGATTAGAGGAATTGACGCAGAAATGAGGAAAAAGAAGCAGTCTATTCTGCTTTTTGTGGACAACTAACTGCCATTGCCACCCGGAAGTGAATAATCTCAGAAATGTGAAGCTAAAATTTTTGCCCCCAAACACAACTTTGAAAACACAACCTTTAGATCAAAGCATTATTCAGTCCTTCAAAGTGCACTACAAAGCTCAACTTCTGGAATGGGTGATTATGAAAGCTCAAACCGTAGTCCTTCTGCATTGGCATTGTCAACAGCTGTGTCAGTAAATGCTTTGAATGCCGTTCATTGGATTAATTCTGCTTGGAATAAAATGACGCACTCTACGATTAAGAACTGTTTTAAGAAAGCTGGATTTGTTACATCGGTACAAGAGGATGAGCTTCCTCTATCTCCTTACCAGTTTTTGATGGAGTTGATTTTGAAGATTATGTTACTATGGATGATGAGTTAGCAACATCTGCTGAACCAGACCCAGAGACAATTTTTAATGAGATACTCTCTTAAACTAAGCACAGCGAGGACTCTAAGGTACAAGAAATGGATGGTGAAGAAGATAATGATCCAAGTGACGACGAAACTGAAAAGTACCCAACTTTGAAGGAAGAGGATGTAAAGCGCATGATAGAGCAACTTAAAGATTTTGCTGCAGAAAAATGCTCAAACATGTTTAATGGACTTGTAAACTGTGAAAGTGCTTTTTGTAGTTACATTATGAACAAAAAGAGACTCAAAGAAAAATTGAATTATTCTTTCAAAAAATGTAAAAATGTGCTGAATCTTCAATCAAAATAATAAATATAGTTTAAAAAATCTAAAAAAACACGCTTTTTAAGTATATCAAACTAAAAAGTGAGAAATAATTCGTACTATAAGCTGCAAACAAAAATAGATGAAAAATACTATATTACTATAAAATCATTGTTATTATAAGAATCAATTAATAAGCAATAAATAAAATTATCGTGGAAAAAAAGCGTGGGGTGCTTCTTAAGAACTGATAGATGGAGCATGGTAGATGAAGCACCCCACGCTTTTTTTCCATGATAATTTTATTTATTGCTTATTAATTGATTCTTATAATAACAATGATTTTATAGTAATATAGTATTTTTCATCTATTTTTGTTTGCAGCTTATAGTACGAATTATTTTTCACTTTTTAGTTTGATATACTTAAAAAGCGTGTTTTTTTAGATTTTTTAAACTATATTTATTTTCCACTTTTTAGTTTGATTACTTTAAAAGCGTGGTTTTTAGTTTTTTTAAACTACATTTATTTTTCACTTTTTAGTTTGATTACTTTAAAAGCGTGGTTTTTAGTTTTTTTAAACTATATTTATTTTAAAATTTACAACGAAAGGGCATCAATCCAAATCACTTTTTTTGGTCGACTCTGGTTAATTTAACCATGCATCTCGAATCCTATTAAGAATGTATAAAAAAAAAATTCTTCACATTATGAAAGACAACATTTTTTGTCAGATATAGACAAATTTGGAGACATTCTTTCATTTGGCACCAAATACGTGTTGTGGTTTTCGTAATCTTAATAGTCAATTTTTCGGCCAAATGTCGCCAATATTTTGTGAAATATTGCCAACTTATTGGTTGCTGCCATTTTCTCATGACCCTGACCCGTATTACCCAAAATGACCCACTAATCAAATTTGATCAAACATGTGACTTAGCTCAAAGGTCTCCAGGTAATCAAAAACAGTAGAATATAAAGTTGAATCAAAATCGTTTAAGCCGGTTCTTAAATAAAATTAGCTTGACAGCATTCATCAATAAAGCGAAATGGCCCACTAATATAATTTTGTTTAACTTGCGACTCTACCCAACAGTCTTCTCGTGACAAAAGACGTTTCGTTACAAAATTTAGGTAAAATTGATTGAATCGTTGTTATATATAATTAGAATAACCCTAACCAGTTATGACCCAAAATGACCCATTAATCGAATTTTCGCGAGCATGTGTCCTGGTCCAATGGTTTTCTCTTGTCCGAGAATATCATAATACAAAATATAGTCAAAATGGTGAGAGACATTTTCTACATAAAATTAGCATGACCCATCAATGACCCACAAATGACCCTTATAATCAAAATATCTCGAACATGTGATTTAGCCCATTAGTTTCCTCGTGTCTAAAAACTGTTACATACAAAATTTCGTTAAAAACGATCCAGCCGTTCTTTAAATATAAATAGCTTGATCCAGGCCCTTTATGACCCATTAATCGAAATTTCTCGAAAGTGTGACCTAGCCCAATAATTTTCTTGTGCCAAAAAAATGTTATATACAAAATTTCGTTAAAATCGATCCACGTGTTCTTTAAATGTAGCTTGACATGATCCATTATGGCCCATCATGACCCACAAATGATCAATATAGTCGAAATCTCTCAAACATGTGATTTAGCCCATTAGTTTCCTCGTATCAAAAAACTGTTCATACAAAATTTAGTTATAATCGATCACACCGTTCTTTAAATATAAATAGCTTGACCCAGACCCTTAATGACCCAATATGACCCATTAAAATTTTTTCTCGAACATGTAACCTAGCCCAATATTTTTCTCGTGCCCGAAAACCATAGAATGCAATTTTCAGTCAAAATTGCATGAGAAAATCTTTAGATAAAAATAGCATGACCCACAATGACCCCAAAAATGACCCACTAACCGAATTTTCTTGAACTTGTTACCTAACCCAATGGTCTTCTTGTAATCCAAAACGATAAAATATAAAATTTGGTCAAAATCGTTAGAGCCGTTTTTTAGATAAAAATGGCTTGACCCATAATGAAACAAAAATGACCCACTAATCGAAATTTTTTGAACATGTGACCCAGCCTGATAGTTTTCTCGTGCCAAAAAACTGTTACATACAAAATTTCGTTATAATCGATCACGCCGTTCTTTAAATATAAATACCTTGACCCAGACCCTTAATGACCCATTAAAATTTTTTCTCGAACATGTAACCTAGCCCAATATTTTTCTCGTGCCCGAAAACCATAGAATGCAATTTTTAGTCAAAACTGCGTGAGAAAATCTTTAGATAAAAATAGCATGACTCACAATGACCCCAAAAATGACCCATTAACCGAATTTTCTTGAACATGTTACCTAACCCAATGGTCTTCTTGTAATCCAAAACGATAAAATATAAAATTTGGTCAAAATCGTAAAGCCGTTTTTTAGATAAAAATGGCTTGACCCATAATGACCCACCAATCGAAATTTTTCGAACATGTGATCCAGCCCGATATTTTTCTCGTGCCAAAAAACTGTTTCATACAAAATTTCGTTATAATCGATCACGCCGTTCTTTAAATATAAATAGCTTGACCCAGACCCTTAATGACCCAATATGACCCGTTAAAATTTTTTCTCGAACATGTAACCTAGCCCAATGACTTTCTCGTGCCCGAAAACCATAGAATGCATTTTTTAGTCAAAATTGCTTGGGAAAATCTTTAGATAATAAGGAGAGTTACAAACCCACAAACAGGTGAAGTTAATAAAAGCGTGTTAAAAATGAGTAAGTGCTAATTTTATTTCAAAATTTTTTCTTAAAGATATTAGACAAGTTTACAAAATTTTTGCTGCTATTGTACTGCATATTTTCTAAAAATTCCTTAAGTTGACCACCTCTGTACATTGACCATTTAGTTACAGTCCGTTGGGTGGTCAACTTATGGAGGTTCTACTGTATAACATTTTAAATATGCCGTAATGTTCGTCTTTAAATGTGTTTCGCATGTATTATTAGGTTTAATGTTTTCTTTGTATTTTAAAGTCAACTTGTAAATATATTTTTAAGTAGGACTTCTTCCCTCAAAGGGATTCATCGATTTAATTTGAGACAAGTGAAGACACAGTTTTCTGACATAACTTCTTACAAATGCAGAAAAGGAACTACTTTTTAATTAATAAAATTAGTATACAAATTCAAAAAATGAAAATGAGCAAAATAAAAATATTAGAATTCAAAGTAGTACATATCAATTCATACTTTTTTAGCTATTATGATAATTCTTTCAGTAATCCTTGTACAGAGTTAATATATATGAAACATATCTAGGCGTTGTTAACAATTAATATAATTAAAAGAAATTTTTTGAGAATTTTTCTATATAAAACGTTTTTACTATTTCTTTAAAAAATGGTAAAATTAACATAAGATTCAAGCATGAAGTCTTGAATCTTTTTCACTCTACTGAGCCCAACATAAACCAAACCTAATATAACCCCTGGTTTATAGTTTTTGAATTAATTTATTACATTTTATTTATTTGACCTTTTTACAACTTAAAAAGATAGACATTTCGAATATTTTTTGCAACTGAAACCCTCTGTTGAAAGCATCCCGAACATAAAAAATAGCTTATGTTTGTTATTTTTTAACAGGCTCCATCGCCACAAATTAACTTTTGGAATCGGTTTGATACTTGTTGAGATTGTTTACAAATCGCCATTTAGAACTTTTTTTAGGACACTTTTCGCTCATTTTCCCCTCTTTTAAATTTCGAATTTTTTAGGAAATGTTTTTGGGGATCATATTTATCTTATAAGTAACTAACATTCTAAATTTCATGTTTCTAAGCCCTTCAATAACACACAAATCGCATTTTAGAGCGTTTGTTTGCTCCTGCACCCCTTTTGGGGTAACGACGTCGACATAAGATATAGCTTTTGTTAAAGAAAGGACTGTCACCATCATTTTGACATCATTATTTTTTAATTCGGTTCTTTACTTCCCGAAATTGCTTAAAAAATTCAATTTAGAAAGTTTTTATATCGCATCTCGCGCATTTTTTACTCTTTTTAAATTTCATATTTTTTAGAAACTGTTCTTGGAAATCATTTATATTTTATAAGTAATTAACATCCGAAAATTTATGTTCCTAGGTCCGTCAATAACGCAAAAGTCACATTTTTTTAGAACTTTTTTTCTCCTGAACCCCTTTTGAGAAGTGTCACCTACATAAGATGTGGCCTATGTTGGAGAAAGGGCTATCACCATCATTTTGACATCATTATTTTTTAATCGGCCCGTACTTCCGAGATGGATTAAAAATTGCAATTTAGAACACTTTTCGCCCATTTTCACCGCTTTTAAATTTCGTATTTTTGGAAAACGCTCTTTGAGATCATTTATATCTTATAAATAACAAACAAACCAAACGTTATGTTTTTATGTCCTTCAGTAATACAATAGTTGCATCTTTAGAAAGTTTCTTGCTTCCTATGGGGTAATGACGCCAACATAAAATATAGTCAATGTTGGAACCAAGGACTGTCACCATCATCTTGAATCCTTATTTTTTTAATCGGTTCGTTATTTCTCAAAATTGTTTAAAAATCGCTATTTTGCGCCTGTACTCCCTGGGTTAGTGGCATCGACAAAAGATCAGCACCTATCGACATAAGATCAGTATTTATGTTTGAACAGGGAAGAGCACCATCATTTTGGTACCATTACTTTTGAAATCGGTTCGGTAGTTCCAGAGATTAGTCCATACATATAAACAAACTTTATAATATAGATTATAGATTACGTGCGATTTATGATGCTAAAACCTACAAATTAAAATGAACTGTAATTTATCATGGAAAGCCAAAAAATGGTAAGCTAAAAGGATTATTATAAATACTGATGTGCAAGTGAAATTTGATTCTTTTGGTAATAATTCTCATGATGTCTTTTTTTTTTTTTCAATTTTTTGTGTTAAAAAGTTCATACAAGTTTCACTCTTGTGATACATTTTGTACGGTTTATAACATTTTATATCCGTTAAAAAAATTTCGGAAAAAAAGGCCGCCAAAATATATTTCGCCCAGGGCCGCCAAAGTCCTAAGCACGGCCCTGACTACATCTTCATCAATGGAGCGATGATTAGAAAGAAACACGCGCGCGAGAATAAATTTATTACTATTTCTTCATCAGAGAAATACTACAATCGTCATGCACGGAAATATATGTTCAGTATGCAAAAATCCGCGAAAATCGCTACGTCATGCGGGGAACGATATGCGCAGTGGCAGATCCCTCGCGGGATCAAAATTGAGAAAGTTTGATCTCTAGACGCTAAAGATCATCGTTTGTTGCTATGCAGTTGTTGTTGCCATGCGCCTGGTATAAATTCTTTTCTTTCAAAATAGCGTTTCCTTCATCAATGGAGTGATAATTAGAAACGAAACACGCGCGCGAGAATAAATTAGAGAAATACTACAAAAGAAAAAATGTAGGTTTGCTCTCAAAGAATTCCCTAGAAAGAAGATCCCTGAACCAAGTTAATGTTTTGTTTGGGCCGAAAGAAGGCATTTAAATTTGAGCGATAGCGGGCATCATACTGCAACCGTTTTTACGGTATACTGCACCTCCATCTATCTCTTTCCTCCATGTTGTTTTTTACTAGTAATTTTAAATTATTTACTCCGATCAACTTTCTAGCTCCACGCAATTACAGTGCCTAGAAGAGATAGTGTGGAAATCGCTAATACCGGTATAGCTTTCGATCGCATCCAAAAATTTACATTTTCGTAGATGGCGCTGCCGTCGATTTCATTGCGTGAAAGCTTAGGTTTTGTTTTTTGTTTTGGTTTTCTTATTGCCATGAACATTTTTAGTATTATGTGCAGTGTTTACAAATGTTGAAAATTTATGTGAAAACATGCAAAATTGATCTAAAACTATGAAAAAACGAGATTCACATTGTTTTGTTCCTGGTTGTATTACACAATACAAGAACAGCAAGTTGTCTATTTTCGGTGTACCTAAAAATCAAGATCTTTTTGAAAAATGGAAAAAAATTATTCCTCGTGCCGACAAAGAATTGAGCTTGCATTCTGGTGTATGTGAACTTCATTTTGAAAAGGAACTTATTGTCAGAAATTATGAACATATAATTAAAGGTGAAATTGTTACAATACCTATATTTTTTTATACTTACTATTTTAGCACCATATACCATGTTAGATACATTGATCTCATTATTTATGTTTCAGCATACATGAAACTCTTCCACTTGTGTATATATATATTTCTATGAAGCTTTTTTAACATTGTGTATCATTTGATATTTTTCTGCTTATTTTTTATTTCTGCCTATATGAAATATAGTCAATCTCTAGCTTAAAATAATAATAATATGTATGCTGATCACATGAAATATTACATGAATTATAATTAAGCAATCCGAAACTAGTGTTCTGCAATTCGTACGAGTGCGAAATGCATTTAAAATATATGCCTAAATTTTCGTTTATCTCTAATATATCGTGTAAAACAAGCTAGCTTTTAGGTGCGTTCGTAATTATGTAAATACGTAGCACCTATTGTTGTCGCTCAGTCCGTCCGTCTGTCTGTCTGTCTGTCTGTCCGTCTGTCTGTCCGTCCGCATATAACAACGCAAAAACTACCCAACCGAATCGTTTGAAATTTAAAATACATAATTATTACATAATTTTGTCGAGTCATTTCAAATTTTATGAAAATCGGATGGATAGATCAATTACAGGGACAATCAAAAGGATTCCGTTACATTACGGTCAATGGGGAAAAAAGTTTCAAATACATTTTAATCGTTTGAAATTTAAAACGTATATTTATTGCATAATTTTGTCGAGTTATTTCAAATTTTATGAAAATCGTATGGATAGATCAATTACAGGGACAATCAAAAGGATTCCGTTACATTACGGTCAATGGGGAAAAAAGTTTCAAATGCATTTTAATCGTTTGAAATTTAAAACGTATATTTATTGCATAATTTTGTCGAGTCATTTCAAATTTTATGAAAATCGTATGGACAGATCAATTACAGGGACAATCAAAAGGATTCCGTTACATTACGGTCAATGGGGAAAAAGTTTCAAATGCATTTTAATCGTTTGAAATTTAAAACGTATTTTTATTACATAATTTTGTCGAGTCATTTCAAATGTTATGAAAATCGGATGCATTGATCAATTACAGGGACAATCAAAAGTATTCCGTTACATTACGGTCATGGGGAAAAAAGTTTCAAATGCATTTTAATAGTGTTACACTCATTTGAATATAATAGAATCGACATGAATCTATGAAATATGTACTAAAATTTATATTCTGTAGAATCTGGGATGCAGAGAATATTTATTATTAAATTACAGGGCCACACAAATGTATTCCACTAAATAATGTTATACGGGGAAACATTGTTTGGGGGGTGTTTTAATTATATTAAACTATTTCACATTTTATGAATAAGATATACATTAATGAAGTATAATAAGAATTACTTCTGCATATTTACAGGAACACAAAGATTTCAACCACTATACTGTATCCAAAGTACGCTCTACTATATCAGAAAGATCTGAATATTTTAAACTTCGTTATCAACGAACGCACCTCATTTGCTACGCTTTACGTGCAATTTCCAACTTGTTTTATTCTGTTTTTCCCAAAATTTATCCTTCTATAGTAAAAAAAAACTAGCCTTAAAAGGAATGACTCCTGGAATGATGCTGATGTGGAAGATTTCCGGAACTAACGAATCCGGGTTGTCCACTCCTTCTATGAGTTGAATAGACCAATCAGGAAAGGGCTCCGTCTATGCATCGCCGTATGGGTTACCATACAGAGAGGAAAGGTTACTATCGCCAACAATCGCGAAGTTTGTCGCCAACTTGGCGATATATCGCCAAATTTGGCGACCAAAATTAGTTGTCAAAAGTGACGCCAACTGGGCGATAACTGTAATATTTCGCCAAATTTTTAATTTCTTTACAACACCAGTCGTTTGATACATCATTTGAGAGGTTTGCAACTGCTTATTCATATAATGGATGCCTTGTGTGTTATCCCCCACTCTGCTCCCCAGGGGGGACACATTTTTATTTTCTTTACAACACCAGTCGTGTTACACAAGATTTGAAAGATCTGCAACTGCTTATTCATATTATGGATGTCTTGTGTGTCACCCCCACACTCTGCTCTCCCCAGGGGGGGGAGGTCACATTTTTAATTTCTTTACAACACCAGTTGAGTGACACATCATTTGAAAGGTCTGCAACTGCTTATTCATATTATGGATGTGTTGTGTGTCATCCCCCACTCTGCCCCCCAGGGGGGGCACATTTTTAATTTCTTTACAACACCAATTGTGTGACACATTATTTGAGAGGTCTGCAACTGCTTATTCATATTATGGATACCTTGTGTGTAACCCCCTCCTCTGCCCTCAGAGGGGGCGCATTTTGTAATTTCTTTACAACACCAATTGTGTGACACATCATTTGAAAGGTCTGCAACTGCTTATTCATACCATGGGTTATTGGCGAGCGCAGCAAGCAGGGGTAGACAATAATTTGGAATCGCGAAGCGATTACGCGGGGGGTTGGCGAGCATAGCGCGCAGGGGAGCGGGGCCCCCCTAGTCTTTTAAAAAAAAGTTTCCCATACTTAAATTACATCAAAAAAATATCTAAAACACATTACGTTAATATTCATTCATAGCAATGAATTTGAAGTTAGCGCCCTCTGGCGAAATATGTAATTTTTTGGATATGGTTTCGATGGTTGATTTCCACACTATCTCTTCTAGGCACTGTAACGCAATCATTAATCTGCAACACAGTTCACATGAGCTCGGCTTCACTACATCTTTATTTTTAATGAATATTTTAAATTTTAATTTAAAGTATTTTCTGCCCCATTTTCGCCAAAAACGCATTTTTCGCGAAACTCCCCGATATTATCCCGAAAACGAAACCGTAGCTTTTCTTCCGTTTCCACCACGGCTGCGAAGTCAGTGGGGGGAAATGGCCAACTCTGACTCCAACTCCGGAAATTTTAACGACTTCGACAGCAACAATATAATAGTGTTGCTGTTGGTTTTAAATTATGAGAAAACGAAAGAAAAATAAGGTGAAATTTTCACTATTTTACTATTTCTCAGTTTTTAGAGTTTCGAAAGAAAACAGGAAAAAATATTTTAAGTTTTATTAATATTTCAATTTCGCGTCCCACAAACACTGAAAAATCCAACTATTCAAATCTAAAAGAGAAAGCAAAACAGAAATTTTGCTATTTCGGATCCGTGAACTTGAAAAAGGGAAATCTTTACAATTTTCATGTTATTTCGTGTCCTCCAGAGCAGAAAAATTTTAGTGGAAAGAAAAAAAATAATCCTTCTATAGTAAAAAAAAACTAGCCTTAAAAGGAATGACTCCTGGAATGATGCTGATGTGGAAGATTTCCGGAACTAACGAATCCGGGTTGTCCACTCCTTCCATGAGTCGAATAGACCAATCAGGAAAAGGCTCCGTCTATGCATCGCCGTATGGGTTACCATAAAGAAAGGAAAGGTTACCATCGCCAACAATCGCCAAGTTTTTCGCCAACTTGGCGATATATCGCCAAATTTGGCGACTAAAATTAGTTGTCAAAAGTGACGCCAACTTGGCGATAACTGTAATATTTCGCCAAATTTTTAATTTCTTTACAACACCAGTCGTTTGATACATCATTTGAGAGGTTTGCAACTGCTTATTCATATAATGGATGTCTTGTGTGTTATCCCCCATTCTGCTCCCCAAGGGGGACACATTTTTAATTTCTTTACAACACCAGTCGTGTTACACAAGATTTGAAAGGTCTGCAACTGCTTATTCATATTATGGATGTCTTGTGTGTCACCCCCACACTCTGCTCTCCCCAGGGGGGAGGGGGGTCACATTTAGGTAGCTTTCATTACAAAAAGTAAAAAGCTACCTATTGCAGCCGTCCGGAGGAAAGCACTTCCGGAAAATTTTGGTATATTTTCACCGATCATGACCCCCAGACCCCAAAACCACCCTCCGTTCAAATGTTGACATATATATATATATATATATATATATATATAACCATATATATATATATATATATCTGATTTTTGTCATGCGATAACTAACGTATTTATGAACCGATTTGAATGAAACTTGGTATGTACATAGTACATACAAATGTCTCGACCGAGTTCGTTGGTCAGCATCATCCGCCATTTTGTTTCAAAATGGCGGCAATTTTAAAATTTTTAAAAAATTTAAAATTTAAAAATAAATGCGAAAAAATTAAAAGTTGAAAAATATTTTTCTTTTACGTGTTAGAACTTAAAACAAAGATTCCAGAACACTTTTTATTTTGTCTATATCTTAAAAAATGATTGAGTTATAGCACTTTGAATTTTTCTTATGGCTGACATTTTGAAACGATCTGATTTTTGTCACGTGATAACACGTGTATTTATGAACCGATTTCAATGAAACTTAGTATGTACATAGTACATACAAATGTCTCGACCGAGTTCGTTGGCCAGCATCATCCGCCATTTTGTTTCAAAATGGTGGCCATTTTAAAATTTTTTAAATTTTTAAAATTTTAAATTAAATGCGAAAAAATCCAAATTTGAAAAACATTTTTCTTTTACGTGTTAGAACTGAAAACAAAGATTCCAGAACA
The DNA here is from genome assembly GCA_964019185.1 of Maratus speculifer. Taxonomy (NCBI): domain Eukaryota; kingdom Metazoa; phylum Arthropoda; class Arachnida; order Araneae; family Salticidae; genus Maratus; species Maratus speculifer. Next base: position 370,248,416 of record OZ025290.1, on the reverse strand, counting down.
CTTTTTATTTTGTCTATATCTTAAAAAATGATTGAGTTATAGCACTTTGAATTTTTCTTATGGCTGACATTTTGAAACGATCTGATTTTTGTCATGTGATAACACGCGTATTTATGAACCGATTTCAATGAAACTTGGTATGTACATAGTACATACAAATGTCTCGACCGAGTTTGTTGGCCAGCCTCATCCGCCATTTTGTTTCAAAATGGTGGCCATTTTAAAATTTTTAAAATTTTTAAAATTTAAAATTAAATGCGAAAAAATCAAAATTTGAAAAATATTTTTCTTTTATGCGTTAGAACTTAAAACAACGATTCCAGAACACTTTTTATTTTGTCTATATCTTAAAAAACGATTGAGTTATAGCACTTTGAATTTTTCTTATGTCTGACATTTTGAAACGATCTGATTTTTGTCACGTGATAACTCGCGTATTTATGAACCGATTTCAATGAAACTTGGTATGTACATAGTACATACAAATGTCTCGACCGAGTTCGTTGGCCAGCATCATCCACCATTTTGTTTCAAAATGGTGGCCATTTTAAATTTTTTTAAAATTTAAAATTAAATGCGAAAAAATTAAAAGTTGAAAAATATTTTTCTTTTACGTGTTAGAACTTAAAACAACGATTCCAGAACACTTTTTATTTTGTCTATACCTTAAAAAATGATTGAGTTATAGCACTTTGAATTTTGCTTATGGCTGACATTTTGAAACGGTCTGATCTGAACGATCCACAATGTTGCTTTAAAATGGCATACACTTTATGATATCGTGGAATTTGGTGACTCTCTAAATCGCTTAAAATAAAACCAGGTTGAATAAAAGATGACTAATTTCTAAAAATTTCTATTAATATTCAGTCTTGACAAAAACTAGTATTCAATCTTATAAAATCACTAATTTTATAAGATTATTTCCACTAATGTGAGCTTAGTATTTTTGAACAATGTAACTTACCTTAAAATAAATAAATAAATATATAAGTATATGAAAGCTACCTCTTCCTCCCGGCATTGCCGGAAGGACTTTTTTAATTTCTTTACAACACCAGTTGTGTGACACACATTATTTGAAAGGTCTGCAACTGCTTATTCATATTATGGATGTGTTGTGTGTCATCCCCCACTCTGCCCCCCAGGGGGGCACATTTTTAATTTCTTTACAACACCAATTGTGTGACACATCATTTGAGAGGTCTGCAACTGCTTATTCATATTATGGATATCTTGTGTGTAACCCCCCCCCCTCTGCCCTCAGAGGGGGCGTATTTTGTAATTTCTTTACAACACCAATTGTGTGACACATCATTTGGAAGGTCTGCAACTGTTTATTCATTTTATGGATGTCTTGTGTGTCACCCCCACTCTGCCCCCCAGGGGGGCACATTTTTAATTTCTTTACAACACCAGTCGTTTGACATATCATTTGAGAGGTCTGCAGCTGCTTATTCATATTATGGATGTCTTTTGTGTCGCCCCCCACCCTCCCCCCCATGGGGACACATTTATAATTTCTTTACAACACCAGTCGTGTGACATATCATTTGAAAGGTCTGCAACTGCTTATTCATACCATGGGGTATTGGCGAGCGCAGCAAGCAGGGGTAGCCAATAATTTGGAATCGCGAAGCGATTACGCGGGGGTTGGCGAGCATAGCGAGCAGGGGGGCGGGGCCTCTCCTAGTAATAAAGATGAAAACTATACTAGTTCGGCAATAATTCGGTATCGATTAGATTTTTTAATTAAAAACGGTTTTCATATACTGTTTACATCGGGCAGTATATTGGAAATCTTTTACATGAGTTGCTCGATATAATCCAAAAATAACAATTCCTTTTATGGATTTAAAATGGCATATACCGGGTGTCCCAAAAATGACTGATGGATTTTAAAATTCAATAATTTGCAAACGGTGACAGCTATTTAAAAAAATTTTGCAGGAGGGTTATGTATAATGTCAGGAATTTTTTTACCGTAATTTTTTATTTTAGTTCGAATCTCAAACAATAGGTGGCGCTGACGGTAATTGAAGGCCAGGTGATCAGTGCTGAGTGAAGCGTCGACCTGGCCTTCAATCGCCGTCAGCGCTACCTATTGTTTGATATTCGAAGTAAAATAAAAAATTACGGTAAAAAAAAAACTCCTGACATTATACATAACTCTCCTGCAAAAAATTTTTAAATAGCTGTCACCGTTTGCAAGTTATTGAATTTTAAAATCCATCAGTCATTTTTGGGACACCCGGTAATTGATATAATCCCACTTCAAATTGTCATAGAAAAAAAGCTGGAGTTGGAGTCAGCTTGTTTTTTAGCGACACCAACTCTGACATAGGTGTGTGTGTGTGTGGGGGGGGGGGGGAGTCGCTCATATTTTCTCTTTCTCTGTCTTATGACGCAGAAAGATAAATGATTCCATATTCATACTATAAGTACAAGGTGGTCATAAAAAAACTTTGCCGATATATGGAGCTCTAGCGACCAGTCCGCTCAACCGATCGAGATGAAATTTCAGATATAGCTATTCAGAGGTATGAACTCGAGATTCTGTGAACGGCAACAAAATGGCGCTCACGGTTACGGTTATAGTTACAGAAACTCGAAAATTTCCAATGGCAACACCCATTTTTTTTTCATCGCAAAATGCTCAGCGCAACCCTAAAGAGCGTTGGAACCGTACGTGTATCGCAAGAAACGGACATGTTATGCACGCACAAAAAACTGTTCTGCGAATCCCCCCCCCCCCCCATAAAAAAAACTCGATTGGGGTGCAAGGAGGAAATTTGAATATGACACAGAGTCAGTACACTAATCTCTGATTACAATACAGATCGGAGAAACTAAAACTTTTATTTTGATTACACATTTTCCACATGATATCATCACAGGCAATTAATGGTAATGGCACCCCTGTGGAAAATGTGTAATCAAAATAAAAGTTTTAATTTCTCCGATCTGTATTGTAATCAGAGATTAGTGTGCTGACTGTGTGTCATATGCAAATTTCCTCCTTGTGCCCCAATCGAGTTTTTTCTATGGGGGGGGGGGCAGGGGAGGATTCGCAGAACAGTTTTTTGTGCGTGCATAACATGTCCGTTTCTTGCGATACACGTACGGTTCCAACGCTCTTTAGGGTTGCGCTGAGCATTTTGCGATGAAAAAAAAATGGGTGTTGCCATTGGAAATTTTCGAGTTTCTGTAACTATAACCGTAACCGTGAGCGCCATTTTGTTGCCGTTCACAGAATCTCGAGCTCATACCTCTGAATAGCTATATCTGAAATTTCACCTCGATCGGTTGAGCGGACTGGCCGCTAGAGCTCCGTATATCGGCAAAGTTTTTTTATGACCACCCTGTACTATGTTTTTTATTAAAAGTCCTGTCCCTGCCCGCGAAGACACCTGGAGAGCTAATGCTATTCCTATGGGGAAACATTTTTCTAATAACTCTTTCACATTTTGACATTTTAAAATAATTTTTTTGCATTGCATAGCTGAGGTCCCTCTCAAGATCGCTCCTTGATTACTTTTTCCGTTTTGGTCGCAGGTACTTTTTATAAAATTACTTTGACTTTCTAAACCGGTTTTGGAATAACTTCTTTGTTGTAATAACTTCATTTTATGTTAAGAAAAGAATAGGATGCTGAAAAATTCGAGTGTATGACTAGTGCAATATTAAACATCATGTTAGTTCTATACGTGCAAATAAGATGAGCAAGAGTTGAAACACTTATTTTAGTTTCAATTTAGCATTTTTGCAAAACTGTGAAAGATCCTCAAAACTAAATTAGATTTTTGAACAGAATTTCATTTGGATTTTCGGCATAAAAATTCATTTAGTGACCTTAGAATCTTTTCCAGGGGGGGGGGGGGTGTCAAAATGTTTTAGGGGGGGGGGGCTAAGACGCTCATAGCTACGGCCCTGGATAGCATCGAGGTTCTTTAAATAGCTCTTATTTTGTCCTTTGTGGGTTTAATACCTTTCTCTTTGACCTCCTCTTCATAACCTAAGAATTCAATTCCTGATCAAGGTTCCATTAATACATTTTTTTCATTTGAAGACAAAAAAACTTCTTTAAAACACCATAAAAATAAATAAAAATTGCGCAAAGCCTTTCAATAGAATTTAGTCTATCTTCATCAGGCGCAAAAAGGTGTGCGCCTACAATGAATGTAGCGGCACGATTGAAGACTCAGATTCTAAAACGCTCTCCATAGCTTGGAAAAATCTTTTCAGCACTGCCTTATAATTATTTACTTTTTCTTTTCGTATTAATCATGTATATAATTTTTTTTCTAGATATATATATGTATTCTTATTACTATAAACAATTTTTATACTAATTATTATTATTATTATTATTTTATATGTGTGTGTATTTACTTTTAATATAACCTGCCTTTTTACTTACTACTTTTTACTTACTTACTTTTTCCCCTTTGTTACCTTTTTCCTTCCCTTCCTTCATTGTATTCTTTGTTCGTTTATGCTCTTCCGTGATTGGCTGTTGCTTTCTATTTTCTCATTGGCTGCTCCTTCAACTTGCTCCCTTTCCCGCGTTTTCTCTTCAGTCGTGCCGCTACATTCATTGTAGGTGCACGTCTTTTTGCGCCTGGTGAAGATAGACTAAGTTCTATTGAAAGTTCTATTCTATTGATTATTATTCAATTTTTATTTATTTTTGTGGTGTTTTAAAGAAGTTTTTTGTCTTCAATTGTATAACACCAGTTTTCAACTTTTTCCTACATTTTATTCAATTTAAACGTAACCCAGCCTTAAAGAATCGACCAATTACTTGACTAATCATTTGACTAATCATTTGACGAAATCATTTGACTAATTTCTCTTCACTGCAAACCACAAAACACTTTTGCAGCACTAACTAAACATAAGAATTAACACTTCTAACTAAAATCGTTTTTTATTGTGTTGCGAATGTATTGTACGAAATAAAAAGATTGTGCTAAAGCAGCGGTTCCCAAACTTTTGGTCTCGCGGAGCCCTTTTTGGGAAGAATTTCTAAGGCGGAGCCCCTGAACCCTACTATATACTCTGCGGTGAGAACCCCCCCGGTGATATTTTTCTTTAAAACATGAAAACATGTATAATATTTAAACATTCAAAACAATTCCGTTCAAGAAACAAAGAAATTGTACACATACCTTCTTTTAAAAACAAAACCAGACATTTTTTAAATAAAGAAAGAAATCAATAATAGATTTTCTAAAAAAATATATTAAGCTTTGAATGCAAATGGTCATTTTCATTTATATTTATGTGTAATTACATAACATTAAGATTCAAAACATCTACATGACTAAAGAAATGCCGATGAACTCTTTTCGTAATCCAACGGTCAAATACGACACCAGAAATTTAAATAATTTCAAAGCGCCAGAATTAAAATTCTTAAGTTTCTCCTCTCTCATCCAATAAGAAAGCTAGAAAAGAAAGAACGAACAGAGCATGCGCAAGCTCCCGCTAACGGAAGAGAAAAGAAATCGCTTCTTCGCTCCGAGGGTTGCCGAGAAGAGCGATAGCTAAAAGTAAAGGAAACAAGGCATGACGTAATTATCGCGCAGCAGAAAAAACGCCGCCAGGAAGTGGGTTAAAACTCAGTTTACCCGTAAAATTTAATAAAAAAATAAATAGTTTAATTTAATTAAAATTACAAAAAAAAATACAATATGCAATGTATATAAATATTAAATGCCGATAGTTTTTTTTTCTGCATAAAGTTTGATGAACAATAATATATAAACGTTAAGTGTGAAAAATGTGCTTGAATTCTTTTGCACGGTTTTTTTATATCTGGTGCAATTTTCGACAATTGTAAGAGAATACATGGTCTACATTAACCAGTTTCTACATTTCATTTTGATACTTGTGTAAGTGGAGAATCCAGCTTAACAGATATGTCGTTGAAAATGGGAATAAAATTAAATTTGCTCTGTCTGACAAGATTTTATATTAATCTGTCAAATGACACCAAAATTCAGTGATACGCTTTCTTTGAAAAACGATTACGAGATTACTTTGAGATTTTAAATCAATGAGAGTTTCGTATTCTTCAGAGCTTAAGCTGTGTGATTTTGTTTTTACAAAGAATTTATTTAGTACCCATTTAAAATCGTCCATCATCTTATTTTAAGCAGCTGGAAAGTAATGCTCAAACGAATCTACCAGAACTTCGAATTGATCTTGAATACTTTACTGATTTTTTTTCAAACTTGATGTTACGGTCATTTAATACCATTTTAGTAAGAGGAAAGCAATTTATATCAGCCTTTTCTACACATTCGGGCCAGAAGGTAAGTTTTCTCTTAACCTCCTCAGGCCCCTTGTATCACATGTGACACAAAAGTTTCAGAATTTTTTACAAAAGCTGGACGGCAAAAACAATTTTGATACCGATTGTATTGCATGTGATACAATGTGAAAAACCTCTGTTAATTTTTTCTTTAGCCGATAACCACGATTGCCTCCCCACGATTGCAATTTTGAGAAGCGTTTTGGAGAAAAAAAGAGATGTCGGCACGCCGCACATACGGGTATTTGAACATTCTAGGCGGCCAAAAGTCAATTTTTAAAGTATGAAAGTTGTTTAAAAGAAAGATAACCTGAGTTAGAGAACAGTTTCGGGAATTGTATCCAATACCTTCCAACTTTTTCAAGCGCACGCTTCTCGTTCAACTTGAGTCGGAATTTGATTGTTTAACTTGTTGCTTAAGTCTGTTCTTGCCGTTCGTGTAAACACATTATCTTTTCAGTGAAATATTTATAAGTTTATCTTTATTTTGAAAGTTTTTCTGATGGATCCTGATACAACAGATAATAAAGCAAAACTCTAATATATTTTTTTGTTGTTTTATCATTATTAAGTTTAGTTGTTGTGCTTTGAAGTTACCCTCTTATTACAGTAAAATTATTTCTTAAATATTTTATTTAATCGAGTATCTGTTGTATTACCCAGTCAGATCCTGTTATAATTTCTGACTGAATCGAAAGTTTGAAGCCTTGGGTGGAGAAAAATCAAAGAAACTGCCGCGGAAAAGCGCGGATGTGTATTTCTTGGTGTTTTGAACTTTTTTTTTTCCAAATTCAGAAAAAAATTGATTATCGTAAATAACATTCTAAAAGAAAATATTTTTACTGCAGGTCCACAAGGTGACTTGAGATTAAAGATTGTAGCCCGTAAATATTTGTTTGATCGAATGCAGAGTTTTAATTTGTCTAATTTAGAAGATAAATTAATTTTTTTTAAAGATTAACTAATATTGCGGGAAGATTACACAGAAGACCAAATTGAGATTTTAAAACACAATTCCGCACACTTTAAATCACAAATTAAGCAGAAATAGTTAAAAGCATATAAGAAGGAAGACGTATTTCTGAAATTCAATTATTTTTTGCTAGAAAGAACATTTCAGATATCTGTCATATGTTGCCGTCCAATAAGATTTCGTTATGTCAAAGAAAATACTGATGTTGCGGTGGAATAATCTAACTTTATAAAAAATTTCGAGATGTCACTAAACGACAATGAGGTTAATTTAAATGGCAACTGGTTCTCAGCCATTTACGTCTTCATCATGACAGTGATAGAGGGCAAGATCTTCAACGATGCGACTTGCATAAAATACACAAGTCGATGCTACATATGTGCAACTTCTAAGCATTTCAACAAATTTGATATTCAAATAGAAACTAATTCTGAAGCCATCAAGTCTGGCCTTTAAATTTTACATGCTAGAATTATAATTTTTGAAAGCATTCTCAATTTGGCTTTTAAGTTGCCAGTAAAGATATATAGAGAAAGGAAGACTGGAGCACAGAAAAAAACCGCTCGAAATCCAGAAAAGACTTCGCAAAGATACAGATTATTAGTAGACATACCAAAAGCAAATTTTGGCAATACCAATGATGGTAATACAAACAGGAGGGGTTTTTTTAAAATCCAAAATTCGCTTCTGACATAATAGGCATTAATTATGACCTAATATACCGCTAAAAAGTCATACTGAAGACAATTTCAAGCGAACATACAATTGATCCGGAGCAAAACTTCTTGCAAAAATTCTCTTAGAAAAATTGCAGCAAAGGTATTTTTTATTGCCTACTTTTTAACTTCAGACCCTCTTATAAGTAGCGTGAAAAAAGTAAAAAGAAGAAGGATGAACAGGTTTCTTCTAGAAACATTTCTTCTTCTTTTACCTGAGAAGCCCAGTATCCGTGATGAGTTTTCAGAGACTTAAAAAGAACATTAGTTTTAAAAATAAAAATGTGCTTTATTTTAATAAATCTAAAAGACAAGCTCCAGGTCAAGTATCAATCTCGGGAGCACCCTTGTCTATCTATGGAATTTTTTTGTGGATAATGTGCAAGTAGCTGGTACTAAACTTCATACATAGTGCGCGTATGCATAAATTTTGTACTCAGTACTGCTCGGATCTGCATAGAAGATATCCAAAAAAAAGATGATGATAGCTTTAAGAAAAAGTAATAGTTTGATACTAATAGAAAAAAAATGATAGATTGGTTAACATGAATATTTCTTTGCAAACTTTTTATTTTCTTATCTGCGTACATTATAAGATATAAGGAAAAAGAAAACTAAAAAATTGTCATAATTAATGATTTTAACTTGTCGCGTTACGAGGAAATATTAATAAAGAACTTCTTTTAAAGACTACAGAATACTATATTGTTGTACTAAAATATGAATCATTATTTTTCTAATGATATAATCTATTTTCTGCATGGTGTGAAGGGAAATTAGAAGCAGAGAGAGCAAGTGGGACCGTACTCCGCTCCTAAATGTTTGAAAAAATAAATGGATTTTAATCACTTTTGGCTATTTTTAAGTATCCTGTAATGAAAATCCTGATTAGTCTCATTGGAACCTCTTAAAGAGGGGTATGGACCGGGGCAACTGCCCCACATGCCCCTGCATAAGTCTGGCCCTGAATAAATCACGTTTATAAATTTACCAAATGTATTTTTTCTTTCAACCGTATCCTTTAGAATAGATATATATCATAAAATAATTTTGGCCGCGTAGATAACGCAAATACCCGTATGTGCGCCGTCGAAGTAAGTTTTATTTTATTATTTAAATATAAGTATTAAACTATTTTTAAGATATACATTTCCTTTGCAAGTGTACATTTTATCAATTAATACAAATAAAATAGCTTTATAGTGAAATGTTAAAAAATTATTATCCTTGAAATTTGTTTGTATCACATGTGATACAATGGGACCCGACGACGTAAAGGTTCGCGCTTTTTGAGTCAGTGTTGTTTTGGTTTTTGAGGTTTGTTTTTATGTAGATTTAAAGGTTATTAGAAGTATTTTTTGATATAAACTTAATTTGAAGTTTTGGTTTTGTATTTAACAGAAAAATTAGAGAAATGAAGGATATTGAAACTCGGTTAGTGGGTGGGCGGGGCTCTGAAGCTAGCGATTTCTCTTGCCTTCATCCCGAATATATATGTCTAAATATATATGTAGAATATATATGTAGAAATTTCAAATGCTCAGCTTTAACTACTGTACATTGCACAGATTGCAATGTTTTTTTGTGTTTTATATCAGCAATAAATTGTTTCGAGGAATTCCATGGAAACAAAAAATGAAAGTAATGTTGCCACAGAACACCAATAAAATTTATTTTTCATTCAGAATTTGTGTTTGATGTATAGTTTGATTTAAACTCAGAATAAGATAATTAAATTAATTATACTTAAAACTTAAAAAAAATTCTTGTATAGCTTTTCAGTCCTGATGTATCACATGTGATACATGCCCCCTAGCCCCTGCAAATTTTTACAAAAAAATTTAATTGCAATTTTATGCTTCATGAAGACCCAAACAACTATTTAAACAACTTCGGGTAAGTACCAATCTTTTATTTTTATTTCGGGACTGAGGAGGTTAAATGCCGACAGTTTGGAGTCACCTTCTCCTTGCAATGATAAATTCATTTCATTACTTTTTCTAAAAAATCACCAAACATGCCACCAAACATGCCAATTTACATTACCAATCTTCATCTTTAAAATTTTGTTAATTGAGGGTTGTGATCTGTCAAAAAGGTTTCAATTTCTGTACGCAGTTCCAGCAAATACGTCAACACTTTTCCTTGGGATAACAATGTTACTTCAATATGCATCAGCAGGGACTGATGTAGGCTTCCCAAAATTTAATTAATTAGCTGAAAAGTCCACTTTTAAGTAGTCTTCAAGTACATATATATGAATAGGCGGAGCTCCAAAGAACAAAACTGTTCTCCCTTTTGTTTCAGCAAGCTGAGTTAATCGCACTGGCGGGTCTTTTCTGTTTTGATTCACGTTGTGCATTCTATTCAGAATGCTATTTCTTGTAGCTTATTTTAAATCGAATTTTTAAAACACATTTATGCTGAAACATAAAATAAAGCATTAAATGCAGAATCATTATACAATTAAAAGCAAAAAAGGCAGAAACGTTATATTAAATGTTGAAATACAAAATAAAGCAATTCAAACCAAAAATATTATACAGAAAATAGATAAATCTATAATGCAAATGCTTAAACGGATTTGAAGCGTATTATTCTATTTTTCAACTCAGTTATAGATATATTTATTCCTGACACACATACAAACACACACACACACACACAAAAAAAATCCTACATACTTTTGAAAATCTTTCACTTGCCAATATGCTAATTTCATTTGTGTGTGTGTGGTTTTTTTTTTTTTTTTTTTTTTTTTTTTTTTTTTCCTAGAATGTCGCGGAGCCCCTGGAAAGTTCAGGCGGAGCCCCAAGGGCTCCGCGGAGCACACTTTGGGAACCTCTGTGCTAAAGTATTGTTACAAATTACATGAAGAGAAAATGTTTTCAAAATATATTTCAAAACATTCATTTTTAAAATTGTGTAATTGTAAAGGCATTACATAGAAAATATTTTGAAAATGTTTTACATGTGTTGTTTTATAGTGTTCTAAACTGGTTGATGTTTATAATGTGTTGTTAATATGGGGACGAAGTGTTGTGCAACTCCACTATTTTAAGAAACTATTTTCATCAACTTTATTTCAATACAATTAACAACACTATTTTTGGAATACATTTCTAGATAGCAACACTTTTGCAATACATTAAGAACACAAAAAAAAAAGCTTCACAACACATTAATGTATTAAACATATAAATTTTGTACTCGGTAGTGCTTACATTAGAGGTCTGCACGGGCCGAAATTTCCAGGCCCGAGCCCGGCCCGAAAGTTAAAATTTTGGCCCGGCCGAACGAAAAAAATATTGGCCCGACCCGGCCCGGCCCGAAAGTTAAAATTTCAGCCCGAACCCGGCCCGACTACTAATTCTAACGGAAGAGTTCAGACCAAAAAAACTTATCTTAGTCTTTTTTTTTTTCTTTCATGTTTATAATAATCTCTATTTATGCAGAAGTGCCATAGGCTGCGATTTTTACGCTTTTAATGATCCTTTGTTTGTTATATGTAAATGTTTCAATTATCATTAGTATTTTTAATACATTAACAAAAATTAAAAAATGGTATATGGTAAAAGTAAAATCTTCTAAGACATTGGAAAAAAAAAAATACGTTTCCTTCTTAGCAGATGTAAATGTTAAATATATATTTTTTTCGCGTATTGTTGTATTCATTTTGCATGAATGAACAGTTTAAAAAAAATTTCTGTTTTCAGTTTTAAAAAAAATTCCGTCATAATCATGCTTATTTTTTAATTCTATTTTAAGACGCCTAATAATTTACGATTCTTTAAAAAGGATAAATTCTAATGTTTAATTGTGACGACTTAAAAGTATATGTCTATTTTGCAAAAATGTTTAGACCAAGCCAAACTTTACTGATTTATGAACAGACTTTTCCACGTCGAGAAAAAGATTTTCATACGGGAAGATTCAACAGGAACTGATTATTTTGGTCCGTGAAGACTAGGAAGAACGAAATCAGCCTCGGCTTCGTACGGAAAAAAATAAGTTAGGCTCGGCTCGGCCCGGCCCGATACTCCAGGAAAAAAAAATTAAGGCCCGAGCCCGGCCTGCCCAGCTCGGCCCGAATGCCTTTATTGAAAATCGGCCCGAACACGGCCCGTGCAGACCTCTAGCTCACATATCTATACAGAATAATTCAAACAGATGGTCACAACTTTAATGAAACATGAATTTAATCAACTTTAATGATACTGGTTTGATAATAGTAATAAAAATGATAGATTAACTGACCGGAGTATTTCTTTGCAAACTTTTACTTTTCTTATCTATACACTTTATAAGATGCCTAAAAGATAAGGCTCAAAATTGATCATAATTAATGATTTTAACTTGTCACATTACAAGGAAACATAAATAAAGAATTAAAAAAAAACAATAGAATACTAAGTTGTTGTAATAAACTTTCTATCATTAGTTTTTTAATGGTGTAGTTTGTTTTTTGCATGTGTGGAGGGAGTACTGGAAGGAGTGGAGGAAAGTGGGGACCAGACTCTGTTCCTAAATCTTTGAAAATATATGAATTTTGATCACTTTTGACTAATTTTAAGCGTTTGACACCCTTTAATGAAAATCTAAATCTTAATTACTATCATGGGAGCCCCCAAAAAGAGAGCCCCGGGGCAAATGCCCCGCGTGCCCCTGCAAAAGTCGGACCTTGCTGTGACATTTGTGTTCTGTCTTATATGATAAAGTAAAAATTATCCAAATTTAAATATCTAAAACTTTCAAGTTCATTTGCAATAAAGAATTATTGTAATGGTACTTTAGCATAGAGGTCTGCACGGGCCGAAATTTTCAAGCCCGGGCCCAGCCCGATTCATAGAAATAATAATTGGACTTGACTCACCCCGGCCCGATACAAAGATTAAAAGTTCGGCCTGACCCGTACAGAAAAATATTGGCCCGACAAAAAGGTTAAAAATCTGGGCCGACCCGAACCGGAAAAAAATTGAAATCTCGACTCGCGCTCGGCCCAAGTGATTGTTTACAAAACACTGATGCATCCGTTTGATTGTCTGAGCGAAGCGAAGTCTTTATACTCAGAGATACGTAACGATATTAAAAGTCAAAAAAATTCTTTCGTCAAGCAAATCTCAAAAAGTACTTGTCGGATTTTGATTCTGTTTGTACCAATAGGTACCTATGAAGGTAATCTGATGAATGCACCTACTTTTAAAAATTAATTCCAAATAGTTTAAAAGTTATATTTAAAAAACTGATAAAAAAGCTCAATTTATTTGCATACGTCACAGAAATTTGGTGCGCGTGATTTTTACCGGCTGGATATTTTCGTAGATAACCGAATCAGTACATGGGGTAAATAGTAATCATTTACGCACTCAGAAATATTGAATGCAATAAAACATTTTAAAATTTAATCATGCAGGAAAATAAAACTGTTTTTTTTTTATTAAAAAAATGTCATAAAAACTTTGATTTTGAGATTTTGTGATAATCTCTTAATAGCATTTTTTGATCGCTAAAAGAATGTTTTATATATTTCGCGTATAAAAATTAGAAACAATTACGTTTTTAAATAAAAAGTTTCTTTTATGACATCATTTTATCTTTATATTTATTTTTATTGCATGTTTACTTTTAACTTATATTTTGTTTGTGTGTGGAAGTCAATTCTGGTCACTAATTTTTCGGCACGGATACCACAAGCGCATCAGATTTGGCGCAATTTTTTTCAAAGCCCATTTGGCGAAAACTCCGTTTTCAAATAACGCTTACATACACATTTTTAAATTATTTTCTATTTTCAAGAAGAACTTACAGTAAATAAAATAATAATAATAATCAATAACTATAAAAAGAAATATGGTACTTCTAGGTTATCCCGTCGACCAATTTCGCCAAATTATACAAATCGCCAAACTAATAGCCAAATTATACATGTTGACATAATTTTTATTTTAAATAACGAAAAAAAAAACAAATAATTAGTAGAATATTAATAAAAATATTAATAAAAAGTCGAAATAAAAATCATTTAATGACATTTTAAACACGTGAATCGCATTTAATGTCATTGAATGTGGCATTCACGATCATTCATTATCGGCATTTAATCTTATAGTTTTGCGATAATTTTTTGGTCGACGGGATAACCTAGAAGTACCAGAATTATTTTATATAATTAATTTAAAAAAGTAAATGAAAGTAAATAAACATTTTATGAGTAAATAAACAAATAATAAATAAATAAAGCCGGGTTACCATCTCAGGTAAAATAATGCCATTTTGACGCCAATTATGTACCCTGGTGCATATGTGACATCTTTTCCCATTTTTCATCCATTTCCTGTTGGCATACAACTTTGAAATTTGGATTATGTATGCATACCTGGGAGCAATATTGGAATTAGACATTCTTTTTTTTTTTTTTAATTCGATCCAAAAAGGGGCAACGGGGGCTATTTTTTAACCCTTTGCGGCGCAGGGCAAATTCATTGCTTAAGTATTGAAATTAGTGACTGACACCGAAATTTGAAAACAACTTTATTTGTAAATAAGAAAACACTATATTTCGCGCATTCAGTAAACCGTAATTTTTTGAAACAAAATTCCGGTGCCAATGTGGCGTTTAGGAATTAAAATTAAGTGGTATATCTATGAAACCACCGCGCCGCAAGGGGTTAAAGATTTATACAATTTATACTGCATAAAGGAGCCACTTACCTATTTTTATATACAAGAAGAAGTAAGTGGTATGTAAAAATCATTATAGTATACATAAATAAAATATTTGAGATAATATACTAGAGATATAAGCACCGGGTTTGGCGAGATTTTTTATGCCAATTAGGCGAAAACATCGTTTTGATTACCAGATACATATAGCATGCTATAATAACACGTTATTTATTTATTTCAAAATGAAAAAAAAGGAATAAACGAAACATTTTCTGTTATTAAAAAAAAAGAAATAACAATCAATAAATGATAATATTTTTAGAACAAACAACTTATTATAACATTTATATGATAACCAGCATGTTAAGAAACTGGACGCCATTTTGGCACCAATTAGGTACCTCGGTGTGTATAGGGCATATATGTGCCATATTTATTTGTAAAACTGAGCATGAACGTTTACCAAGTGTGTTTTCATAGTCGCTTATATCTTTTTGCAACATAGTGCACCTTTCGAAGCCAAAACTGCACAAAAGAAAAAAAAATCAATATTTGCAGTTTTTTTTTTTTTTTTTTTTTTTTTTTTTTTTAATGTAATGCACATTTCGTAATCAGTAGGCTCGATAATCAGACCTCGTTTTTTGTTGCTTTAAAAGATGATATTTCATACGACGTCTTTTTTGGATTCGTCGTTTTTCCATATTTAATAGTATGTGTCTACTCGTTTTGTAACTTTTTTTGTAACTTTCTACTTTATTAACAGCGACATTTGAATTTCCTATTTAAATAAAAATTCTTCTAAATACAAAGAATTTTGTTAAAATAAATAAATAAATGAAATGCGGACATCTGTTGCTCAAAGCACAAAATTTTTCCTATTAAGTTACTAAAAATCAGTAAAAATATAATTTTTATGATAATAAAAAGGTGACTTATTTAATAACAGAGTCATCCCACACAACACACGTTATCTATAAGACGTCGACTTATAGTATGAATACATCTATAATCTCCATAATGGTATTTAGATGTGCATATCAGTAAATAAACAGACGTCGATCTGACATTCCAATTTAGATTTCTATCAGACGTCTGTGACCTGCAACAGACGATCTGTGGCTTTCACTCGTTTTAACATCTAAAGGAAATCCTTTACTCCATGTCCTTAGGAAATACTCAAGACTGCATCCAATGGATTTGCGAATAACACGCATTATGCATCTCTTATGGAAAAAATACTCTTGCTTGGAGGTCTTATAGATGTTGTCTTGTAGACTATCTGGATGTAATCAACGTCTGGAGGAACTCAGAGAGATCACACATGTTATTTCTAAGAGACGTAAAAAGAGAGTATCGTGGATATTTCTAGATAACCTATAGATGTTTTGGCCGTCTTGTATTTACAGCTTCTAGATGACTTATAGATGAATGTGTGCTATGTGGGATATTATGTACGTTATGGATTAAGTATGAACATTTCTCCACCGTTTATAAATAATAATAATAATAAAATAAAATGCGGACAGACCAAAGTCTATATTTGACTGAAAACCACAACCATTTTCTAAATGCTTTAAAAAATGGCCAATGAAAAGTGATATTTCAAAAGTATTATGAAATTAGTTAAAAACCATTTATTTTAAACTAAATGAATAAAAGATTTATATTTTTAATGAAATAAATGAGATTTGAAAAATTATTGGAAATTTATCACCATAGATGTATCAATATTACAATCAGTACCTTGTATGCAAAATGGAACAATTAGCAATACTTTTTGTACCCGAAAAATGGTCGTTTTTTTTTTTTTTAAGATTAAAAAGTAGATTACGAAATATTCCTATACAGAGATGCCAAGCCCCCGCTTACTGCACAGCATAATTTTCTTATAGGAAAAGTTATTTTTTAAATCCGCAGAATGTTCCAATTTAATAAAACATTTTCTGTATTAAAATACCGGTATCCGAAATGCCGGAGACTTGGCAGCTCTGCCTATAACATTTTAATTAATCACGGTAATTTTTTTAATCGGATTCAAATTTAGTGAAGACAACGTTTTTTGGCCAAAAGCAGCTTTTTTCCACATGTGTAACTACGATACAACTCCTTGATGCTGAAATAAAATATTTTGACTTATGCTATCATTGCTTCCACTTATTTATTTATTTGAATTTTAAATAAGATGACTCAAAATCGTGTTTTTTAAATGTACGGAAAAAATACATTTCGAGAGAGGGCGAAAAGAACAATATTTGGCGATTTATTACCAGCGTTTGGCTGAGTGTCTTACTACCTTGTATTTAATACTCTTCACAATACTTCGCTGTTATATGGACTTAGGTTCTTTTATAAAAAGTTTGACATAATTCGGGCTTAAGAAAGTGAGTTTTTTACTGAATAATACAAATAAATGAAAAATGAATACTAAGAAATACTAATAAAAGAAAAATGAAGCATTATATTGATCTATGTGTATTTAAAAATGCATCTGCTAGCACTAATTAGATAATTTATGTGTACATAATAGGAGATTAATAGCTTTTGATTCTGTATTTCTATGCTATAAAGCATTAACTTTTGTGTGTTTTTCGTAATCATTGGGAGTACCTAGTCGATTTAAAAAATAATGTGGGCAAAAAATGTTGGTAACCATCTTTGCTGCAAAATATACTATATTTTGCGTAGGAACAATAATCACCATCAATGCACGAGCAAAAAAGATCTAAAATTGAGAATTCTTTGATGTTAATATGACTAAAAATTTAAAATCTTTTTTTTTTTTTTTTTTTTTTTTTTTTTTTTTTTTTTTTGCAACTTTTAAAATATAATATTCTCGTTATGAACGATTTCTAAAACATTCGACAATTTAATTTCCCAAATTAAACATTTTTTTTTTTTTTCTAGAAAAGATTTTAAACCCAATTTATTGAGAATATTGCAATTTCTATACTGTTGGGGTCAAAAACTATAACTTTGGCATCAGAGTAACTTATAAGATGTAAGTGCTCGTTTAGGACAAATTTTTAAAAAATTATTCCTTAACTCTTATCGACAACCTCATTGCATCCGTGGGAAACAGATGTTCAACATTATAAACTATTCGGACGGATTTCACACCATATAAAATACACTCCATTCTCTTCAAACATAATAGTTTATGTTATTTATAATTTCTCAAATCGGTGCGAAGCTTCTATTTATGCTCATGACATCATTTCAAAGAGATATATTTCCAATATAGGAAAATTTGGTGTTTTATTTTCTGTAGTACTTTTAACATTTTGCATATTTCCAATTTTATATCCATGGATGGTTTGCTTTTCTTTTATAAAAATAGTATATGCAACTTTATATGTAAGATTTTGTAATTCTATGATTCAATATGCTTATTTTCATCATATTTTATCACAATGAATGACCAATTAAAGGTAACATCTCATTTTCTTTACTTATCGCAAGTTATTAAATGTGTATTCTCAGCAATATCGCTCAGACTAATCCCTCTGAGGGAAGTCTTAGTTAAAAATTTACTTTATACGAGGAGTTCTAACCAAAAATATTTTATTTTAACTTTTTTTTTTCATGTTTATAATATTCATTTTTATAGATGTGCCGCAAGCTGCGATGTTTATTTTTTTATGACTTTTTAATGCAAATTTTTCAGTTATTATTAATATTGTTAATCCATATTCCATGTATTGAATTGTTAAAAATCTGAAAAATGGTATACAGTAAAATTCTCTAAGACGGAATTGCACAGAAAAGAAAACAAAATGTATTATAGAGAAGTTCCCTTTTTAGTAAGTGTAAATGTATTACCGTATTTACTCGTGTATAGGGCGCATGTGTGTATAAGGCGCACCCCTACTTTACGAGTAAAAATGGCGATTTCTTAAAATCTCGTATGTAACGCGCACCATAAATTTGATAAGCTAATGAAGAATGACCAAATGAATTTCGGTTAAAAAAAAAAAAGTCGAAACAAACATTACACCAGACCAGAAAATAAGACGAATACGCATTTTTAGACTTCGGTTTGTAAGAGAATGGCGGGAAATAGGAATGAGTGACGGTAAAGAGAATTGCTAATTAGCGTTTAGATAGTGTCACTAGCTCTGTTGTATAAAAAAAAACTGCAATGAATGAAATAAATATGCAGTAATACTTCAATTAAGTAACAATTTCCGAGTTTTAATATCTTCTTTGAATAATTTCTTGTTTCATATGCATATCGTTCGACTACATCCAACAGTAAAAAATTATTCTGTGTAAAAAGCGCACCTAGGAGTTTTGCCCTAATTTTTTGGAAAAAAAGTGCGCCTTATATACGAGTAAATACGGTACATATCTTTTCTTACGTCTCAGTATATTAATTTTACACCATCAACACGTTTTTCCTTTAAAAAGATTCTTTTTTTTTTTCACTCTTTTTACAATATTTCAATTTAACTGTTTTTTGTAAGCGTAGATTTCTACAATTATTTAAAAAGAGGAAAAAAAAAGTGTTTTTTAACTGTAGAATAACGGCGACTTAAAAATGTATGCATTTTTTGCAAACATTTCTTTTCTTTTCTTTTTTTTTTTTTTTTTTTGGATCAAGTTTTATTTTACTGACCTTTAAATGGACCAAGCCACGCGGTGAGAGTGATTTTCATACGGGCTGTGTCAGAAATAGAAATGAAAATTTTGGACAATGAAGATTGCGAATGAAACAAGTCCCAGCACTGTACAGAAAAAAAGTTATGCCCGAGCCTTCAGAAAAAAGTTTGGCCCGGCCCGAGCCAGACTCGCGGGCAATGCCAGACTTGGGTTTAAGGGCGGATCTGGAGAGTCCTCAAGGGGGGGGGGGGCGATTTTAGAAATTTGGACTCGACTTTAATGCGTGGGTCAGGGCTAATTTTTTTCACTGCGGGTCATGTTGCTTCTATTTTTTGCTGCGGGTCGGGTCTGGATCCGATTGACTTCTATTTTTTGCTGTGGCTCGGGTTTGAGTCCGGTTAACTTTATTTTATTTTATTATTTTATTTATTTATTTATTTATTTATTTTATTTATTTATTTATTTATTTATTTGCTGATCGGGTTAACTAATGTTTATGCTGTGGATCGCATTAGCAGGATTAGCAGGTGTTTTATTCAGAAACTATGACGTTATCCATTTTTTGATACAAGCAATTCAAGAAAATACTGTCAAAGTTAGCGTTTTGAACAGAATTTTTGGAAGCGATAGCATGAGAAGGTAGAAAAATCTGCAACCATTTGAGAAGAATCTCTTATATCTCAAGAAGGTTGTACAAATATCTTATTCACCAAAAATTTAAATCGCTATTCGATTTCAAATCCCTTCAATAGTCCGTCTTGTCAATTTTATACTTTTACAGTTAAAAATTAGTCAGAAAATGTGTCAAACTTTCAGAGAGAAGTGAATTTAAGAACGACCAAGAAGTATGTATCCAAAGATAGCGTTAACATGAGTTCTTTATCGCTATTAAGAAATTTACAAATCATATTGTCTGTCCTACACATCTTGAGAACAATTAAGTCTATGTCCATCCCGGCTCGTCTATATGTAGAAAAACAATGCAAGCCTGATCTCGGACCAGCACGAGTCTGCTAAAAAAAATATTAAACTCGGGTCACACACAATGTAATTGTCCGATGCTGATCTCTACACTATAAAAGTTACATTTGTGTATTCTTGTTGCCAAACTAGTATCGGCTGGTGACGCACATTTATACTTATTCTCATTAAACCCAACATCATTGAAAATAGCTCATATTTTAACGTTCCTGCTTAAATCTTTATACAGGGCCAGTAGGCCCAATATTTTTTTTTATTGGCCCGGCCCATATGGTCCGTTCAATTTTTTTGCCGAATCGGACCGTTTATTTTGTTTGTTGGCCCGGCACATTGGAAAAATTATTCTAATTTTGCTGGCCCGTTAGAAAATTTAGAACCATTTCTCCGGTCCGGCCAGACCCGGGCCCGTGCATACTTCTAGGCTGGGTCGGACACGGACCGAAATTTAGTTTTTATTCCGAGCCAAACCCTGACCAAGGAAATTTTGTTCAGTGCAAACTAGAGATAAATTCGGGCTCTTATTCCACAGCCCAGTCCCACCTGAGCCAGAAACATTTTGCGGCATCTAAGAGCAGAAGCCCAATACTGAAATTATATAGTAGGAAAAAATTACAAAATACTAATAAAAAAATTTCCAAAAGTAATTATCATTTTAAAGTTATTTTTATATAAAAATGGCTGTTAAACGAAAATTTAAATTTAATATTATAAAAAAAACCAGTTTGATATAAAATAAAAATATACTTTACACATAAAAGGATTCTCATATTTTGTCTCTGTTTCAATAAGAAAATATTATGGACATGTTAATGAAGTGTGTTTCATGAATAAATGCATGGAACTTGTAGAAAATACTGTCTATTATCTGTCAAATCGAACAACATTTTTAAATTTTCTGTAAAATTGCACATTTTAACTATAAGCATTTCATTCTTCATCCTTCGTTATAGGGCTGACCTAGAAAATAACGTTAAATTAAAAATTTTAATATTCAACACTTTTATAGGAACAGAGTAAACATTGCTAGATAGGAAGAGTATGGTAAATACATTTACTTGCAGCTACGGCATCAGCAGAGATCCCAAAATAAATGATAATTACTACAGTTATTTCCGTATGAAGAGATATTACGACTTGTATACGTTGTATATACACTTGAAATTTAAATTATTCGGTAACCGCAAACTATAGTTTGCGGTTACCGAATAATTTAAATAATTCTGATTTTATAAAATCAGAAAAAAATATTCTTTTCGCGTTAGATGTCTAAATAATAATAATAATAAACGATCCAATAGCAAAATAATCTCTGCCACAAGCAAAAATCAAACAAAAGACAAATTCATTATTGCCGCCTTTTTCCGTTGGCGCCGGGACGTCAGTCGTCGGCAATGCTTGAACATAAATCTATAAATGTAAATGTGACTAATTGTTTTTTTTTTTTTTTTTTTTTTTTTTTTAATAGCATTCAAATACTAAAATAGAAAAAAATTGTGCTTCATTTTTATTTTGATCAAAATAGCAAGACATTGATTTGAAAAGGAATAAGTAATTTTTAAGGGGAAAAAAGTTCTTTTACTTTTTTCTATTCATCGATAAATAAAATTTTCAGGTTTCAGAAAAAATGAGTCGGAGCCCGTAGACCAACATAAAAATAGGAATAGCCCGAGCTCGTATTGGACACGGGCTCAGTCTGAACCTGTCCCATCTCTAATGCAGATATCTAAAAATAATGACACCAGGCCAGATTCGATCTGGAAGAAAAATAAGTCAGGCCCAACCCAAGTCTGCAGAAAAATAAGGATCATAATAGTATGAAATAAATGACAGCCCAGCTCTGAGAGCGGCAAGAGCAGACACAACCCGAGCCTCGCGAACTTAAAAAGGCGCGGCCCGGGGTGGGCCGTGCCGGATTCAAGTTAGGATTTAACTCATTTCCTGCGAGGATGCATGTACCGAAGCTAACATAAATCTCTAGTCCTATCTTTCCTCTGAGGTTTGGACCAAGTTGTAACATAACCAGTTTTATGGTTATATTTTTGACTGCAAACAAAACTTCATCTCTATTAATCTTAAAACTCTGTAATTGTCAGCTACTCTCTCATGAAGGTATTCTTCTTAGCTAGTTTAACTCTGACGTCACTGAAATTGGTCTCCATGGAAACTAATAATGCTGCATTTGTTTAATTTTTGCAAAATTAAAAAATATAATGCCCTTATATTTCGTAAAATCCTTAGCCTTGAAAAAATATAATTATTTACTAGATCTCTGAAAGTATTGATTCTTCGACTAATTCAAATGCAAATGATAATCGATTATCTTTTTTTTTTTAAATCTGGTATCTATTTTTAAAATTATTTTTTTATAATTTAGAATATTAAACTGTTAAAATCTTTTAAAAACTTATGTTTTGAGCTACTGTCAATAACACATATTTTGGACAAACTCAAATACTGGAGCATAATATTTTCTTTAAATTTTGTAGTAATATAAGATGGAATAAATAAAAAAATAAACTAAAATATTTGCTTATGAAGACACAAATTTGACAGTAATATCAATTTTTCTTATTATCCAATGCGGTGTAGTACATGTCAAATTCACCAACAGCGCTCACCCTGTCGCAGTTCTGAACTCACAATCATCTACCGCGGGCGGTGTGGTGATATCAGCGACTCGAGCCAAGATCTAACTTGTGTAAGGTGGTTAAATAAAACTGAAAAATGGATGAAGAATACGATGCAATTGTTTTGGGAACAGGCCTAAAAGTAAATCTATTTTGTTATATTTATTAAATTTTGTGTCTATGTTTAATTAATGTGATAGATTTACCTGTTATTCTTACTAAGCCTAATCTGTGAACGATCCTTTTCGCCCTGTCGATAGCAGGGTAGCTCTTTAAATTTTCCCCCTGTCACATTTAAATGTTACTTTTCTTCTGAATAGAATTAAAGTATTTTAATTTTATTAGATAAAAAATCGTTAAGTATCTTAGCACTTAATTTCAATTTGTTAATTATAGAAATTTACTTTCGTTACACTCTATTAATCAAGGAGGGAGTTCCTGAGTTAAAAGGAATAGTTTGGGAGTTGAGGATAAATTTTACTTTTTTTTTCTATAAATTCGCCATATGTTACAGTAATTTTTTTTAGTCGTCGAAAATCTCATTTTGCGATTTCTATGCAGTAGAATAAAACATTAAAATTTTGATTTTTATCCCACAAAATTTTAATTATCGTCAGTCTTGAGTACTAATACTAAACATAATTAGACATTGGAATAACTGTACAAAGAATGCTGTAATTTTTCTCACAATCTCTGAATTATTTATTACTTTGATGAAAACTTGTTTTATTATTACAATATACAGGATTTTAAGTTTGCCGGGTCGCAATTGGAAATGTTATTTGTAAATGTACTAAAATATAAGTTTTCAATTTAATAAATTAAAGCATGCAATACATTTAAAAACGCCAAAAATGCTTATATACCTTCTTTAAATCTAATCAACACACATATCAGAGTATACTATTGTTTGTGTTGTAAAATCTTCAACCATCGTGTCTTATGTGTGAACATATTTCATGCCTGATATATCAAAAAATGCATATGCCATAAGTTATAAGTAATTTAAATCATTTATTTACATATTTTTTTAATTGAAAGACTTGCTAAGGTAGAGAGAGATCCAAGGTTTTTTTTTTCTCCTCTTTTTAATTAGGTTTGTGTAACTTATATTTGTTTTTATTTTGAAACAAATTGCAAAAACGATATTTGTAAATTCTTTTTAAGTCTGGACTTGGTATACTTGCTGTCAAATGACATTTTAATTTTTTGACCCAATGTTTAAAAATAAAGCAGATTTGGTGAAAATATGTAAAGCTGCATTAACCAAGTAATCAAATTATACACATTCACCTGCAAAAAATAAGTGAAAGTTAGAAATTTTACTTTAAAACTTGGTTATATTTAAAAATGAAAATTTAATTTTAGATTTTTTAAATAATACAGAACATTGTAAAATTCTATATAATCATAAGACTTAAGGTTGTGCTGTATTTATACTCATTGCATATTAGGGTGAAAATCATGGTTTTTTTTATTTATTTATTTAAAAATCTTTTTTCCCAGCGCTCATATACTGAATAGCAATAGCTATTAAGAATTTTAGGTTTCCAAAACAATTAAACTTCTAATTGGTAACATGATCTGTTTTTACCCTTTAAGTAATAAAATTTTAATTGTTATTTAATTAGAGAAATTATAAAAATTGCGGTACTACTTGGTTATCCCGTCGACCAAAAAACTTATGCCAAACTATAAGATTACATGCCAATAATGATGATTGTGAATGTCGCAATCACTTGACATTAACTGTTATATACGTTAAGTCATAAAGTGATTTTTAATTCAACTTTTTATTTGTATTTTTGATTGTTTTACTAATTTATTTGTTCTTCCGTTATTTAAAATAAGAATTATGTCAATTTATGTAATTAGGCGAACAGTTTGACAATTTTTATAATTTGGTGAAATTGGTCAACAAGATAACCAAGTAGTACTAAAATTGCAAATTGGTTATTTCATTAGTAGGGATGTACCGGATATCTGAACTGAAGATCCTTTGCCTGCCAGATTCAGATATCAGTATTAAATATGTTTTTAGTTAATGGCAAATGTTTTTTTTATGCAATGCCATCTCAAAGAATAAATTACAAACATGCTTCACACACCATTAAAACATTTTAAATATATTAAAGTATAATTTATAAAAATTATCCCTTTGACTATCAGATCAGGGCTTGAAATTCAGATTTTCTCTTAAGAGAGTTTCTCCCATAACATTATGCAAGTAGTTGAACTGTTTGAGAAAGAAAAAAGAATAATTTTTTAAAAACCTGTTATTTTTTACATGCCCCTTAAATATTTAAAACTTACACAGACATGACAAAATACCATTGAAATAATTTAAATCAACAACTCAAGATAGTTATCCAAAATGCCTATTTTAATTAAAGCAAAGGAACAGAATCAAGTTTTATATTTACCATATCTATTTTTCAACTTTTACTCAATGTTATTGGCAATTAACAGAACAGAGCAATAACAGAGAGGGGGTGGTAGGGGATTGGATTAAAAGGCCGCTGGGCATGAATTTTTCAAAAAAAAAAAAAAAAAAAAATACACTATTCTAAAAAAAGGTAATTTTTTTCAAAAAGGGAACACTATACTCTAAAAAGGCACATTTGTACCCTGTTCACTAAAAATATTGACTACTGAATTATTTGTTTACTCCCTTAAAATTTGAGATATTTTCTCGGGACCAGTGTTAGAAATTAGCAGTCGTTAGTCGTCAAATGCAACTATAGAATTGAATTTGACGACTACAAAATTTTTCTCGGTCGTCAAATTTGACGCCTAGCTTTTAAAAAAATATATTAGACATTCAGTTTTGAAAAATTAAAAAAAAGGGGTCTAGTGTGAAAATTTGGATTTAAACAAATCGCAAATTTCAACAAACAGTTGTGAAAAACATCTATTTCGTCAATTTTTCACATAAAAAATCGCCAATTTCGGTAAAAGATCGCGAAAAAAACCAATTTTTTTAATATGATGGGAAAAAAACGCAAATTTCTGCAAAGGATTACGAACAGAAATACAAAAATCTCAAAGAATCGCTGGAAAAACTCAAATTCCGTTAATGAATAGCGACAAGAAATTCTAATTTCGGCAAAAAATACCTAGAAAAACGCAAACATTGTCATAAAATCGTGAAAAGAAGAAAATTCTACAAAGGATCACAAAAACAAATCTTAATCTTTAAAAAAAGAATCGGAACCTTAAGGGGGGAAAAAACGCGAATTTTGTCAAAGGATTACAGAAAAAATGACAATCTTGTCATAGGATCGCGATAAAATCTGTTAATTCCATCAAAGGTTCGCAAAAAAAAAAAACACAAATTTCTTCAAGGAATCGCAAAAAACCCACAATTTTCGCCAAAGAATTGTGAAAATATATCGGAAATTTTGAGAATTGGTCGCCGAAAAATGTCAATTTATTCAATCATTCTAAAAAAAAATCCCAATCTTTTCAGGAAATCGTGGAAAAATCTGAATTCCGACAAAATAATCACGAAAAACGACAAATTTCGTTAAAAGATTACGAAAAAACACGCCCAATTTCGTCAACAAATCGCAAAAAAAAACATGGCAGAGCTTGTCAAAAAAAAAAAAGAAACCCAGCGAGTTTTGTCAAAAAATCACGAATAAACATCAAATTTTTCCAAAAGATTGCAAAAAACCCAGCACGTATCGCTAAAAGATCGTGAAAAAACGGCCAATTTCGTCAACAGATCGCGAAAAAATATGGTAAAACTTGTCAAAAAATCGAAAAGTACCGGTAAGTTTCATCAAAAAATTCAAAAAACTGGCAAGTTTCGTCAAAAGATTGCGTAAAAAAACCCGGCAAATTTCGTCAAAAGATTGCGAAAAAACCGGCAAGTACCGCCAAAAAAAAAGAGAAAAAATGGCAAGTATTGTCGAAAGATAGCAAAAAAGCATCGATAGCAAATTTTGTAAAAAGGACATGAAGAAAAAAAATTACTGGGAGTGGATTTCTCTGTCGTTTGTTGTAACCTTTCAGAAAATTTAATATTAATTTCAAAAAAAAAAAAAAAAATCAGAATTATTCCTAAATTATATACAATATTACAGTAATATTAATATGAATTTTTTAGAAACTGCAACTAAAAATTTTAACTTGACGCCTAAGATTTTTACAGTAGTCGTCATTTGACGCCTGCCTTTTATCTCCCAATTTCTATCACTGCTCGGGACCAATTGAATTGCCACTGGGTGCATAGGAGGTGTTAAAAAAAGGCCGTCGGGTACAAAAGGGACTCCAGGCTCACCGGAAAAGTTTAAAAGAACTGCCAGGTGCATAAAAGAAACTAAAAAGGCTGCCAGGTGCTGTGCCCTGCTAAAACAGCTTAGAGTCAACACTAGTTTAAACATTAAATACAATAGACTCCCTCAAATCCGCACAGCTTGGGACCAGAGGTTGTGCAGATTTTAGAATTTTGCGGATTTCTGGTTGTTGCTTTGTTTACATTTTTTAAACAGTAAGTTGAGTGCAATTAATAGTGCAATCAGAACTATAAAGAATGCTTACAATATAATAAAATATTAAAATAAGTAATAAACTAAAATAATAAATTTAGATAATTTTTTAAATGATTAAAGTACTAATAGCAAAGGTCAAGTTAATAATCAATAGTGTATGATTAAATATTCATTATAAAGATTAAATGTATTTTTCCAGAATTATTCAACAAAACTTGCCTCATAAAAGTGCATTACTAATTCACATCAAAATCTTAAAATAAGGATTCTCTCCCCCCCCCCCCAAGTTTAGCCTGGCTTAATAACCAAAAAATCTTGATTAATGCATAAATATATTTGGTATGAAGATTTTGATTACCAATGATATCAGCAATATCTTGATTTTCCAAAAAAATTTATTCTTCCTTCATGAAAAAAACATCAAGGCACAGAGTATTAAGAAAATTTCAAATTAAAAAATGTATGGAATTGATACAAAACTAGGGATGCAACGGATATTGATTTTGCCGGATATCGGATATCCGATATCCGATTTGCCTGCCGGATTCGGATATCCGGCCGGATATCCGATCGGATATCCGGTACTAAATATGTTTTTAGTTATGATGAATGCTCGTTTATTTCTTTATACAATGCCATCTCATATAATAAATTGCAAACATGTTTCACACACCATTACAACATTTTAAACATATTGCAATATATTTTACAGAAACTATATATTTTTGACTATCAGGGCTTGAAATTCAGGTTTTCCCAGGAGGAGAGAGTTTCCCTCATAACATTTGTAAATGCAGGGGAGTTAAACTATATGAGAGGGGGTGAAAATATTTTTTAAACCTTGTTATTTTTTACATGCCACTTAAATATTTACAATTTATACCGACAGGACAAAATTCCACTGAAATAAATTAAATCAACAACTCAAGATAATTATCCAAAATGTTTATTTTAATTAAAACAAAGGAAAATAATCAAACCTTATATATATTATATTATTTTTCAATTTTCACTCAATGTTATGGGCAATTAATAACTGAGTTGCTAAATGAATTTTTCAATTCATGTTTATTCGATTGTGTAGCTTAGAATCTTTTATAGGTTACACTTATGACAAACAGAACAGAGCAACTTTTCTAACACATTAAATTATCGAAAATACTTGGTTATGCTTTTTTCATCTTATTATTTTTTCTTAATTCTTTTTCTTAATTTTCTTAATCTGATTGGCATTCATTTTTAATTTACTTTCAAGAATAATGCATGTAGGTGATTGTATTGTCAATATCCTTCGGTGATTGTATATCACTTAGTGGAATTATCGTCAATACTGTAATGTGTAATCCCTGACATTTTAGCTAATTGAATTATGTTCTACTATTTATTAGAATTTAAACCCATATGAAATTCTGAAAAGGACATAGTCAATACTCTATTATTATTATCTACTCTGGTTTCTTCTATTACATAAGAAATGGATTATTTAAAAAAGTCATGTCCTAATTTCTGTGAACTATGCACATCAAGTATTTATTGTTTCTAAATGTGTTTCCTTAAAGTTCATCTCTTTTTTTCTTAAATCATTTGGAAAACGGCTGTTGTTTTCGGTTGAGAATGGGCCTTGTGATGTCTGCATTTTATTTTGTTTATGATTCGTCCAGAAATATTAACGTTTAATCCATGATATACATAATATATGACTTATTATATAAATCATGTTTTGAACATCATAAAAATGTTTTTACTGATTTTCAATAACTCAATGGGAAACATTTAAACATCTTGCTTTGGGCAATGGATGTCCACATTTTATTTATTTATTTTACGAAATTCTTTAAATTTAGAAGAATTTTTATTTGAATAGGAAATCAAAATGTCAATGTTAATAAAGAAGAGAGTAGAAAAGTTACAAAATCGGAAGGTGCAAATTATCAGATATGGAAAAAAATGAATCCGAACAGAAACGTTGTATGAAAGATCGTCTTTTAAATAAAAAAAGGAGGTATGATTATTGAGCCCATTGATGACAAAATGTGCGATGACTTTGAAAAATGAAAAAATCTAATGTTGATCCACTGATTGTAAACAAAAAATGTTTATTTATTTATTTATTTATTTATTTATTTTTTATTTTTTTCAAATGTGCAAAACAGGATTTAATCTCATTTTGTTCAGAGCTAATTCCAGACTCATGTGATAGAGCTCAGACTCTAGTGACCATTACTGCCCTATTAGTTATTTCTTGTTTTGGCACAGGAAAAAAATTCGCAAAATATATAAATCTGTCATAGAAAAAATGTAGCTGATTTCGTCCATCATGGCAAAAATAAATTTTCAAAAATTGTCGACCTGCATGAAAAAATTTGAACTTTGAGAGAACTTGGGTAGTGGGAAAATATATCGAAATTCGTCAATCAATTACAATAAAATATCGTAAAATTTGTTAAGCTGTCACAAGGAAATATCATGAAATTCGTCAGCCAATAACAAAGGACAAAACACAAATTTTTCAGCTGGACACAGGAAAATAATTGTTAATTTCATCAGAATGTCACAAAAACAAAAAGGGAAATTTGCCAATCAGTCGCAGAATAAAATAGCTAAATTTGTCAATTAGTTGAGAGAAATAAATTATGAATTTTGCCTGTTGGTCTCCAGAAAGAAAAAGTTGTAAAATTTTGTAAGACCAGCAAACGGGAAATTTTGTGAGAAAAATTACAAAACATTTCAGTCAAACGCAGAAAAACAATCATGAATTTTGTATAATTGTCGTAAGAGCAAACTGTGAGATTTGTCAATCGATAGAGGAAAATATCAAGAAAATAGTCAGTAGGTCCTGAGACTTGACCCTCACTTCACAAAGAAAAAAAATTCAAAAAGTGATTTTTTTGGGAAACAGGAATGACACAAGATTCTTTAGTGCATGAATCCTGCCATCCCATCCCGAAATTCAAACCCTGTATGTGTATAATAATAATATTGAATAAAAAAATGCAATTCTATTGTATTTAAATACTCTGCTTATTTGTCATTGAACCGCTAAAAATTGCTTATAATATGTACAATGAAATGGCTGATAATTTTTAGACTTAATTTTACATGTTTATTAA
The DNA here is from genome assembly GCA_964019185.1 of Maratus speculifer. Taxonomy (NCBI): domain Eukaryota; kingdom Metazoa; phylum Arthropoda; class Arachnida; order Araneae; family Salticidae; genus Maratus; species Maratus speculifer. Next base: position 370,217,929 of record OZ025290.1, on the reverse strand, counting down.
TATGTCTATAATTGTAAAGAATTTTCACAAAGAAATACATAGCATCCTTTTATTGTGTAAACATAAAAGTCTTACTAATATACCAATGGTTGAAGAGTTATATCCAAATACAGGTTTAATTGATGATTTTTTTTTTCATGTTTTAATTATTTAAAAATGTCTTACCTTAAGCTATATTTAATTTTATTTTAAGGTAAATCACTTTGAAATTTATGAAAAGAAAAAATTACTTTTAATTTTAAATATTTATAATGAAGTCACAAAAATAACTAGTTGGATGGACCAATTCTAAGACTCTCTTCTATTTCATAGATCTCAATTTTCAAAAAATATTTACAAATATTAATACTACATCAATATTGTTAGTTCAATATCATACCAACTTTGATTTTCATCTAGAATTTTTGCTGCAGTCAATTAGATTGAGTTAATCTCGATCATGTTATTTATTAAAATTAATATTTTTTTGTTATTCCGCTATACATCAGCTGTTTGCGAATAGCCAGTTTTAGCAAGATGCAAAATTCCCATTGCTGCATGAACTGCCAATTCAAAAACATTCGAAAAAAAATTAAGGAAGGAAATAGCTCCCCCCCTATTTCCCCTTTTTATACTTAATCATTGAATCCCCTAAACTAACCAAGGATATGCTTTATCACATAAAAAAATCTATATCCAAAATTCATAGCAAATTGAATAATTCTTCATAAAAACCCATTTATATAATTTAAGAAGAGTTATCCTCGTTCTTTATACTTAAACATTAAACTTCCAAAACTACTCAGAGATTCGCCTTATCAAAAAGAATGTACATCCAAAATTTAAAGCAAATAGGATATTTCTGCATAAAAACTTATTTATCAAATTTAAGGGGGTTTGAGGTAATGTCCGGTATCCCTTTTATGCTTAACAAAAGGACCCCACAGCTAATTAGGGAAGCATCTTATACCTATAAACCTGTATCCAAATATTAAAACAAATTGGTTAATTCTGCAAGAAAAATCATTTACCTAAATTAAGAGGGGTAGTCCCACCGATCCCCCATTTATACTTATCCAATGAACTCTCAAAACAAATCAGGGAAGTGCCTTATCCAAATGAACCTATATCCAAATTTTGAAGCAAATCGGTAAATTTTATGTGAAAAACCCATTAAACTAAATTCAAGATGGGGGAGTTACCTCCCATCCCCCCCTCTTAGACTTATCCAATGAACTCGCAAAACTAATCATGAAGGTGTCCTCATCAGAATGATCCTATGTCTAAAACTACAGCCAAAAACATGTACAAAATGTTTGGTTCATTCTATGTATAACTTCATACAATTTTTGATGATATGATGGTGACACTGGGACAGACAGGTTTTGAATAAACATGTTTTTAGGGATATTGGATCCCTAAAACATATAAATTTGTCGAAAAAAAAAAATGATTACATTACTTTCTACTATCAAGAATAGAAGAAAGTAAAAAATGTTTGTTTGGTTGTTTAACTTATAAACCAATTAACCCATTATTTAAACTAAGCGAAAGAAAGAAAATTAATAAAATCATAGTTTATTAAACAATTTCAAATTTTATAAAGACTAAAGACAGAAACCAATATTTAGAAATGCATAAATAATGCATGTAAGGTAGCAAAAAGCCATTTAGAATCTACTATCATTCGCTCCTGTAATCTATATATATAAAAGAAAGTCTGGATTTCGTATTAATCACAGAACAAAAAAAACTACCGAACCAAAAATCTTGAAAATTGGGATAAAAATACTTCCCATAATACTGAGTGCCACTAAGAAGAGATTTTTAAAAATTCCACCCCTAAGGGGGGGTGAAAAAAAAAACGAGTTAAAAAAAAATCCTTAAAAATCGGCTTTAGCAGTTATTTTTCAATTGATAACATATTTTAGTGTATTTTTTCATGCTGAATCGAATGGTACCAAGCAAAATCTTTTAAATCCAGTAGTTCGTGAGATACTTCACATTTTTCTAATTTGGCGATGTCTTCGGCGCAAAAACCTGACATTTTCGATCCTTATCTATATACATAAAAGAGTCTGGATTTCGTATTATTCACAGCACAAAAAATCTGCCGAACCAAAAATCTTGAAAATTGGGATAAAAAAACTTCTCATAATACTGAGTGCCTCTAAGAAGAAATTTTCGAGAATTCCACCCCCAAGGGAGGTGAAAAAAAGAACGAATTAAAAAAAAATCCTTAAAAATCGGCTTTTGTAGTTATTTTTCAACTGATAACATATTTTAGTGTATTTTTTTATGCTGAATCGAATGGTACCAAGCAAAATCTTTTAAATCCAGTAGTTCGTGAAATACTTTGCATTTTCCTAATTTGGCGATGCCTTCTGCGCAAAAACTTGAAATTTTCAATCTATCTATATAAAAGGAAGTCTGAATTTTGTATTAATCATTGTACAAAAAAATCTGTTGTACCTACAATTTTGAAAGAGAGTTCTATAATCAGGTTAACATGATTATGTAAGATATATTTAATTATATCAATATATATAAAACGCAAAGTGAAATTTCATTCCGGCCGCTTATAACTTAAGTTCTACTAGATAGATTTTAATGGAACTTACATTGTTACTTGGATAATTTTTCTGAAATTTTGTAGCAAATGAAATATAGCATTCTACGTTGCTTAATTGAATACTTATGGAGAGATGTTTTAAATCAGATGAACCCAATTACAAAAGGTTGGCTTTATTTTAAAGGCTCTGCTGAATGAATTTTTATGTGATTAAAACTGTTAACATGTTCAGCGCTATGTCATTCATTGGTGACTAACATTGAACTTTCCGTTTAGATGATGGACTTTTCACTGATGACAGACAGTCTAAAGTATGATATAAAACTAAAAATTACTATGATATAAAAATTTCGTTTGATTCAAAGTTTCTTTAAAAAACACTGACCAGCGTAGCGGGTGAAGGCTGCTAGATGGTATATAAGCCTGCGCTTCTCTGTCGCTTTGCTCAGCTTAGCTTTTTCTACATGCTGAGTCTTGTACTGATGAAGAATCTCGACAATAGATTCGAAACAGCTGTTTGCAACCTTTTCTTTCATTATTTGAGCATTTCTAAATGTTGGTTTTCTATCTTTATACACTTTTACAAAAAGGCTTTATTTGCTATTTTGACTTCAAATTTTGTTTTACAATCCGAAAGTAAAGATACAATTTTCTAAAAGATATAAATGTAAAATCTTGAATTTATTACAGAATTTTAATATAAATAGTAAGGAAAGCTGGCAATTTTTTAAGCTTTTGAGAATTATCTTTTACTCATATTGATAGGGAACTTATTATTTCATCTTTTGCATTATAAACAAAAGTTTTTCAGTATTATTTGGGATCAAAGGATTACTGTTATTCATCTATATTTGCTTTGCTGCATTCTCCGGATATCCGATCGGATATCCGACAGAGAAGTCGGATATCCGGTGACTGTGATCCGGATATCCGACGATATTTCGGATATTGAAAAATCAGCCGGATATCGGATATTGGCCGGATATCCGTTGCATCCCTATACAAAACTTAAAAAAAACAAATTTTGTCCCAATATCCGAACTGAAAGTTTCATTGTTTACATCCATAAAATATGTGCGGATTTGAGGGAGTCTATTGTATCATCATCATAATCAGCCGTTTTCGATCCACTGCTGGATTTAGGTCTCACCTAAATTTGTCCAATGTTTCCTGTTTATAGTGCTTTCGTCATCCAATTTATACTAGCTACTTTTCTAATTTCGTCACTCCATCTTACCTGTGGTCGTTTTGCATCTCTAGGATACCACTGTAATATATTTGTTCTCCATCTATTGTCATCTTGCAATGTGCCCAGCCCATTTCCATTTTAGCTGTTTGATTCTTTCAAGGATGTCAAACTTTTGTCTGATTTCTTATTCAGGTTATCCTCCTTCTGTCTCTTCTAGTTACGCCTAGCATACATCTTTCCGTAATTTAATATTTTTGATTTTTTGCATTAGGTAGCTGAAGTCAATCTCTACAAAGGAATTTTTCAATTTCTTAACTGATTTCAAGTCATTTGAAATTATTCATTGTGAATAAAATGAATTATTCTCATTTAAATTTAAAAAAATGCAAATGAAATCAAAAAAGTAAAAAATGGTCTTTGTAAATGTTCACCTCAAAACCCCAGTAGCAGAAGATTAGAGATGGGTATTGCCGACAGGGGTGATACTTGTCCGAAAATTTAAGGCATCCTCTTCCGAAAATTTGAAATTGGGTTATCAATTCCGCATAGTTGCCAAGTTGTACGGTTTTGAACGTGGAAAAAACAATTGCGTAGAAATGCAAATTTCGTCATAGGATCGCCGAAATAGCATACATTTCGTGAATATTTCGTGGAAAAACGACGATTTCGTCAATGTTTTTGTAGACGAACTTTGTCAAAAGATCAATGAAAAACGCGAATTTCCTGTGCAGATCGCGAAAAAAACGGCAATTTCACCAAATATCGCAGATAAAACGCCGATTTCGTCTAAAGATTGTGGATATAATGCCGATTTCGTTAAAAGATCGCAGGAAAAAACGCCGTTTTCGATATAAGATCGCTTAAAAATATTTGAAAAAATACGCAGATTTCATCAAAAGATCACGGAAAAAACGCAGATTTCGTCAAAAGATCACGGAAAAAACGCAGATTTCGTCAAAAGATCACGGGAATAAAATTCAGTTTTCGAGAAAAAATCGCGTAAAAAAGCAAATTTTGTCTAAAGATCGTCAGAAAAACACAGATTTCACTTAAAAAACATGGGAAAATGCAGATTTTGTCAGAAGATCGCTGGAGGAGGGGGGGGAAATTCACGATAAATTGTTTCATTTTTATAAAAAAAAACAAGTTTTGAAAAATATATTACATGGTCTATGCTACAGATAAGACATACAAATATTGTCACAACTGAAAAAATTAACACTTTTGACAATTGATTTGTAATTTTATAGCAGTTGAAAAAGTAAAAAGGGAAGAGGAGACATAGCATTTTAGCTATAGCTGACACATTGAAATCATAGCTACACTAATATTATTTTTAATTTCGGATAATATTTAGCCCACATTTACTCTAAACAGTCAGACAAGTAATGTAAATGCTTAAATTTTATTTTTTAAACTTTATTTTAGTTATTACAAATTTTTAAAGTTAAGGGACATAGAATGTACAAGTTTTTTGAAAATGACCTATATACTCTCTAGGGTGTATACCCACTGCTTAAGCATATGTCCTCTGTTATTTTGCTAGCAGACAACTTCAGCCTTGACCCACGTTAAGTACTCATATTTTAACAGAAAATTTGCAAATTTTTCAAATTTTCTTGCATGAAGGACATTTTGAATTTATAATACAATATAATATTAAGTATGCTCCTACAACAGCAAATTTTTTTTAAAGCTATTTTCAACAAAGAAGCATGCTATGCTAAATACCTCCATCAGACAAATTTTAGCCTTGACCTCAGGTCAAGCGAATAAGATTAAGATCCATTGTAAAAATATTTTACTTGCAAATTTTCCTCCTGAAGTATCTGCTGCAGACACTTGGAGAATTTTCTGTTACTGAAATCAGCTATCAATGTAAAAAAGAAAAATAGAAATGCAAACAAGATATTTTTAGAAACTTCATTAATATAAGTGAATGGGTGTTTTTGCATAAATGAAGTGGTCCCTTAAAAATATCAAAATAGGATCTTTTACAAGAAAGTCTTGGTATTATTACATGTACATTGTCATTCTTTTATGGTATTTTAAGTTGAAAACTTCTTGTATAGTACAATAGAAAGAGATATTATCAATGTAAATTATAAATGTAGAAACATGGTACCTAATTTCAGAATTGTTTCAATGTAATGAAATAAATTTGAAAACTAAGTTGAGCACAAAATTAAGATTTTGGATTATATTTTCAAAATTTATTTTCATTTTGTGATTGATAGCAGATTTATTGCAGTGAGGAATTTGAATAGCAACAGCAGTAGTTAAACTATCTGGGAGTGTGCCCAACCCACTTTCCAGCTTAAAAAAAAATATGAGTTAGTAGAAATTCTTGTAATGTAAACAATGCATAAATTTTACTCCAATCTCCTCGTCAGATAAATTTTTAACTTAAACCCTTAAAATTAAGTTCAGTAACCATGCATACATACTCAGCTAAGTGTAATTTAGGATTCTGTAATTTTAACTGCATATAGTTATATTATGACATTTTAATAATAATGAAATATAATGGATTCCTGTAACTTAATAAAGAATCTGCAATATTTTTAATTTCATTTTAATGAGAAATGAAAAAAAAGCAAGTTTTAATGTCAACATTTAATTTTGGTCTGAGAATTTGTCCTATGTGAAGCTTGCAGGTTAAGAATGATAATGTGTATGTATTGAGAAAGACACAAAATTCTCAAGAATTTCTTTTTAATATTTAAGATAAGTATTTTCTTATTCATATTTCCCATTCTTTATTCTTTCGCTTATTGATTCAGTTGTTTTACTGTGTCATGATTGTAGTTATGTTCATAATTGTATTGATTTATTTTTTTTTCCCCTGGAATAATTAATCTCCATATTATTTAAAATTATTTTGTTAAAATTTGACAAGCTTTGGAATTCTAATTTGTATATCTACTAAACAAAAATTTGCCATTTATAACAACATACAATACAGTAAAATGTTTAAGTTTTTAAAAAACATAAGTTTAATAATTTTAGCTATTTTAACATTTATCTTGTGTAGTTATTTGATGTTTCAGAATTTTTTAAATATATATTTTTATTTTATAGGAATGTATTCTAAGTGGAATGTTGTCTGTGAGTGGGCGAAAGGTTTTGCATATGGATCGCAACAAGTATTATGGGGGTGAAAGTGCATCGATAACACCCCTTGAAGAACTCTTTGCAAAATTCAACATGCCTGCCACTCAGCTTGAAGAATACGGTAGATCTAGGGATTGGAATGTTGATCTTATTCCAAAATTTTTAATGGCTAATGGTAATGAAATTTACTTTTTAACTTCAAAATCTTAAATATTTTCTGTAAAGTTTTAAGTGTAGTTTTGAAGTAACATATTTTGCTGTGAGCTTTCATAATACCCAGATATATTAATTTACTAAATGTTTAAAACAAGGGTGATTCTCGTTCGAAAATTCTGAAATTTCTGAAAATTTAAGGCATTTTCAGAGAATTTGAAATTGGGTTGACTTTTTTTTCTTAGATTTATTTTCGTTTGTGTATAGTATTATAGAAAGTAGTTTTAATCCTTACATTCTTTTTAACACAATTGTGTGTAAATAAATTTTCCAACTGTGTGAAAGTGTCCTGACCAGGATCTGCAAATACTCTCTTCCCACGTAATATGAAAGTGCAATACGCAAGATATAAAATATGTGGCACTACAATAAAATAGTCAAATCTTGCATTATGAAAGGATTTTAAATGACTAGCTTCCAGATTATATTATTCAAATAGACACCTCAAAGTAAATCATATGTGAGTTATTCATTATTAGATACTGTATATATGGGTCATTTTCAAAAAACTTGTACATTCTATGTCCCCCAACTTTAAGAATTTTTAATAACTAAAATAAAGTTTTAAAAATAAAATTTAAGCGTTTACATTACTTGTCTGACTGTTTAAAGTAAATGTGGGCTAAATATTATCAGAAATTAAAAATATTAGTGTAGTTATGGTTTCAATGTGTCAGCTATAGCTAAAATGCTATGTCCCCTCTTCCCTTTTTACTTTTACAACTGCTATAAAATTATAAATCAATTGTCAAAAGTGTTAATTTTTTCAGTTGTGACAATTGTTGTATGTCTTATCTGTAGCCAGACTTGTATAAAACCAAAAACTTTCTGCGCACATAATAATGAGTCAAAAACTTTCTGCAAATTAATTTAATGTTAGGTGTAATTCGCGTTTTTTGCGCGATTCATGGTCGTAATTCGCTTTTTTTCGCGATTTATGAATGTAATTTGCGTTTTTTGAGCGATTTATGGATGTAATTCGCGTTTTTTATGCGACTCATGAGCGTAATTCGCATTTGTTACGCGATTTATGGACGTAATTTGCTACTTTTATGCTATTCATGGATGTAATTCGCGTTTTTTATGCGATTTATGAAAGTAAATGGCATTTTTTTACACGATTCATGGACGTAATTCGCTTTTTTATGACCGTAATTCGCAATTTTTACACGATTAATGGACGTAATTTGCTATTTTTAAACGATTTGCGGACGTAATTTGCTTTTTTGGACTCGATTCATAGACGTAATGCACGTTTTTTGTGCGATTCATGGATGTAATTTGCGATTTTTATGCGATTTATGAATATAATTTGAATTTTTTTGAGCGATTTATGAACGTAATTCGCATTTTTCATGCGGTTCATGAACGTAATTCGCTTTTTTTCATGCGGTTCATGAACGTAATTCGCGTTTTTATGCGAATCATGGACGTAATTCACTATTTTTATGCGATTCGTGGACGTAATTTACGTTTTTCGAGCTTTCTGTAGAAGAAATTCGCGTTTTTTGAGCGATTTATGGCCGTAATTCACGTTTTTTATGCGACTTATGAACGTAATTCGCATTTTTTTACATGATTCATGGACGTAATTCGCATATTTTGAGTGATTTATGGACTTAATTCGCGTCTTACAAACGATTCATGGAAATAATTCGCGTTTTTTGAGCGATTCATGGACGTAATTCACGTTTTCTACGCGATTCATGGATTTAATTCACATTTTTTACGCGATTCATGCACGGGATTCATGTTTTTTATGAGACCCATGCACAAAATCCGCATTTTTTACTCAGCATTTGGACGAAATTCACGTTTTTTTTAAGCGATTCTTTGTTGAAATTCGCAATTTTTTTCGAGGCCTTTTGATAACATTCGCGTTAACAGTAAATAATTCGTTCATAAAATTGAGGGACTATTTTTATTTTTTGGTACCAAAAAAAGTTATAAAACTAAAAATTGTTTCTTTCTTAAAATTTTCTGCAAATTTCATAAAATTTTCTGCGCACGGCGTGCGCGCGTGCGTCTATATTATGCGACTCTGTCTGTAGCATAGACCATATAATATATTTTTAAAAACTTGTTCTTTCATAAAAATGGAACAATTTATTGTTGTCCCCAGATTTTTTCCCCTCTGTTACCATATTTATTGTAATAAATTATTACTACTAAGTGTTCAACACAAGGTTCTGCAGTTCTTTGAACAGTCTATTTTTAGATGAGGCCACCATTTTTTTAATTATTAAGTTATTTTCACCGTGGTGTTGAACTAAAGCATTTACAAGATAAGGATGTTTTATTCAGTTTCCCCTCTGTTACCAGTTTATTTATGTGAAATTTATTTTTTTAATACTTTTATAAAATTTTAACCATAAGATCAAATGGTGCTTCTTAAATAAATAGGCTTAGTTTTTCTTGTTTTTAATTGACTTTGAGCTGATAAAATTATTTGTAGTTTTTTTCCCCTCTGTTACCATGCTTATGGTAACAGGGTGGAACAAAGTGTAACAGAGTAAGAAACTACTAAAAAAAAAACAAGTTTATTTAAAAATTGTTCTTGAAGGCTGCACATTCTCATTTCATGTTCTTAGAACAGAATTAAAAATATGCATTTTTCTTTTAAAATATAAAATAGTAGTTTTTGTGGTGAGCTAGTTGCCATAAACATTAGCCTTTAATTTTCGCAAACGAAATGCTTCTTTAATTGAAGTCATTTATATTTATGAATCAATACTACTTATTTATGAAAAAATAATGCAGCGTGAAATACCATTATTTTTGAATATTAATTTTTGCAAAAGCCTTTAATTCTTGCTTGGTCTGTTTCAAATTTTAGGATATCTTATAACACATGATAAAAATGTATTAAAGAAGAAAATATAATTATTTAAGTAGAAAAGAATTTATAAAAAAGATACACCACATCAAATACTACTACTTTCAAATAGTAATTTTTGTAAAAATCGTTATTTCTTGGGTTAAAGCGTCATCCAGTTGGCACGCAAATTTGTTAAAATTTGAAAATCTAAGGTGAGCTGTTATAAATTGAAACACAGATTATAACATATGATAAAAATTTATAAAAACAATGCCGTGTGAAATACCAGTATTTTCGAATAGTAGTTTTTTTTTTGCAAATATCTTAAATTCTGCCATGATCTGTTGGAAACATTGAAACTTCTGAAAAAAACATTGATAGCTTATAACACATAATAAAAAGTTATATAAAAAAATTGCCTGGTCTAATCCCACTATTTTTTAATAGTTTTTTTTTTGCAAAAATCTTAAATTCTTGCTTTAAAGCACCCCTACCTCGACTAATATATGATGAGATTTTTTTTTTTTTAACTAAGCAGTGCGTTTGTCATAGCACATGATATAAATTTACAAAAGAGAATGCCCCGCCAAATACCACTATTGTCCAATAGTAATTTTTGTAAAAATCTTAAATTCTTGCTGGATATGTTTGAAACATTAAGATCGTATACAATACATGATATAAATTTATAAAAAAAAATATACCACATCAAATATCACTCCACTATCAATCAGCGTTCCCTTCGGTTACTTTTTTTCCACTCTGTTACCGTCAATTTAAGTTGGTTTATTTCACTAAAAAATGTATCAATCATCATTTTGAATAATTAATTGTGTAACTTTAACTAATATTTAATTTATGTAATATTTTTTTATAATTTAACTGAAAAAATGTGAATGCACATTTAATTAAAACTTATGATTTTCCAAAAATGTAACAGAGAGGAAATCCTTTGTATTTTACAAAAATAAAAAAAAATCATAACAAAACAACAGTTAGAATTTTCTGAAAGTAGCAATCATGTAATTAAAGGAAATGTGATATTTACTGTTTTAGGTGTTTTATTTTTTTAAATAAAAATTTTTGACTGTTGGTAACAGAGGGGAACATTTTACTGTTGCAAGTTCATACTTTATTTTTTATTTGACCTTCCAAATCAAAAAGTGAACTGCTGTCTTCAGTTTTATGTACAAGAAATGTTTTAGTATCATCTAATATTTTTATAAGTTGCATTAAAAAAAATTTTTTTTTTGGTGAAAAATTTCCCAAATGTACAAGTTTTTTGAAAATGACCCATATACACTAAAAATGATGCAAAGATGAATGCGAAATTTTTAACTCATAACTTCATACTAAAAATTTAAGGAAATATCTTTTTATATTCCTTAATGGGGAAAACAGAGCTATGGGAGTAATTAAAAAAAAAAAAAACTGTTATAAACTGAATTTAAAGATACAGCTGAGTAAACATAGCAATTTTTTAAGTGATTATCTGCCAAAAAATGTGCTAGCGAAATAATTGTTCCAAGAATAAAAATAGTGGCATGAAGAAATTCAAACTAATTCATTGCAAAAGAAAATATTACCTCAAAATTTATTAGATGGATACTAGTCTTATTTCAGGATTCTCGCGATTTTAGCTGAAGTTGCCAAACTCTTCTATCCTGTACTCATCTGACCGACACACTATTTACCCAAAAACCTTAAATGATTATGGCATTTGATCTGATATCTGAATCATCCCAGCAGAACAAATCACAGGCAACAGAACTGCAAGAAGGACTGGATACTAGATTACTTTTGATTTAACCTTAACAAATATTCTAATTGTAAATGTATCGCATAAGAAAAGACTTGCATATCTTCTTGTTGGAGCGATTCATGTAGTAATCCAAAATGACACCAAAAGGCTTTAGCATCTTGCCAGCTTTTTAGTGATGGCAGAAAAATATGGTTTATAAATATTTAGCACAAATGTCATCATATTACTCTGGGTTTGGCACAATTTTTTTCTGATCTTTTCTTTCTTTTGATGACAAGTGTCCAAAACCTTGTTTCTGAATGCCTCTTACATACATATGTATAATTTTCTATTTTAAAAAGGAAATAATAAATATTGGTACTACTTGGTTACCCCATCAGCCAATTTCACCAAATTAAACAAATTGATGTAATTATTATATTAAACCATAGGTTCCCAACCTTTTGTGGACCACTGCCCCCCTCAGAAGATAAAAATATTCCAACGCCCCCCTCTTCCATAATTAATCATGCCAATTAAAAATATTGTTGCATATTACCTATACCTTTTTTTTTTTTTTTTTTTTTTGTCAATTTATTAATAAGCACAAAGTAAAAATTATAATTAAAACGACTATCAAATGTAATAAAAAGTTATTCAGCAAAAATTTAAAAATAAACACTAAATAAAATAAAACAAACTTGAAAAATAGGTGCTTTAATACGTTAAAGATTCCATATATCTGAAAGATGTTATAATATATAAAAACACAGTTTTAAAACTTCAAATGTTGTACGTGGAGCATTTTCGATCAGAATTTCATCATCATCAGGGCAGCTTTGTTTGTGTACAGATAATCCTTTTTTGTATTCTAACATAACTTGAATGTAAATAAAGCTGTTCCCAAGATGATCAAGATTTGATCGTAAGCACTTTGATCAACGCATAATATTGGAAGTTAAGTTTTTAAAACTGTGCTATTATGTGTAACATCTTTTAGGTTTGTGACATCTTTAACGCAATTAATAATGTGAATAAAGAGAAAATGAATAAGAAATTAAAAAATTAATGACATAAACATAAAATCAATCTCTATAAATAAAAGGAATTCCGAGGATAATTAATTGAGGCACAGGGGAAAGCAAATCTTGGCAATGCGCCAACTCGGTCCAGAGGAAGCAAATCTTGGCAATGCGCCAACTCGGTCCAGAGGAATATCATTAAGAAATATAAAACAGATAATGTATTTATCACAAAAAATCGTCTGCTAAGAAAATATCAACACTTTAACACGAAACTAACGCAATCGTTGGATACATGTTCCCTCCCGTGTTTCTCATTGCTCATTTTAAGTATTTTTAGAGTTTAATATTAGTTGTTGTTTTTAAAACTGATTTTTCACAAAGTCAGCTGCGACGTATTTCAGACAATGCATTTCTGCATGCTTCCAGTTATTGATAAAATCATACAAATTTCAAGTTCGTTTAATATTGCTAATACGGACCCGGGCAACGCCGGGCGGGTCAGCTAGTTAGAAATAAAAAATATTAATGAAATTGGTTGAGGCTGATGGAATTTTAACAATTTATTATTGTCGGATTCCAATTTTGTGAACAGCAGTCGTAAATCGCCACGTACGGTGACGTACATTCTATTTCTTTTCTTAGCCAATAAATGAGATACAGCCCTGAACCCACACTCGGTCAAATAAGGTGATAGAAAAAGCATTAAAAATGTCTGTACTTCTGCCCATAATTCAGGGTAGAGATCTCGTATAGACTTCTGAAGTCAGAACTCTTGGTATCCACTTCCAAATTTTACTTTTAGTTCTTCATTAGTTGTGAGTTGTATGAGTTTCTCTTCTAAATTTGATGATTCTGCTGTATCTGCATTTGTGAAGGGATCTAATTGGGTCATTCCACGTGAAATCAACCAATTTAAAGAAAACTTGTTGCATCATAGTCACAGATTTTTTTTTAATTTTTATCATAGACAGATGTAGTAGTGAAACCCTCAAATCTGAAATTTAAAAGTAATTTTCACAATATTGGCTGAGATATAGTCATTTGAAAACTGACCATTTCTACGAAATGGCGGCCATCTTGGAATTGTATCAGTGTTTAAATATGGCCATAACTTGACAACTAATGGCTCAAATTTTATATATCTGGTACCAATTTGAAGCTATTTGTACAAAAAATGCATATTTTACATCAAAACAATAATAAATTTTCGTTTCTTTACATTTTATTATGTGCAAAGTGAAAATTTCACCCCAAAAAAAGGCAGATTGTAATGGCTTATAAAAAAAATGAATCATCATAAATTTTTCCGAAACTTGGCAAAAACATTGCTCCATCTGAGTGCTTTAAATTAAAAAAAAATTGGAAAGGTAAAATTTGTTGTTTTAAAATAAATGGTTTTTTACACATAAGGTGTCATTAACCAAATAATTATCTTTTTAGAATCTGTAAGCACTCCTGATTAAAAAAATAATGGTTAAAATAAAATTTTCTAACATCTAAATTAATGTAAAGGTATATTCAAAACCTCATTTGTACTAATTTTGTAGGAATCTGTCCCCCAGCCCCCCCCCCCCCCCCAAAAAAAAAAAAAAAAAAAAATTACACTGAAAAAGATAAGAAAATAATTAAGGAATATAACGTATAATTGAAAATTCCTATAAATGCAATGCATGCATATGGTGATTTACTTCACATATAGGGGCGAGTGGGATGGAATGGAACAGTAGGTTTTTCTCTTTATGTATCATTCTAAATATTTCATCAATCACATATTAGATAAAGTAATGGTACTGCAATCTTCAGTTGAAAAAATTAGCTAATTTACATAAGCTTGCAATTATATATAAAAAAAAAAGATTATTTCACATTAATTGGTGGATTGGGAAAATATTAGATTACTGTGAAGAACTTACCGACTATAAAATTATGTTCATGTATCCTCATGGCACTAATTCTTCATATTCATGGCCAAAATCCTCAGATGTTTGTTGGATTCTGTATGAACAAATAATAAAAGAAGTGTCTATTCCTGTAACTGCTACAGGAAGAACATATACTGTTGCACCAGAGCAAACTCGAACAATTCAAGCATTATTTTTAAACTTTAAAACTGATTAAAACCTTTTTAGCTTAAATCTGAAGAAAAAACCATTATATCATAAAGTTATATGCATGTAAGTAAATATTTTGCTCTTATTTTATCTAGATTTGTTCCATGTGTAAGTTTAAACTTTGGCTTATTTCTCATCATATTCAATGTTTTGCCCTGGATTTGTATTATATTATTATTATTATTTATTTATTTTTTTTTTGTCTCATCGTATCTAGATTTTTGTTCATATAAATTTTAACTCAGTGTGAAAAAAAAATAACAAATGTCAACTCAATTAACTCATTTATATATATTTATTTTATTTAAATTGCACAATTGAATAATTCAACTCTGCAATTTACAGCTAGTATTTTTTCAACATTTCTGGAGAAAATATTATGTGCCTTTTTTTTTTTTTTTTATGTATTCCATAGAAAGGTATTTAAAATATTTATGTAAATATGTTTTGAGAATATTATCATATTTTGAATGAAATTAAATAAAAAGTACTGTAAAAATGAATATTTAGTGTAAATAACTGCAAATAGATATTTCTTTATTGAATTATATAATATACACACAATACTTTAATTAGATGCTAGAAAATTTCATTTTAACCAATGTTTCTTAAATTAAGAATACTTGCAGATTTTAAAATAATCATTATTTGGTCAATGACACCTTATGTGTAGAAAACCATTTATTTTAAAACAACAAATTTTACCTCTCTAATTTTACAGTATAATGTTCCATATATAGAGAAACTGTTATATCTATGCATAATCAAACCATTATACAGAAAGTGTAGAAAGTATATGAACTAAATTTACTTTTGATTTTTGAAATAATCTTTTTCTTTATATAAATGCAAGCTTATGTAAATCAGCTACTTTTTTAAACTAAAGATTGTGGTACCATTACTTCACCTAATGTGTGATTGATGAAATATTTAAAATGATACATAAAGAGAAAAACCTACTGTCCCATTCCACCCCACTCGCCCCTATATGTGAAGTAAATTATCATATATATATGCATTGCATTTATAGTTATTTTATAATTATACATTATAGTCCTTAATTATTTTCTTACCTTTTTTAGTGTAAAATTTTTTCAATTGTCTAATTTTTTTTTTTTTTGGGGGGGGGGGCTGGGGGGCAGATTCCTACAAAATTAGTACAAGTGTGAGGTTTTGAATATACTTTTACATTAATTTAGATGTTAGAAAATTTTATTTTAACCATTATTTTTTGAATAAGGAATGCTTACAGATTCTAAAATGATCATTATTTGGTTAATGACACCTTATGTGTAAAAAATCATTTATTTTAAAACAAATTTTACCTTTCCAATTTTTATTTTATTTAAAGCACACAGATGGAGCAATGTTTTTACCAAGTTTCAGAAAAATTCATGATGATTCATTTTTTTTATGAGCCATTACAATCTGCCCTTTTTTGGGGTGAAATTTTCACTTTGCACACAATAAAAAGTAATGAAATAAAAATGCATTATTGTTTTGATTTACAATATGCATTCTTTGTACAAATAGCTTCAAATTGATACCAGATATATAAAATTTGAGCCATTAGTTGTCAAGTTATGGCCATATTTAGACACTGATACAATTCCAAGATGGCGGCCATTTTGTAAAAATGGTCAGTTTTCAAATGACTATATCTTAGCCAATATTGTGAAAATTACTTTTAAATTTCAGATTTGAGGGTTTCACTACTGTGTCTGTCTGATAAAAATTAAAAAAAAATCTGACTATGATGCAACACCCATTGGTTGAATTCATGTGGAATGACCCAATTATCAACTCGATATGTCATGTTTCAAATGTCCTGGAAAAGCTCAATAAAATCTGTATGAAGACCGTCCAAGTGTCTACTGTAAGTTAGTAAATCTTCCTGTTTTGCACAGAGTGCTTCTAATGTAAGAAAATGGTTCCATTCGCCTCTACCTAGGTTTCGTCTGAACATAATAAGTTTTATCACAAAAGCAGCTATGTCATTTTTTGTTTTAATTAAATTTAATTCATCACCTTGCAACAGTAAATTGATTTCATTGAATATTCTAAACAGGTCTTCAAATAAGCAATGTCCTTTTTTGGCTATTATCATGTTTTAGCACAATTTTTCATATCTTTTTTTTTCAAGGAGGTCCAGTACTGAGTCAAATAGATTGAAAAAACGATTCAGGCAAATAAATACATTTCGAGAGCCAACGGTCTACAGTATGCAAGAGCAAGCGATTGTAATCTTTGTCATTTTCACTACAAAGTTGACCAAATAATCTGTCATGTAAAGATTAAAATTCTAAATATTAAAATTCTTCTAATCTTATTTACTGCTGTAAAGCATAATAAAGCGGCTTATGCAGATGTTCATTCAGTTTTTTAGCAACCAAGTGCTGACGATAAATAGCACAATGTACCGCGAGTACATTTGGCACGTTTTCTTTCAAATGTGCTATGAAACCCATATAACCAGAGTCGCATAATATAGACGCACGCGCGCACGCCGTGCGCAGAAAATTTTATGAAATTTGCAGAAAATTTTAAGAAAGAAACAATTTTTAGTTTTATAACTTTTTTTAGTACCCATAAATAAAAATATTCCCTCAATTTTATGAACGAATTATTTACTGTTAACGCGAATGTCATCAAAAGGCCTCGAAAAAAATCGCAAATTTCAACAAAGAATCGCGTAAAAAACGTGAATTTCGTCCAAAAGTTGAGTAAAAAATGCGAATTTTGTGCATGGGTCTCATAAAAAACATGAATCCCGTGCATGAATCGCGTAAAAAACGTGAATTACATCCATGAATCGCGTAAAAAACGTGAATTACGTCCATGAATCGCTCAAAAAACGCGAATTATTTCCATGAATCGTTTAAAAGACGGGAATTAAGTCCATAAATCACTCAAAATATGCGAATTACTTCCATGAATCGTTTAAAAGAGGGGAATTAAGTCCATAAATAACTCAAAATATGCGAATTACGTCCATGAATCGTGTAAAAAATGCGAATTACGTTCATAAATCGCATAAAAACGTGAATTACGGCCATTAATCGCTCAAAAAATGCGAATTTCTTCTACAGAAAGCTCAAAAAACATAAATTACGTCCATGAATCGCATAAAAATAGCGAATTACGTCCATGTTTCGCATAAAAACACGAATTACGTTCATGAACCGCATGAAAAAAAGCGAATTACGTTCATGAACCGCATGAAAAATGCGAATTACGTTCATAAATCGCTCAAAAAAATGCAAATTATATTCAAAAATCGCATAAAAATCGCAAATCACATCCGTGAATCGCACAAAAAACGTAAATTACGTCCATGAATCGAGTACAAAAAAGCAAATTACGTCCGCAAATCTTTTAAAAAACAAAAATTACGTCCATTAATCGTGCAAAAATTGTGAATTACGGTAATAAAAAAGCAAATTACGTCCATGAATCGTGTAAAAAAAATTCAATTACTTTCATAAATCGCATAAAAAACGCGAATTACATCCATGGATCGCATAAAAATAGCGAATTACGTCCATAAATCGCGTAACAAATGCGAATTACGCTCATGAGTAGCATAAAAAACGCGAATTACGTCCATAAATCGCTCAAAAAACGAAAATTACATTCATAAATTGCGAAAAAAGCGAATTACGACCATGAATCGCGCAAAAAACGCGAATTACACCTAACATTAAATTAATTTGCAGAAAGTTTTTGACTCATTATTATGTGCGCAGAAAGTTTTTGGTTTTATACAAGTCTGCATATAACGCCCGTAATTGTTGGAGCACCAGCAGCAGCTGCTGAAAAAATATTATAAATAGGAATTTCTTTCTCTTGAAGAAACATGTTCATGCTGTAAAATATCGATTCTCCCTTTGTATCAGTTTCCAAATTTCCAGCAAATACTAACTCTTGAAATATTTTCTCTTTTTTTATGAAGCGGACATATCGCTCACTCACAAGATAAGTTACACAACTCGCAAAAACTCAATTTCCGTTTTATTCCACTAATAGGTCTGTCATACGTGCGTATTGCTACACAAACAGTTTCATTGGTATAGCTATGCGGGAAATCGTTTTATTACGCCATATGCCCATTTGTGACTAGGGATGGGACGAATAGTGATTTGTCCGAATACCGAATATTCGGCCAAATTTTAGGCCGAATACCGAATATTCGGCGGCCGAATACCAATTTTTTTTTCCCAATAAAGAAAATAAATTTTGATTATACATAATTTCAAAAATAGAAGCTCATTAATAATTATTACTCTTAAATGTGCTTTTAAATGTATTTTTGAATTTGAAACACTTATTTTAACACAAAAAAATAATGAAATTACATTATATTCTTTTATCTTAATGTACATTAAGATATCATGTGCACAAACATCAAATTGATTTTCTGTAAGTCAGGGTGGTAAGATATTTCCATTAAAATATCAAGAATGTACTTCACTTTTACTATCAAATGATACTTTTACCCTTTCTTGCATTCAAAATTAATAATATTCTTAATCTCTTTCTCTCAGAACTCACAAGGAGATATTTTCTGAAATAACTGTTAATGAAGTAAATTTGATCATTTAGAATTTGTGTCTCTTACGATAAGAAAATTCGTAAGAATGAGACGGTTCTGAAATCAGTTGCCACGCTTTAAATTACAAATTGCATAAAAGCAAAAGGTTATGCTTAAAGTATAATACATACGTTAACAAAATCTTTGAAATTTGAATTGGCGCATACAATATTCAACCTCAATATTCCATTTATTCAACAAGCATTAAAAGGATAAACAGAAATTGATAACAACATGAATGAAGGAAGATATAAATTAAAAATATATACATAATAATATTACATATTTAAGTCAGTATTTGCATAAGCAAATAATTATTTAAAAGTGAAAACTATAGAATAAAAAAATTATTTTATTCCGTATTTAGAATTTATGTTTAAATATTTATAAAACCATCTTCATAATGGAATTTGCAGACATTAAGGATGTTCTTAAATCAAAAAGGTCAACTTAATGATGCATGCTTTCATTGATTTTTGTTCGGAAATGCATGAAAATAGCATGTGTTATTATTCAGAAACTGTCTAATTGCACTCAGTTTTCTGTTTTTTTCTAAAACACAATAGATTTTTTATAACAAGCCTTCAAAAGTTGACACTTTTGAGCACATTTCCCGACGAAAGCAGAAAAATCGGTCGAAAAGCAGGAGAAAAACAGGTGATCACGTCATCAAAATAGCTTATAACTGGATAGGTAATTTAATTATCATAAAATGGAAAAATAGGTTCGATTCAAAATTGCTTCCATAATCAGGCATTCCAATTTTACATATTTTTGTTAAAAAATGAATTTGTAAATGTATCAAAACGTTTTGCGCTCGTTGAGCTCAGCAGTTAGGAACACCCTTAATAAATATTCAAGTATTTTAGAATAATGCAGTGTTTTTCTTTTCTTTTTTTTTTTTTTCATAAATGTTTTTATATCTTGAATTGTAATACATCATATCATTCTTTAATGAAGACATTTCCTGTACAATTAAATCTCCAACTTGGGCAGCATTTTCTAAAATATCACTAACTTATAGGAAATACAAAAAGGCTCTATATTTTTTAGTAATCAAATAACTGTATACTTTGAAAGGTAAGAATGAGAATGACTTCATAATTAAAGTAGCCAATTTGGATTAGAGAAAAAAAATTGCAAAAAATGAAATTCTTTAAATCCTAAATTTATTTAGCGAGATATCTTTCACTATTCGGCCAGATTTTAGCAATATTCGGCAAGGTATCTCTAAATATTCGGCTACAGGTATTCGGTCAACAAGCCTTCAATATTCGGCTAACCGAATATTCGGCAAAAGGGCCGAATAGGCCGAATACCGAATAGTGGCCGAATATTCGTCCCATCCCTATTTGTGACCATAGAAGTGTGGATTGTGTAAGAAAATAAAATTATTTAAACCGTGAATCTTCATTCCACGTTTTCATTTTTAAGGGTATTATGCTTTTATTCCTGCATGTGCAGCTAAGTGTTGTAATTTTCTGTTTAAAAAAATCATGCAAATTTTCTTTCACCTCTCATGTGAAATTTAATTTTTGTCGAGATGTGTCACTTTTCTTCGAGTGAGCGATACAATAAGAAAAGTGTTTCGTTATTTGGTAGTGTTGATCATTGTGTTGAATGAAAAATTTGCAAGTCTTTGTGATTTGCAAGTTCGGATTCAAAATGATATTTCAACGTCTTTGGCCATTTCATCTGTTCTTTGTACCGAATAATTACTCAGAGGAATTTTTTAATGATATCTGACTATGTTTTATGAAGAACGGTTGTTATTACATCTTTGACTGCAGTCAAGATTAATTCCTTGCCAATTGTATGTGGTTCTCTAGCTTTTGCGACTAACAATGCAATATTATATGAAGTTCGCAGTCCGTTATCTTTTTGTTTAGAAAACCACTGATAAAGGTTTGATACAATTCGTTGTTTTAAATATTTCTTTTCAGGTCTTCAAAATAAGATAATTTTTTGTTCTTTTAATCAGCATGCATTTTATTTAAATGCTGGTGTAATCTATAAGGCTTCTTGGCTTCATTTGAAAAAAAAAAATTGGCAGATTAAACACATAGACAATTGTAATAGGTAAATGAGTAAATCCATATTTCAAATATTCAATACTATACTGCCGGCATTTCTTCTTAGATTCAGACCATTTTGAAATACAAAATTTGCCACATTTAAAGTATAAATAGATTACTTTTGCAACATATTTATAGATAAGTATTCAAATAAAAGCTATAATGTCCTTTAGGTCTTTTACTCATAATAAACGAATTTCTTGAAGTTCAAACAATAGTTTCGTTTCGAAATCTCTATTCAGGCATAGGTCGTCATATTTCCAAAATTTTTCGAAATATCGGTTTTGAATATAACTCTTGTTATTAAACTTTTAGTGAGTTTAATATAGCACATTCTGCACTAGTGGAAGTGATAATATTTTGATCAATGCGTTTGTTACTGAATCAAAAGGTTAAATAACATTTTTATTTCATCAAATATGACAAAATCAAAGTACAGTAAAACCCCGATAATTCGGATTAACCCATTAATGCCCAAATTATTTTCTTCCATAAAAATCAAATTTTGGCTTTCCCACCACTTTTAAAATAAGAATAACTTTTATTTTAATTTATTGAGGAATTTGTCTCGTAAAAAATAGTGCTTATTTATCTTTCTATTTACTGGTGTGTAAAGTGTTTTCTTGCCTTTTTTGTAATCGTACCTAAAAAGGGACCCTAGACTCTAATGGGTTAATTGGGACCACACCCAATCCGGATTATCCGGAGAATATAAAAAAAGGAAATAAAATAAAACATATTTACAGAAAATCACGTTTACTTTAACTATTAAATATTTACATACTTTTTTTTTTGTAATAAAAAAGTTTATAGTTTTTTATACCTTTTTGCGAGCCGTACGGTCACACATCCGCTTGAGCATAAGTACACATAAATATTTTCTGCACGGATATTGTAGAATCGTTTTGTCACAATAACAAGGAAACAGAGACCTATGGACTGACAAAGATCGGAATGTGATTCTTATCAAACAATGGTTCTTATAGGAACTATTTAACCTTGATTTCTTGCAATGCTCTAAGTAAAAATTTATAGTGCCGTGATTTTTATGACATTTCTAAGTGGTTTAAATAGTAAACTGGGAAAATTGGAATTGCCAAAGTTAGTGATACATTGTTGTTTCTTTGAAAGATAACATCAAAGAGTTTAAATAAGAAAGCTTAAGGTATTCTTCGGAAAAGATTTCAGAAAAAGTTTTTTTTAATTCAGAATACGACGATGAAACAAATTAATGTTATGGAAATTAACCAATCGATTCTCAAACTGGAAAAAAAAATGACCAAACCGATCCGGATTAACGGGGTCCGAATTTGCAGGATTCTACTGTATTTGTCGCTGCGAAAACAACAATAAAAAAATATATATAGCGTTCAGAGCATAAGCTTCTGTATTCGAAATAGCATACCACGTGACCGCAAGCGAAAGGAAAGAAAGCGTCGTACGCCATTGATTTGAATGGAAAGTTCTCCTTCGCTGCAACCTGCGAAAGCTGAAAGCAGATTCCAACTTTATGGGCTAGTTTTCATAAATTTTCATTTATATCTATATTTAAGATTTTTATCATGCGCCCGGGCAACGCTGGGAAGACGGGTCAACTAGTTTTCTTATATTAATTTCTTAAATAGGTAGGTACGTCTTGGTCGCCATACTCTTGACTGTTTTAGCTCCTCCAATTACCTCTGGATCCGTCACCGCCCCCTCAACTGTCTCAAAGCCCCCCATTTTCCTCTGTACCCGTCACCGCCCCCTTTGACTGTCTTAACGCCCCCCCATTTTCTTCTGGACCTTTCACCGCCCCCCTGGAAGGCTTCAGCGCCCACTGGGGGGCAGTACCGCCCCTGTTGGGAACCTATGTATTAAACGAAAGAACAAATAAATTAATAAGAGTACAAATAAAACTTCATGTTAAAAATCACTTGATGGCAACAAACACATGATGAGTTAAATATTACGTGAATGTGATATATTTGATCATTATTGGCATTTAAACTTTTAGTTTGGCGGTAGTTTTTTGGTCAATGGGATAATCAAGTAGTACCAAAAAATTAACTGTAAAGCAAAACAATTTATATAAAATTAATAAACAATTTAATGGGTTATAAATAGGGATGCAACGGATATCCGGCCAATATCCGATATCCGGCATATCCGGCTGATTTTTCAATATCCGAAATATCGTCGGATATCCGGATCACAATCACCGGATATCCGACTTCTCTGTCGGATATCCGATCGGATATCCGAAGAATGCAGAAAAGCAAATATAGATGAATAACAGTAATCCTTTGATCCCAAATAATACTGAAAAACTTTTGTTTATAATGCAAAAGATGAAATAATAAGTTCCCTATCAATATGAGTAAAAGATAATTCTCAAAAGCTTAAAAAATTGCCAGCTTTCCTTACTATTTATATTAAAATTCTGTAATAAATTCAAGATTTTACATTTATATCTTTTAGAAAACTGTATCTTTACTTTCGGATTGTAAAACAAAATTTGAAGTCAAAATAGCAAATAAAGCCTTTTTGTAAAAGTGTATAAAGATAGAAAACCAACATTTAAAAATGCTCAAATAATGAAAGAAACAAACAGCTGTTTCGAATCTATTGTCGAGATTCTTCATCAGTACAAGATTCAGCATGTAGAAAAAGCTAAGCTGAGCAAAGTGATAGAGAAGCGCAGGCTTATATATCATCTAGGAGCCTTCACCCCGCTACGCTGGTCAGTGTTTTTTAAAGAAACTTTGAATCAAACGAAATTTTTATATCATAGTAATTTTTAGTTTTATATCATACTTTAGACTGTCTGTCATCGGCATGGGTGCAAGTTCTTCCATCCTGAGACGGAATTCCGTCTTTTAAAAATTTTCGAGGACAGAAACGAGACGGAAGCGGATCGCGGAAAAACACACGCTTTTCGGCAAAAGATCGCTGGAAAAAAACATGATTTTCGTGAAGTGATCGTGGGGGGAAAAAGTGCTATTTCTGTCAAAGGATTGCAAAAAAAGACACGTTTGTCGTCAAAAGCTTGCAGAAAAAAATGCGATTCCTGTCGAAGGATCATAAAAACACGCTATTTTTGTCGAAAGATCGTCAAAAACACCAATATCATCAAAGAATTGCAGAAAAAGGCGCGATTTTTGTCAAAAGCGTGTGAAGAAAACGCGATTCCTGTTAAAAGATTGCGGAAAAGACGTCATCTTGGTCAGAGAATGCAAAATAGATGCAGTCTCTGTCAAAGGATCACAAAAAAGATGTGTTTTCTGTCAAAAGGTTGCAGTAAAAACACTATTCCTGTCGAAGAATCGCAAAAAAAGCTATTTCCAGTCGAAGAATCGCAAAAAAGATGCTATTTCCAGTCAAAGAATTGCGAAAAAGATGCTATTTCCAGTCGAGGAATCGCGAAAAAGATGCTATTTCCGGTCAAAGAATCGCGAAAAAGATGCTATTTCCGGTCGAAGAATTGTGAAAAAGATGCAATGTTTGTCAAAGGATCGCAAAAAAGACGTGAATTTAATCAAAAAATCATGGAAAAGACGTGAATTTTGTCAAAGGATCGTGGAAAAGATGCGAATCTTGCCAAAGGATCGAGAAAGACGTGATTTCCGTCAAAGGATCGCAAAAAATTCCACGATTTTCATCAAAAGATTGCAGGAAAAACGCGATTTTTGTTAAAGGATCGTGAAAAATATGTGGATTTTGGCAAAGCATCGTGAAAAGATGCAATTTCTGTTAAAGGATTGCGGGAAAAGACTATTTCCGTCGAATAATCGCGAAAAAGACGCTATTTCCGGTCGAAGAATTGCGAAAAAGGTGCTATTTCCGGTCGAAGAATTGTGAAAAAGATGCAATGTTTGTCAAAGGATCGCAAAAAAGACGTGAATTTAATCAAAAGATCGTGGGAAAGACGTGAATTTTGTCAAAGGATCATGGAAAAGATGCGAATTTTGCCAAAGGATCAAGAAAAAGACGTGATTTCCGTCAAAGGATTGCAAAAAATTCCACGATTTTCATCAAAAGATTGCAGAAAAAATGAGATTTTTGTCAAAGGATCGTGAAAAATGTGCGAATTTTGGCAAAGCATCGTGCAAAGATGCGATTTCTGTTAAAGGATTGCGGAAAAGACTATTTCCGTCGAATAATCGCGAAAAAGACGCTATTTCCGGTCAAAGAATACAAAATAGGTACAATTTTTGTCAAAGGATCGCAATAAAGATGTGAATATAATCGAAGGATCGTGGAAAAGACGCGAATTTTACCAAAAAATCAAGAAAAAAACCGCGATTTCCGTGAAATGATCGAAAAAAAACCCCACAATTTTCATCAAATGATAGCAGGGAAAACACGATTTTTGTCAAAGGATTGGGAAAAAAATGAGATTTCTGTCCAAGAATCGCGAAAAAGACGTGATTTTTGTCAAAAGATCGTGAAAAAGACGCGAATTTTGTCAAAAGATCATATAAAATACTTGGATTTCATCGAAAAATGACAGATTTCTGCTGGAAACTGTAGAAAAATTGCAAATTTCGGCTAAAAACCGTAGAAAAATCACAAATTTCAGCAAAATATCATAGAAAACTCGCAAATTTTATCAAAAGATCGGGGGAAAAAACATGAGTTACGTGCTTATGTTCTCAGTTAGTGGGGGGGGGGGGGGGGTCAAAATATTTTCAGTCTTGGCAGAATTTCAAACTTGCACCCATGGTCATCGGTGAAAAGTCCATCATCTAAAAAGAAAGTTCAATGTTAGTCACCAATGAATGACGTAGCGCTCAACATGTTAACAGTTTTAATCACATAAAAATTCATTCAGCAGAGCCTTTAAAATAAAGCCAACCTTTTGTAATTGGGTTCATCTGATTTAAAACATCTCTCCATAAGTAATCAATTAAGCAACGTAGAATGCTATATTTCATTTGCTACAAAATTTCAGAAAAATTATCCAAGTAACAATGTAAGTTCCATTAAAATCTATCTAGTAGAACTTAAGTTATAAGCGGCCGGAATGAAATTTCACTTTGCGTTTTATATATATTGATATAATTAAATATATCTAACATAATCATGTTAACCTGATTATAGAACTCTCTTTCAAAATTGTAGGTACAACAGATTTTTTTGTACAATGATTAATACAAAATTCAGACTTCCTTTTATATAGATAGATTGAAAATTTCAAGTTTTTGCGCAGAAGGCATCGCCAAATTAGGAAAATGCAAAGTATATCACGAACTACTGGATTTAAAAGATTTTGCTTGGTACCATTCGATTCAGCATAAAAAAATACACTAAAATATGTTATCAGTTGAAAAATAACTACAAAAGCCGATTTTTAAGGATTTTTTTTTTAATTCGTTCTTTTTTTCACCTCCCTTGGGGGTGGAATTCTCGAAAATTTCTTCTTAGCGGCACTCAGTATTATGAGAAGTGTTTTTATCCCAATTTTCAAGATTTTTGGTTCGGCAGATTTTTTTGTGCTGTGAATAATACGAAATCCAGGCTTTCTTTTATATATATAGATAAGGATCGAAAATGTCAGGTTTTTGCGCCGAAGACATCGCCAAATTAGAAAAATGTGAAGTATCTCACGAACTACTGGATTTAAAAGATTTTGCTTGGTACCATTCGATTCAGCATGAAAAAATACACTAAAATATGTTATCAATTGAAAAATTCTGCTAAAGCCGATTTTTAAGGAATTTTTTTTAACTCGTTCTTTTTTTCACCCCCCCTTAGGGGTGGAATTTTTAAAAATCTCTTCTTAGTGGCACTCAGTATTATGGGAAGTATTTTTATCCTAATTTTCAAGATTTTTGGTTCGGTAGATTTTTTTGTTCTGTGATTAATACGAAATCCAGACTTTCTTTTATATATATAGATTACAGGAGCGAATGATAGTAGATTCTAAATGGCTTTTTGTTACCTTACATGCATTATTTATGCATTTCTAAATATTGGTTTCTGTCTTTAGTCTTTATAAAATTTTAAATTGTTTAATAAACTATGATTTTATTAATTTTCTTTCTTTCGCTTAGTTTAAATAATGGGTTAATTGGTTTATAAGTTAAACAACCAAACAAACATTTTTTACTTTCTTCTATTCTTGATAGTAGGAAGTAATGTAATCATTTTTTTTCGACAAATTTATATGTTTTAGGGATCCAATATCCCTAAAAACATGTTTATTCAAAACCTGTCTGTCCCAGTGTCACCATCATATCATCAAAAATTGTATGAAGTTATACATAGAATGAACCAAACATTTTGTACATGTTTTTGGCTGTAGTTTTAGACATAGGATCATTCTGATGAGGACACCTCCATGATTAGCTTTGCGAGTTCATTGGATAAGTCTAAGAGGAGGCGGATGGGAGGTAACTCCCCCTGTTCTGTAAACAATCAAAACTTATTTGGGTTCAAAAATCTTCTAAATATTCTTGAATTTTCTTTTAAAAATTTTATTACATACTTAGAATTATAGAATAAAGAAATATTGAATTCAAATTATTTACATACTATGTACAAAATGTATAATATGTACAAAATATAAATGCTTTTACCTTGATAATTTTTGATCATCATACTAAAAACTGGAAAGATGATCCTTTATGCATTTCTGCGTGCCTTTTCATAAAATTAACATAATTCTTCAATAAAACTCAAGACACGCACGACAAACAAAAAATATAAACATTCTCTCTCAAAAAATTCTTTTACATTCCATCAAAAATTGATGCCAACTTTTTTATCTAAACTTTTAACTCATCTCGTAAGATAAAAAATATAAAAAGCAAAGCAGACGAAAAAACAGCTTCGCTTCCATAGCAACGAGTCGCGTCTTATAAAATAAATTAAATTTCACAATTGCAAATTTGCAAACGATTTTCTGTGAATAAACTGGAATAACTTAATTTATCAATTCCTAACATACTCCCACCTTTAATTTAGGCGGAAGCCAAATTAAACTTAAGATCACTTTTGAT
Source organism: Maratus speculifer (assembly GCA_964019185.1). Lineage (NCBI taxonomy): Eukaryota > Metazoa > Arthropoda > Arachnida > Araneae > Salticidae > Maratus > Maratus speculifer. Next base: position 370,189,518 of record OZ025290.1, on the reverse strand, counting down.
CAAATTAAGCCCTAATTCAAAATAAAAAATATCTAAATAAATAAAGATAATAACTAAACAATAATAAAATAATAATGAAACATTTAGAGTTCTAGAAAAATCAGTTCAGAGTTCTAGAAAAAGTCAGTTCAGCTTTCTAGAAAAAGTCATTTCACAAGTCTCTTACCATTCACCTTACCAAGCTGCTGCTGGAGGGATGAACTTCCATTTAATAGGAGACAGTTCTTTTGAGGAAACTATTGCCTTCCAATCCAATGATTTTAAAAGGTTGTTGGTTCTTCTAAAATTTGAGCCATTATCAGAGTATAGTAGTCGGCCTTCCTCTCCTGCATATAAATCTTCGAAGTGACTGAATGAATCCTTCTGTTGAGAGACTGGATACAAGTTCCAAATGTATTGCCCTATATACTGCACATGTAAAAAGTACAACCCAAACTTTGGATCTTTGCTTTACGAAAAGAGGGCCAAAAAGATCAGCTCCAACAACTTCAAAAACTTTGGAATCTCTGACTCGATCTAGAAATAGGTGGATTGGAGGTGTAGTATATGGCTTTGCAGAGTATCTTTTGTATCTGTAACACTTAGACAATTGACTTCTAATGATGCGTCTAGAAGAAATTATCCAATATTTTTCTCTCAAAATGGATCCAACTGTTTGAAGTCCAGCATGACAATTCTTTAAATGACATTCTTGAATCAGACAATTCACTACATGATGTTTCGATGGTAATAAAATTGGATATCTGAAAGAAAACTCGTCATCCCGCTCTAATATCTTTGTTTTTACTCTCAACAATCCTTCTTGATCTTTCATAACCTTTAATCCTTTTATTGCATCAGTAGTATTACCAAAACTTTCAGATTGTATTATTGACCAGAGCGACCTTTCTGCATCTTCTTTTTCTTCAATTGACAATTCTGATGGAAAACATATATTTCGATTTCTGCACTTCATTATGAATCTCTTCACCCAACATACGACATTAATAAATCTACCAAATTTTGAAATTCTACCATATATCATAAATTCATGTGAATTAGAACATAAAAGAGCAGGCACTGAAATTTTCTTCTTTTCCATCATTACTAATTCTTCGTTGGGGCTTGTTTCTGAATGTGGCCAATTTTCTTCTGATAACTTCAACCATTCTGGTCCCTCCCACCATCTCATCTTCAGCAGCTGTTTAGGACTACATCCGCGAGAAGGTAGATCAGCAGGGTTGAGATGACCAGGTACGAAGTTCCACTGTTGAGATTCGGAAAATTTACAAATTTCTCTAACTCTATTGCCTACAAACGTTCCCCATTGATCATTTCTTCGAATCCAAGCGAGAGCAGTCGAAGAGTCGGTCCAATACTTTACTGGTATGGAAATACAATTAAAGGCTTTCAAAACAAATTTAGTCAACCTTATTCCTAAAATACAAGCAAGAAGCTCTAAACGTGGTATGGTTACATTTTTCTTTGGTGCAAGACGAGACTTAGCTCCTAAAAGTTGTACAAAGACTGCGTCTTTATCTTCACAACGTAAGAAAACTGCTATTGCATAAGCTCTGGTACTTGCATCACAAAATGTATGAATAGACCATTTTTCTTTACAACCATAGCCTACACGTCTATTTATCTTCACGTCATTTAAATACTTGAGTTCGCTATACCATTTTTGAAAATTATTCCGGATTTCTTCTGGAAGTGGAGCATCCCAATCTAATTTCGTCGACCAGGCGTCTTGAATTATCAGTTTGGCTGGCAACAATGCTGGGGCTAAAAATCCTATTGGATCGAAGATCCCTTGGGTTACAGCTAATATCTTTCTTTTCGACAGATTTTCTATCTCATCACTAAATTTATGAGCGATCTTCAAACTATCTTCCATTGTGTCCCACTTCAACCCTAAAACCGGAACTATCGTTGTTACATTTTTGCTGAGCACCTTCTTTTCGTTAAGGAAACTGCTGTCTTCACTTTTAATTGGTCCGAATTCCCACATTCTTAATTCCATTTTCGCATCAGCCATGATTTCTGTAGATTTTGAAATAAAATTTTCTAGTTCAGGCACATTGTCGACTGAAGTAACGCAGTTATCTATATAGTATGATTTCATAAGCTTCTCAGCTATCTGTTTGTTTTCTTCATCAACATTACTCAAATGATATCTTATAACTGCACCTAGCAAAAATGGGCTACAAGTTGCTCCAAAAACTACTCTATTGTGTTGATAAACTTGAAATTCGTCAGGACTCTTCCACCATAAAAATCGCAAGAAATGCCGATCTGATTCTTTGACTTCAATTTGAAGAAATGCTCTTCTTATATCGGCTACTACCCCAATAGCTTTCTCACGAAATCTTATTAACACTGCAGGAATTTGTTCGATGAGGTTTGGTCCTTTAAAGAGGCAATCATTTAAAGAAGGAGACCTCCCTACCTTACACGATGCATCAAAAACTGGTCGAACACTTGTAGTAAGACTATCTGGTTTGATGACGGGATGATGAGGTAAAAAATGTCCTGGAATCTTGAGTGTTTCATCTAGTACTTTACTGATAACGCCTTCTTCTTCCCATTCACAAAAAACTTTAGCATATTCTTCAAACATTTTCATTGATTTTAATTTCTTTGTTGAATTTATCAATCTTCGTTCAGCTATGTGTCTATTTGAAGGAATCTCACGTTTGCCGTTAATCCAAGGAAGACCTACAATATAGCGACCTTCTATATTTCTATCAACTTCTTTTATAAAATTATCATGAGCGAGTTCTTCTTCTGCTTTAGACAAAGTTTGACAGGGATCTGTTATACCGATTGTCTCTAACTTCCATAATTCTGGAATCTTCATATCTTTTAAAGCTAGGTTCGTGATAAACATATTTCCATAATTTAGACAAGACTGTGACGTACTTTCTAAACGACCACAAAGTGTCCATCCAAACTTTGTCTCTATTGCTGTAAGACCGCTCCTTAACTGTTTTACTCGACCAGTAAGAAGTTGTCCGTAGTAATCGCTTCCAATCAAAATTTCAATTTTTGGACTTCCTGCTCCTAAATCTGTGATCCATAGTTTATTTTGTTTAAGCTCTTTAATTACTGATTCTTTCGGTATCCGAGGAATATTATTACAAATTATATCTTGATCCAAAAGTTCTAAGACTTCTTTCGTTTGTTTCTGTCTATCAGAAGAACTTAACTCAACTTGGAATTTATTGTGAGATTTAGCTTCTGTTTGCGTACCACCAAACAAAGTGTGTACAATAGCTTCAGAAGAAATGGGATGTAAACCTAACTCTTCAGCTGTACCTTTTAAAATATAGCTCTTTTGCGACCCACAATCAAGTAACGCTCGTACTTTCTTTGTTATTCGACCTTTAATAACTATTTCTAAAGTCATAAGGGCTACTTCAGCAGAACACTGCTTACTTGCTATGGTGCTTTGAATAACTTCTGGGGTCTTAACTGTATTTTCTGGTTCTTTACACATTGAAATTTCAGGGCATAATAACTCGGTATGGGGTTTAGAACAAACGTGGCAACGAATAAAAACTTTGCAAACTTTAGCGTGGTGACCAAAACGAAGACATTTTAAACAGCAATTTTTATTCTTAATTTTGGCCTTCCGTTCATTAAAGGAAAGAGATCTAGCCCTAACACAGTCCTTGCTTTCATGAGATTTACTGCAAAATAAACAAAGGCGTTCTTTTGCGCTAAATAGCCCTGCCGCAGTAGGTATTTTACTTTCTGCTTTTCTTAACTTTTCTTTAGGTTTGTCTTTAAAGCCCAGCTCTATAAAACTCGATTTGGCTAATTTGAATCTTTCCTCGTTTGCAACTTCTTGTTTCAGAAATTCCATCAAACTTACTATATTTGCTTTTGTTGACAATGCATTATTATTACTAACAGTGTTTGATGTGATTGAAATATTATATCGCTGCCATGCTTTTAATACATCTTCCGATAAGCTAGATTCTATCATGGGATAGAGCCACGCCGAATTGCTTTCTAAACTTAAACCCATTGATTCTAACGATCTTAAATATGCCTCGACTTTCGTGAATAAATCTGATAAGGGAAGTTTATCTTTGCCGTGCGCCTGTACATTAGCTACAATCAATTTTAGGAATTCTCTAACGTACACTTCTATTAGTAAATCTTTATTTCCAAAACGCTCTTGAAATGCCTCGACAGCTTTGGGGTAATTAACTGCGGTCATTGGATAGCTCTCTAACAAGCGCCTGGCACTGGTTCCAGGTTCTACCGATTGGATAAGATACTGAAATTTGTCACTATTATCCAAATCTATGTCTTCATGAATTTTCTGAAACTGAGACCAAAATGAAAGATAATTTATTAACTGCGAATCGAATGGCTTAATATTTAGTTTAGGTAATTTATAATGCTTTGATTTGGAATAACCGTGATCTGTGCTTTTTTCACTATCATCTTGATTACGTTTATTTGTACCCAATGCTTCGCTAACTTTACGCTTAATGGTAATAAATTGATCTGAATAACTTTCATTTTCCACTACTTCATTTTCAATAGCCTCTTCATCGCATTTATCATCATCTAACATGAGTTCAATTATAGCTTCATCAATAGCTTTAATTTCATGAATCAAATTTTCTAATTTTCTAAAACCGTCTAAAATTTTGTCCTTATCTAATGACTCGCTGTTAATTTCTTCATTCAAAACATTTAAAGTTCTGGTAAATGACGAACGTAGTGGTGTACGCTTTTTCTTTAGCTTATTCATCTTAGAAAAATTAAGTAGTAATGCACAGCTTATGAAAACACTATACGCTATAAAAACAATTCAATATCTCAACAGTATTATTCAAATGTCCGTGCTCGGGGCGCCAGATGTTCTGTAAACAATCAAAACTTATTTGGGTTCACCCCCATCTTGAATTTAGTTTAATGGGTTTTTCACATAAAATTTACCGACTTGCTTCAAAATTTGGATATAGGTTCATTTGGATAAGGCACTTCCCTGATTTGTTTTGAGAGTTCATTGGATAAGTATAAATGGGGGATCGGTGGGACTACCCCTCTTAATTTAGGTAAATGATTTTTCTTGCAGAATTAACCAATTTGTTTTAATATTTGGATACAGGTTTATAGTGATAAGATGCCTAATTAGCTGTGGGGTCCTTTTGTTAAGCATAAAAGGGATACCGGAGATTACCTCAAACCCCCTTAAATTTGATAAATAAGTTTTTATGCAGAAATATCCTATTTGCTTTAAATTTTGGATGTACATTCTTTTTGATAAGGCGAATCTCTGAGTAGTTTTGGAAGTTTAATGTTTAAGTATAAAGAACGGGGATAACTCTTCTTAAATTATATAAATGGGTTTTTATGAAGAATTATTCAATTTGCTATGAATTTTGGATATAGGTTTTTTTTATGTGATAAAGCATATCCTTGGTTAGTTTAGGGGATTCAATGATTAAGTATAAAAAGGGGAAATGGGGGGGGGGGAGCTATTTGCTCCCTTAATTTTTTTTTTCGAATGTTTTTGAATTGGCAGTTCATGCAGCAATGGGAATTTTGCATCTTGCTAAAACTGGCTATTCGCAAACAGCTGATGTATAGCGGAATAATAAAAAATATTAATTTTAATAAATAACATGATCGAGATTAACTCATTCTTAATCTAATTGACTGCAGCAAAAATTCTAGATGAAAATCAAAGTTGGTATGATATTGAACTAACAATATTGATGTAGTATTAATATTTGTAAATATTTTTTGAAAATTGAGATCTATGAAATAGAAGTTATTAACCAACTAGTTATTTTTGTGACTTCATTATAAATATTTAAAATTAAAAGTAATTTTTTCTTTTCATAAATTTCAAAGTGATTTACCTTAAAATAAAATTAAATATAGCTTAAGGTAAGACATTTTTGAATAATTAAAACATGGAAAAAAAAATCATCAATTAAACCTGTATTTGGATATAACTCTTCAACCATTGGTATATTAGTAAGACTTTTATGTTTACATTATAAAAGGATGCTATGTATTTCTTTGTGAAAATTCTTTACAATTATAGACATATTAATAAACATATAAAATTTGTTCTAAAAATTATCAGCCATTTCATTGTACATATTATAAGCAATTTTCAGCGGTTCAATGACAAATAAGCAGAGTATTGAAATATTAGAATTGCATTTTTTATTCCATAATATTATTATACACATACAGGGTTTGAATTTCGGGACGGGATGGCAGGATTAATGCACTAAAGAATCTTGTGTCATTCCTGTTTCCCAAAAAAATCACTTTTTGAAATTTTTTTCTTTGTGAAGTGAGGGTCAAGTCTCAGGACGGACTGACTATTTTCTTGATATTTTCCTCTATCGATTGACAAATCTCACAGTTTGCTCTTACGACAATTATACAAAATTCATGATTGTTTTTCTGCGTTTGACTGAAATGTTTTGTAATTTTTCTCACAAAATTTCCCGTTTGCTGGTCTTACAAAATTTTACAACTTTTTCTTTCTGGAGACCAACAGGCAAAATTCATAATTTATTTCTCTCAACTAATTGACAAATTTAGCTATTTTATTCTGCGACTGATTGGCAAATTTCCCTTTTTGTTTTTGTGACGTTCTGATGAAATTAATAATTATTTTCCTGTGTCCAGCTGAAAAATTTGTGTTTTGTCCTTTGTTATTGGCTGACAAATTTCATGATATTTCCTTGTGACAGATTAACAAATTTTACGATATTTTATTGTAATTGATTGACGAATTTCGAATATTTTCTCACTACCCAAATTCTCTCAAAGTTCAAATTTTTTCAGGCAGGTCGACAATTTTTGAAAATTTATTTTTGCCATGATGGACGAAATCAGCTACATTTTTTCTATGACAGATTTATATATTTTGCGATTTTTTTTCCTGTGCCAAAACAAGAAATAACTAATAGGGCAGTAATGGTCACTAGAGTCTGAGCTCTATCACATGAGTCTGGAATTAGCTCTGAACAAAATGAGATTAAATCCTGTGTTGCACATTTGAAAAAAATAAAAAATAAATAAATAAATAAATAAACATTTTTTGTTTACAATCAGTGGATCAACATTAGATTTTTTCATTTTTCAAAGTCATCGCACATTTTGTCATCAATGGGCTCAATAATCATACCTCCTTTTTTTATTTAAAAAACGATCTTTCATACAACGTTTCTGTTCGGATTCATTTTTTTCCATATCTGATAATTTGCACCTTTCCATTTTGTAACTTTTCTACTCTCTTCTTTATTAACATTGACATTTTGATTTCCTATTCAAATAAAAATTCTTCTAAATTTAAAGAATTTCGTAAAATAAATAAATAAAATGTGGACATCCATTGCCCAAAGCAAGATGTTTAAATGTTTCCCATTGAGTTATTGAAAATCAGTAAAAACATTTTTATGATGTTCAAAACATGATTTATATAATAAGTCATATTATGTATATCATGGATTAAACGTTAATATTCCTGGATGAATCATAAACAAAATAAAATGCAGACATCACAAGGCCCATTCTCAACCGAAAACAACAGTCGTTTTCCAAATGATTTAAAAAAAAAAAAAAAAAAAAAAAAAAAGATGAACTTTAAGGAAACACATTTAGAAACAATAAATACTTGATGTGCATAGTTCACAGAAATTAGGACATGACTTTTTTAAATAATCCATTTCTTATGTAATAGAAGAAACCTATTGACTATGTCCTTTTCAGAATTTCATATGGGTTTAAATTCTAATAAATAGTAGAACATAATTCAATTAGCTAAAATGTCAGGGATTACACATTACAGTATTGACGATAATTCCACTAAGTGATATACAACCACCGAAGGATATTGACAATACAATCACTTACATGCATTATTCCTGAAAGTAAATTAAAAATGAATGCCAATCAGATTTTAAGAAAATTAAGAAAAAGAATTAAGAAAAAATAATAAGATGAAAAAAGCATAACCAAGTATTTTCGATAATTTAATGTGTTAGAAAAGTTGCTCTGTTCTGTTTGTCAAAAGTGTAACCTATAAAAGATTCTAAGCCACACAAAATCGAATAAACACGAATTGAAAAATTCATTTAGCAACTCAGTTATTAATTGCCCATAACATTGAGTGAAAATTTAAAAATGATATAATATATATAAGGTTTGATTATTTTCCTTTGTTTTAATTAAAATAAACATTTTGGATAATTATCTTGAGTTGTTGATTTAATTTATTTCAGTGGAATTTTGTCCTGTCGGTATAATTTGTAAATATTTAAGTGGCATGTAAAAAAAATTAGGGTTTAAAAAATATCCCCCCCCCCCCCCCCTCTCATATAGTTTAACTCCCCTGCATTTACAAATGTTATGAGGGAAACTCTCTCCTCCTGGGAAAACCTGAATTTCAAGCCCTGATAGTCAAAGATATATAGTTTCTGTAAAATATATTGCAATATGTTTAAAATGTTGTAATGGTGTGTGAAACATGTTTGCAATTTATTATATGAGATGGCATTGTATAAAGAAATAAACGAGCATTCACCATAACTAAAAACATATTTAGTACCGGATATCCGATCGGATATCCGGCCGGATATCCGAATCCGGCAGGCAAATCGGATATCCGATATCCGATATCCGGCAAAATCAATATCCGTTGCATCCCTAGTTATAAACAAAAATAACACCATTTTGATGCTAATTTGCTAGCCTGGTGAATGACATCTGTGCCATATATTTTTATATATTTTTTTGACTTTAGAATATACTGTTATTAAATGCAAAATGCTTTTAATTTTTATCTAGATTTTAGTTTATTTGTATTAAACAAAGTTTTGTCTTTTTAGGTCAATTAGTTAAACTTCTCATCCACACGGGTGTAACTAGGTATTTAGAATTTAAATCTGTTGAAGGGAGTTATGTTTATAAAGCTGGAAAGATTTATAAAGTCCCTGCAGATGAGAAAGAAGCTCTTGGCTCAAGTAAGTACATACATTTGTTTTGTTATGCTCTGTATTGTCTAAATTTTCAGATAACATTGAAAGTGTTTGCAAATGTTACCGAATGAGAATTAATAAACAGAGATTAGAAACGGAAATACATTATTTAAGGAGAAGTTAGTTTCCTTTCTCCAAGTATTTTGAAAAATTAGTCTTTGTGTAATAGGGTAATCGCAAGAAATCTTTTTTCTGTGGAACCTCCAAAAAGTTACTAATTAGCTTAAAAATGGTAATTGGCAAAGTTTCAGCTCATTTGGATAATGTCAACCCATGCCTCATTGAAGTCAAAATTTGGCAAAACTGTGATTTTAAGCAAAAATAAGAAAAAAATTGAAAATCGGGGGAAATGTTCTGCAATATTTTTTTCAAGGGGTGCGGAGAAAAAAAACGATAAATGCGGGAAAACAATGAATGCGGATTAACTTTAAAACACAAAAAATGTTTAATAGTAATGTATTCGATGCATACAGTATACTAACAAACTTTAACTAACTACTTTTGGTTTTATCCACTTAAAAAAAAAAGCCGGCTAAAATTGAAAAAAGCCGGCTTTTATTTTTAAAGTGTTAATTTGTATTGAATCCATATTAAATTTGGATTGATTTATTTTTAATGCATTTTTAATAATTTACTACTAAAAAAGTTATAAATTTCTATTTAATTTTTCAAATAAATAAGTCTTTATAACTGCTAGGACTCAACTGTGAAGGCATTATGTCTGAAAAATATAAATCTTGGAAAAAAGAAAATATACTCAAAAAATGTGTTTTAAACTTCTACATTTCATAGTTCTACATATATTATACATTCCTAAGAATTATATTTAATGGAATTATGACAAAATTAGTGTTACCTATAGATATAAAAAGGGCATGGTGCTATTCACTAAAAAGGGCACTACTGCATCATAAAAGAGCACTTTTGCAAGAAAAAAAATGTTATTGCCTTTAGAAAGGGAAAAAAGAAAGCAGCAAAATACATAATATTTAAATATAAATCAAGTAACATTTATTTTGAATGATTTTGATATAAAAATTAGAAATACAATTAAATTAAAACATGATGGAATAGTTTCATGTTCTTTTTCTTAAAGAAATGAAAAAATTCTATCATTTTTGGGCACACAAATTTAGAAATAGTACAGAATAAAAAAAATATTTATCAAAAATATCTGGGTAAAATCAAAGGTGCATTTTACTACTTTTAAAAAGGACAGGGTGCGGCACCCTTCAAAAATGGCCTAGTATGAACACTAACAAAATGAAACACATCAAAGCATTCATGAAAACATTGTTACAGGTCAATATGTAAAGATTAAGTCATAAAATGAACAATGTTGAAAGAGAAATTACGAAGGATTGAATATTTGAGGAAAGTTTAATACATAATTACATAAAATTAAATAACAAAAAAAGTTCAAATAAAATTTGTTGAATTAAAATTTTAAATAGCTCTTTGTTATTTAAAAGTGCATATATGCCCACTTGCATGAATGAATATATTCATGCATATGCTAATTGAGAATACTGAAATAAATTGTGAAATATAATATATTATGAAATCTGCATAATTCGAAATACTATTTTCAATAGTGAGAAATGGTGTTTTTTTATATGTATGATTTTAAATGTTTATAGCAAATAAAACATGACATTTTTAAGAACTCTTAAAATTAGTTAAGTAATAAAACCTGTAAGTATCCCTTTAATTTTATAAAGCAGTAAAAATGGAAAAACAAAGGTAGGATTAAAGGTCAATGTAAATCAGAAAAAGCACTTGGTATGGCCATTTTATAATTTAGCTGACATATTTGCAATTCTGACTATAAACCACTAGCAACTCCATCAATGTGTTATTCTAGTATTAATGTCTTCATTATTGAAAATTTGGGCTATAACCCAATTTCTCATAATGAATCATAATTAAAATCCCAATTTTTCATATTAATAAATTTATTAAACTCAAAGTAAATTATACATCATTGAAATTAGTTAAAAGACACTTAAAAATGTGTTGCTTATAATAAAAGGCTTCACTGTATAAAAGCCAATTATGGCCAAAAAAGGCCAATTTTGGCCAAAAAAAAGCCAGCTAAAATCAATAAAAGCCAACTGGCCTGGCTTTTTTTAATTTTAGTCGGCTTTTTTGCAACCCTGTAACAAATGCTAATTTGTTACTTAATAAACTGTAAAAAAAAAAAATAAATAAAGTTATAGAAAATTGATATTTATTTTTTAAAATCAGTAGTTTTTTTTTCATCTTTTTGAATAAAAAAAGTAATTTTTCAAGATATGCCATATTTTTCTGGTCATTTCCTGCAATTTCATTTGCATATACAAAAGTTCACATAATTTCAAATGCCTTTGCTTGGCAAACAGACTTGGCACTGAGGGCTCTATGTTCATTTCTCCTATGTTTAGGACACCACATGTCGCAACATCTTTATCAATGGAAACATAATAGCAGCCTCTTCTATGTACAATCAATCTTCATCTGCATTATTGTCACCATGATCAACACAAACAGTGCAAATGAGTTATTTTGAGATAAAAGAAGTAATTCCAGTTTGTATTTCATATGGAATCGCATGACTTTCAATTTTATTTCAGTGAGGGGAAAAATTTTAAAACGATAAATGTGGGAAAACGACTTTTTGAAGAACGATAATTGCGGGTTTCGTTTACATTATTTAAGCTTAATTTGTGCAGGGACCGTAGAAATAAAATGATCAATGCGGGAAAACAATGGAAGTGGGAACGATATATCGGGGATTTACTGTAATAATAATAATAATAAAACTGCAAGTGAAATCAACAAAGTGAAAAAGTTTCTCTTTGTAGAAATTAATATTATTCAGTGTTTGGGGCAGGGTTGGCACGGTTTAAACCATAGGTTCCCAACCTTTTGTGGACCACCGCCCCCCTCAGAAGATAAAAATATTCCAACGCCCCCCTCTTCCATAATTAATCATGCCAATTAAAAATATTGTTGCATATTACCTATACCTATTTTTTTTTTTTTTTTTTGTCAATTTATTAATAAGCACAAAGTAAAAATTATAATTAAAACGACTATCAAACATAATAAAGTTATTCAGCAAAAATTTAAAAATAAACACTAAATAAAATAAAACAAACTTGAAAAATAGGTGCTTTAATACGTTAAAGATTCCATATATCTGAAAGATGTTATAATATATAAAAACACAGTTTTAAAACTTCAAATGTTGTACGTGGAGCATTTTCGATCAGAATTTCATCATCATCAGGGCAGCTTTGTTTGTGTACAGATAATCCTTTTTTGTATTCTAACATAACTTGAATGTAAATAAAGCTGTTCCCAAGATGATCAAGATTTGATCGTAAGCACTTTGATCAACGCATAATATTGGAAGTTAAGTTTTTAAAACTGTGCTATTATGTGTAACATCTTTTAGGTTTGTGACATCTTTAACGCAATTAATAATGTGAATAAAGAGAAAATGAATAAGAAATTAAAAAATTAATGACATAAACATAAAATCAATTAGAAATAAAAAATATTAATGAAATTGGTTGAGGCTGATGGAATTTTAACAATTTATTATTGTCGGATTCCAATTTTGTGAACAGCAGTCGTAAATCGCCACGTACGGTGACGTACAGTCTATTTCTTTTCTTAGCCAATAAATGAGATACAGCCCTGAACCCACACTCGGTCAAATAAGGTGATAGAAAAAGCATTAAAAATGTCTGTACTTCTGCCCATAATTCAGGGTAGAGATCTCGTATAGACTTCTGAAGTCAGAACTCTTGGTGTCCACTTCCAAATTTTACTTTTAGTTCTTCATTAGTTGTGAGTTGTATGAGTTTCTCTTCTAAATTTGATGATTCTGCTGTAGCTGCATTTGTGAAGGGATCTAATTATCAACTTGATATGTTCATGTTTCAAATGTCCTGGAAAAGCTCAATAAAATCTGTATGAAGAACGTCCAAGTGTCTACTGTAAGTTAGTAAATCTTCCTGTTTTGCACAGAGTGCTTCTAATGTAAGAAAATGGTTCCATTTGCCTCTACCTAGGTTTCGTCTGAACATAAGTTTTATCACAAAAGCAGCTATGTCATTTTTTGTTTTAATTAAATTTAATTCATCACCTTGCAACAGTAAATTGATTTCATTGAATATTCTAAACAGGTCTTCAAATAAGCAATGTCCATTTTTGGCTGTTATCATGTTTTAGCACAATTTTTCATATCTTTTTTTTTTTCAAGGAAGTCCAGTACCGAGTCAAATAGATTGAAAAAACGATTCAGGCAAATAAATACATTTCGAGAGCCAACGGACTACAGTATGCAAGAGCAAGCGATTGTAATCTTTGTCATTTTCACTACAAAGTTGACCAAATAATCTGTCATGTAAAGATTAAAATTCTAAATATTAAAATTCTTCTAATCTTATTTACTGCTGTAAAGCATAATAAAGCGGCTTATGCAGATGTTCATTCAGTTTTTTAGCAACCAAGTGCTGACGATAAATAGCACAATGTACCGCGAGTACATTTGGCACGTTTTCTTTCAAATGTGCTATGAAACCTATATAACGCCCGTAATTGTTGGAGCACCAGCAGCAGCTGCTGAAAAAATATTATAAAGAGGAATTTCTTTCTCTTGAAGAAACATGTTCATGCTGTAAAATATCGATTCTCCCTTTGTATCAGTTTCCAAATTTCCAGCAAATACTAACTCTTGAAATATTTTCTCTTTTTTTATGAAGCGGACATATCGCTCACTCACAAGATAAGTTACACAACTCGCAAAAACTCAATTTCCGTTTTATTCCACTAATAGGTCTGTCATACGTGCGTATTGTTACACAAACAGTTTCATTGGTATAGCTATGCGGGAAATCGTTTTATTACGCCATATGCCCATTTGTGACCATAGAAGTGTGGATTGTGTAAGAAAATAAAATTATTTAAACCGCGAATCTTCATTCCACGTTTTCATTTTTAAGGGTATTATGCTTTTATTCCTGCATGTGCAGCTAAGTGGTGTAATTTTCTGTTTAAAAAAATCATGCTAATTTTCTTTCACCTCTCATGTGAAATTTAATTTTTGTCGAGATGTCACTTTTCTTCGAGTGAGCGATACAATAAGAAAAGTGTTTGGTTATTTGGTAGTGTTGATCATCGTGTTGAATGAAAAATTTGCAAGTCTTTGAGTAATTGCAAAATGATATTTCAACGTCTTTGGCCATTTCATCTGTTCTTTGTACCGAATAATTACTCAGAGGAATTTTTTAATGATATCTGACTGTTTTATGAAGAACGGTTGTTATTACATCTTTGACTGCAGTCAAGATTAATTCCTCGCCAATTGTATGTGGTTTTCTAGCTTTTGCGACTGACAATGCAATATTATATGAAGTTCGCAGTCCGTTATCTTTTTGTTTAGAAAACCACTGATAAAGGTTTGATACAATTCGTTGTTTTAAATATTTCTTTTCAGGTCTTCAAAATAAGATAATTTTTTGTTCTTTTAATCAGCATGCATTTTATTTAAATGCTGGTGTAATCTATAAGGCTTCTTGGCTTCATTTGAAAAAAAAAATTGGCAGATTAAACACATAGACAATAATTGTAATAGGTAAATGAGTAAATCCATATTTCAAATATTCAATACTATACTGCCGGCATTTCTTCTTAGATTCAGACCATTTTGAAATACAAAATTTGCCACATTTAAAGTATAAATAGATTACTTTTGCAACATATTTATAGATAAGTATTCAAATAAAAGCTATAATGTCCTTTAGGTCTTTTACTCATAATAAACGAATTTCTTGAAGAAGTTCAAACAATAGTTTCGTTTCGAAATCTCTATTCAGGCATAGGTCGTCATATTTCCAAAATTTTTCGAAATATCGGTTTTGAATATAACTCTTGTTATTAAACTTTTAGTGAGTTTAATATAGCACATTCTGCACTAGTGGAAGTGATAATATTTTGATCAATGCGTTTGTTACTGAATCAAAAGGTTAAATAACATTTTTATTTCATCAAATATGACAAAATCAAAGTACAGTAAAACCCCGATAATTCGGATTAACCCATTAATGCCCAAATTATTTTCTTCCATAAAAATCAAATTTTGGCTTTCCCACCACTTTTAAAATAAGAATAACTTTTATTTTAATTTATTGAGGAATTTGTCTCGTAAAAAATAGTGCTTATTTATCTTTCTATTTACTGGTGTGTAAAGTGTTTTCTTGCCTTTTTTGTAATCGTACCTAAAAAGGGAACCTAGACTCTAATGGGTTAATTGGGACCACACCCAAGCCCGATTATCCGGAGAATATAAAAAAAGGAAATAAAATAAAACATTTACAGAAAATCACGTTTACGTTAACTATTAAATATTTACATACTTTTTTTTTTGTAATAAAAAAGTTTATAGTTTTTTATACCTTTTTGCGAGCCGTACGGTCACGCATCCGCTTGAGCATAAGTACACATAAATATTTTCTGCACGGATATTGTAGAATCGTTTTGTCACAATAACAAGGAAACAGAGACCTATGGACTGACAAAGATCGGAATGTGATTCTTATCAAACAATGGTTCTTATAGGAACTATTTAACCTTGATTTCTTGCAATGCTCTAAGTAAAAATTTATAGTGCCGTGATTTTTGAGACATTTCTAAGTGGTTTAAATAGTAAACTGGGAAAATTGGAATTGCCAAAGTTAGTGATACATTGTTGTTTCTTTGAAAGATAACATCAAAGAGTTTAAATAAGAAAGCTTAAGGTATTCTTCGGAAAAGATTTCAGAAAGTTTTTTTTAATTCAGAATACAACGATGAAACAAATTAATGTTACGGAAATTAACCAATCGATTCTCAAACTGGAAAAAAAAATGACCAAACCGATCCGGATTAACAAGGTCTGAATTTGCGGGGTTCTACTGTATTTGTCGCTGCGAAAACAACATTAAAAATATATATATAGCGTTCAGAGCATAAGCTTCTGTATTCGAAATAGCATACCACGTGACCGCAAGCGAAAGGAAAGAAAGCGTCGTACGCCATTGATTTGAATGGAAAGTTCTCCTTCGCTGCAACCTGCGAAAGCTGAAAGCAGATTCCAACTTTATGGGCTAGTTTTCATAAATTTTCATTTAAATCTATATTTAAGATTTTTATCATGCGCCCGGGCAACGCCGGGAAGACGGGTCAACTAGTTTTCTTATATTAATTTCTTAAATAGGTAGGTACGTCTTGGTCGCCATACTCTTGACTGTTTTAGCTCCTCCAATTACCTCTGGACCTTTCACCGCCCCCCTGGAAGGCTTCAGCACCCACTGGGGGGCGGTACCGCCCCCGTTGGGAACCTATGGTTTAAACCAATTGGTTTTAACCATGGTTTAAACCAAATGGTTTTTTTCTCAAAAAAACAATTTTTTTTTTATATAATTTGTTTCAGATTGTTGAATACAAATAATTTCTACTTTTAACACTTTATTTCAGCAATAAGCATTGGCTATAGTGGGTTTAGGTCATATTTTTTTTTTTTTTTTTTTTTTTTTTATTATGGAATCAAGATCACTATGCATTGGTGAACATATCTATTGTTCTAAAGAAAAAGCTTCAAACATGTTAATTGATCAAATATAAAATAAATAAAAAAATATTCAATATTTAGTATAAAATATTTTTTAATGTAGATTATTTAATGCAATTAATAACATTTATTTAATACAATGATCTTTAAGATTTTGTTCACGCTGTAAAAGAATTTTTTCTAAAATGGAGAAATTATTTTGAAGAATTAAAATCAAAATATGATATTGAATAAGAGAGCATTCAAAGATTGGGTACTAGTTATAGCATTTTAATAACGATCTTATTTTTTACTGTTATCTGCTAAATCTTATGACCAAAAATACTGCCTTCAAATTGTCATCCAAAAAACAATGCTAAGAAGTATTTGAAATTTACTGTTTTAATAACTGTGGAAAAGAATACAGTAGAGGACCTATTATCCGGAGTCATCGGGACCGAGAGCTTTCTGGATTTTGGAATTTTCCGGATTTCGGGTACGTTCGAAACTCGACACTCCCTCCCCCCTCCCCCCCCCCCAAAAAAAAAAAAAAACATGGAAAATTTAAAAATAACAAAATTATAGCACTGCTATCTAGAATATGAATGAAAAGTGTGTTGTATGAGAAGTCTGTGGAAAAAACACTAAGCTACAACTTTAACTCTTGTACTATAGTACAAAGTCTCAAATCCGGACATCCAAAATTCAGAGCTCTTCAAAATCCGGACGTTTTGAAGACTGGATTAACTGGCTTTATATATATATATTTATTTATTACCGTAAAACACCGTTAATCCGCCTCTCCAAACATGACGAAAAATCGTAAAATAATTAGAGGGGGCACTTACACGGGATTTTTGCGCGATCGTTTCACGAAATTTGCATTTTTTGCGAGATATCTGCAGGATTTTTTCGCGATATTTAACGAGATTTGCAAGGTTTTATAGCGATATTTGACAAAATTTGCAGGGTTTTATCGCGATATTTGACGAATTTGCAGTTTTTTTCGTGATACTTGGAAAAAATTTGCGTTTTTTTATGGGGATGAATCATGATGAAATGAATGAATTATGAATTTTGATATTTGAAGCAATACTTGAAAAAAATTGCGTTTTTTTTTTTTTTAATGTAAATTCTGTCGAAAAAACGCAGTAAAAAGGTGAATTTTGTAAAAAAAAAAAGCGAAGGAGCATGAAATCTATTAAAAAATCTCGAAAAAACGCACATTTAATCAAAGATTTATGATTCATTCATTTCATCATGATTCATTCCATTCTCAATCGCCTTCATTTCCTGATTTTGGGTCCTTCCGGATTTCGGAATTCCGGATAATAGGTCCTCTACTGTATTACATTTATCAAACTACATCCGAATGCTTATTATTAGTAATCAAAAGATTGTTTATAAAGACTTTCAGTGTACCAATGTTTCATTGTGTAGAGCAGTTTATTCTTTGAATATAAGACTGTTTGTTAATACTGTTTAAATTAAAATATGAATTTTTCAAATTTTCTACATAAATTTACTGTAATTATTAAATTTAAATTATTTTAAAATGAAATTACACTACTACTTATAATCCAACAATATCTATTTTTATCAATAAATATGCATGTATATATATAATGATGTTTTTAAAAAAACTTTTTTTTTTGGGGGGGGGGGGGTTCGAAAAAAAACTCAGGTTTTTTGCCAACCCTGGTTTGGGGAGGGACTTGCAAACTAAATAGTACTAAAAACCAATTCTCCCACCGAATTAACATTGAGTGAGTGGGTATTTTTGCATTACTGAAATGAAACACCTTAAAAACAATGTCATACATAAGAACATAGTACGGGGAAAAAAAAGAAAACTGATTAGCAATAGCATCTACTGTTTTGTACTGGAAGAAAAATACTTTTTGAATTTGCTTTATCTTAAGGAAAGTAAATATGCTCATTAAATGCATTTGTGATAGATTGGTTTCTGTATTTAGCCATTAAAAAAAAGAAATATAAGCAATTTATTTAACTTTGCAAAGTTTCGATTAAACTTACGTAATTTTAATGATTGCAAATAATTAAGAATTTATTAACTGTTTATTGTAAAAGCATGCATTTTTCATATAATTTTTTTGGTAAAAAAAAAAAAAAAAAAAAAAAATCATGCAACTTATTTGCAGTTTAGCACATCCTATGCAAATAGGTTTCAAGAATAAAGTATTCAGAGCAATTTATACAGAGTTTTAATGTATTTATGCAGTTTTATCTAGAATTTATTAACATCTAATGCTGCTGAAAAGTTCTTTTGATATTTTTTATTAAATCTAGGTTTTTGACATGATTGAAACTGCTGCATGTCAACCCTGGTTGGTGAATAGCAAGAAACTAAAATTAAAGATTTATACTACTATTAAAAATAAATATTAAGTTACCTTTAATTTCTATCTTAAGATAAACAGAAGAAAAGCATTTTCATTTGCTGAATTTAAAACTTAAATTACTAATTTATCAATAGTTCATAACTGAAAAAAATAACCAAAAATATTCATTGATATTATCTAGCATTATCTCAATCCAAAAACCTAGAATTACAAAAATGTTCTGCATCTTGTGGGGACTTTAATTTTAATGACAGGGATCTGTTTGGGAAGAAATTGGGTCCTTTAAAGAATACTTCATAAAAATTATTTCAAAACAGGATCTTTCACAATTTTCCATCTCAAAACAGGATTTCACAAAACCTTTTACAGTAAAACCCCGATCATTCAGATTAATTGGGACCAGACCCAATCCGGATTATCGAAAATCCAGATTATCTGGAGAAAAATGACATAAAATGAAACATACTTGCAGAAAATCACCTTTATGTTAAAATTATTCAATATTTATATTATAGACGGTAAAACTCTTTATTTTAATTCTTCTGAAAAGATTTTAGAAAGTTTTTTTTTTTTTTTTAATTCAGAATACGACAATGAAACAAGTTAATGTTACGGAAATTAGCCAGTCGCTTCTCAAACTTGAAAAAAAAAAAAAAAAATACCAAACTGATCCGGATTATGCGGAGATCTGGATTAACAGGGTTCTACTGTACCTTTTTAAACAAGTTGGAAATTGCACGTGAAGCGTAGCAAATTAGGTGCGTTCGTACGATAACGAAGTTTTAAAAATATTAAATTCATATGTCAATCTCATAAAATTGTAAATAGTGAATTACAATTAAAACGCTCATCAAACAATGTTCTCCCTATACCATTATATAATGGAATACTTTTGTGTGGCCTTGTAAATCAATAACAAATGTTCTTTGCACCACAAATTATGCATGATGTATATTATAATATGTACTTTATAGTTGCATATAAATTTTATTAAGTTCGTATGAGTATAACACGATTAAAATGCATTTGAAACAATTTTCCCATTGACCGTAATGTAACGGAATACTTTTGATTGTCCCTGTAATTGATCTATGCATCCGATTTTCATAAAATTTGAAATAACTCGACAAAATTATGTAATAATTATGTATTTTAAATTTCAAACGTATAGCATATATTTGAAACTTTTTCCCCATTGACCATAATGTAATTGAATACTTTTGATTGCCCCTGTAATTGATCTATGCACACGATTATCAAAATATTTGAAATAACTCGACAGAATTATGTAATAATTGCGTATTTTAAATTTCAAACGATTAAAATGCATTTGAAACTTTTTTCCCCATTGACCGTAATGTAATGGAATACTTTTGATTGCCCCTGTAATTGATCTATGCATCCGATTTTCATAAAATTTGAAATGACTCGACAAAATTATGTAATAATTATGTATTTTAAATTTCAAACGATTCGGTTGGGTGGGTAGTTTTTGCGTTGTTATATGCGGACAGACGGACGGACTGAACGACCACTATAGGTGCTACGTATTCAGGCCCGTAGCCAGGATTTTCTTTCGGGAGGGGCTCAATTTTGAATTTTTTTCTGTTCTTACAAAAGTAATTTGAATAATATTCAGTAAAAAATTTCAAAATAATCTAGGCTTATCCTAATGTGTTTTTTTACATAAGATGCTTGTTAACTAGGTCAAATATTGTTATTTCATTTTTAATTTTTTCAATTTCTGTTGCAATTTTTAACTTTTAAGAGCATTTCCAGTTTCCAAACCGATTTGGGAACCGGAGAGTTATAAGGAAAATTTTTCTGCGAAACTTAAAAAGCACAAACTAACAATGTTTGAGATGAGTCTCAAATAAGGGAGAGGAGGGCACATTTGAACTGGAGGCACCTTTGAACACTAAAATTTTTTTTTGAAATAAATTATTTTCTCAATGTCTATGGCAATATATTACTACTGTTTCAGTGTAATAATAATGTATTGCACTGAATACAAAGCTCATCCATTTTGTATGCACAATACTGTCTAAGCAAGATATATATTTTTCTCCCTCTTCAATCTCAACATAAGAAAATAATGTTGTAACATTTTTGTTCAAAATTTTGTATCCCTAAAATTTTGATTTATTGTTCAACACTTAAATAAAGATGTAATCTTTAGTTTATAAGTTTTGCTTTATTCAAATTCTTCAGCCGATTTGAAACTAGTTGGATGTGCCAATCCCAAAATACGTAGATATTAATATTAGATAGATATATATAGATATATACTCTAATACGTAGATATTAATATTAAAAAAAAAATAGTTACTCATTTTAATGTTTTAATAATTTTAATTCAATACCATACGAACTTTGGTTTTCATCTTAAATTTCTGCTTCAATCAATCAATCGGAGTAAAAACGAATTTCCGTCTCTATCCGAGCCGATGAACAATAGAATGATAAGCAGATTTTTTTTTTATTCAGGGAGGACCTATTTGCCTCACCAAAAAATAATTATACAGTAAAGCATCGTTTATACGACGATCACTTATACGACGTTTACATTTATACGACGTTTTAACGTGGTCCCGATTCATTCCTATTCATTTTAATGTAAAAATATATCATTTATACGACGCTCAAAATCGTTTATACGTCGGTTTTTCGATTTTGTATAGGTTTATTTTTGTTTATTTTTCTTGTATATTTTACGAACGAGCGGAAGTTGGAAGCTATGAATGACACCAAAGAGCGTGTTTAAATGCACTCCACATTATAAAAATGTGGGCTGGTGTTCGATTAGTCTGAAAAATCAGCTTACGTGTAACAGATTACAATGGGAGGGGTTATTCTTTTTTCGGGGATGGTCATCTTTCCCGACCTGTTTTAAGTTGCAAATAGACTATCTTTCTAACTGTTATCAGTTTTGGCGACTTTTAGTTGGCCACGCGGGTTTTTGATCTTTAACTTTAAATGGAAAGGAAATGATGCACTGCAAATGAGGAACCATTCGGTGAAACATAAATAAAGGTACGCATATTTAAATTGCTTATTAATTCCCCTTCCCATTTTTAAGATTATTTGTTTATTTTGGTTTTTTTAATTTAAAAATTCATGCAAATCATCACGTTAAACATTAAAATTAAGTGAAAACAAAATTTATTCTAATTTTGGAAGTGAAAATCGATTATACGTCGTTATCGTTTATACGACGTTTTTCGGTAGTCCCTTCGGCGTCGTATAAACGATGCTCCACTGTATACAAAAATTTTAGCTCAGTTCTAGGACTAACTTCATACACTTTTAAGTGGTGCAATATTGAAAATGGCATAAAATTGGCTATGGCAGCGCCCCCTTCCGGAGGATTTTTTTCAAATTCAGGGAGGACCAAGTAGCCATAGCCATACACTTACACAAAAAATTTGGTTCAATTCGTTGCATAAATTCATATACTTTTCATCGGTACAATACTGAAAATGGCACAAAAATCACGATTGCAGCGCCCCCATCCGGCGAAATTTTTCAAATTCAGGGAGGACCAACTAGCCATAGCCATACACTTACACAAAAGATTTGGTTCAATTTGATGGATAACTTCATATACTTTTGGTCGGTACAATATTGAAAATGGCCCAAAAATCGCGATTGCAGCGCGCCCTTCCGGCCGATTTTTTTCAAATTTAGGAAGGACCAACTAGCCATAGCCATACACTTACACAAAAAATTTGGTTCAATTCGATAGATAACTTCATATACTTTTGGTCGGTACAATATTGAAAATGGCCCAAAAATCGCGATTGCAGCGCGCCCTTCTGGCCGATTTTTTTTTCAAATTCAGGGAGGACCAACTAGCCATAGCCATACACTTACACAAAAAATTTGTTTCAATTCGATGCATAGCTTCATATACTTTTGGCCGATACAATATTGAAAATGGCACAAAAATCGCGATTGCAGCGCCCCCTTTTGGCGGATTTTTTTCAAATTCAGGGAGGACCAACTAGCCATAGTCATATACTTACACAAAAAATTTGGTTCAATTCGATGCATAACTTCATATACTTTGGGCCGGTACAATATTGAAAATGGCACAAAAATCGCGATTGCAGCGCTACCTTCGGGCGGATTTTTTTTCAAATTCAGGGAGGACCAACTAGCCATAGCCATACACTTACACAAAAAATTTGTTTCAATTCGATGCATAGCTTCATATACTTTTGGCCGATACAATATTGAAAATGGCACAAAAATCGCGATTGCAGCGCCCCCTTTTGGCGGATTTTTTTCAAATTCAGGGAGGACCAACTAGCCATAGTCATACACTTACACAAAATATTTGGTTCAATTCGATGCATAACTTCATATACTTTTGGCCGGTACAATATTGAAAATGGCACAAAAATCGCGATTGCAGTGCTACCTTGGGGCGGATTTTTTTTCAAATTCAGGGAGGACCAACTAGCCATAGCCATACACTTACACAAAAAATTTGTTTCAATTCGATGCATAGCTTCATATACTTTTGGCCGATAAATTATTGAAAATGGCACAAAAATCGCGATTGCAGCGCCCCCTTTTGGCGGATTTTTTTCAAATTCAGGGAGGACCAACTAGCCATAGCCATACACTTACCCAAAAATTTGGTTCAATTCGATGCATAACTTCATATACTTTGGGCCGGTACAATATTGAAAATGGCACAAAAATCGCGATTGCAGCGCCCCCTTTTGGCGGATTTTTTTCAAATTCAGGGAGGACCAACTAGCCATAGTCATACACTTACACAAAATATTTGGTCAATTCGATGCATAACTTCATATACTTTTGGCCGGTACAATATTGAAAATGGCACAAAAATCGCGATTGCAGCGCTACCTTGGGGCGGATTTTTTTTCAAATTCAGGGAGGACCAACTAGCCATAGCCATACACTTACACAAAAAATTTGTTTCAATTCGATGCATAGCTTCATATACTTTTGGCCGATACAATATTGAAAATGGCACAAAAATCGCGATTGCAGCGCGCCCTTCCGGCCGATTTTTTTTTCAAATTCAGAGTCGGTACAATGTTGAAAATGGCCCAAAAATCGCGATTGCAGCGCGCCCTTCTGGCCGATTTTTTTTTCAAATTCAGTGAGGACCAACTAGCCTTAGCCATACACTTACACAAAAAATTTGTTTCAATTCGATGCATAGCTTCATATACTTTTGGCCGATACAATATTGAAAATGGCACAAAAATCGCGATTGCAGCGCCCCCTTTTGGCGGATTTTTTTCAAATTCAGGGAGGACCAACTAGCCATAGCCATACACTTACACAAAAAATTTGTTTCAATTCGATGCATAGCTTCATATACTTTTGGCCGATACAATATTGAAAATGGCACAAAAATCGCGATTGCAGCGCCCCCTTTTGGCGGATTTTTTTCAAATTCAGGGAGGACCAACTAGCCATAGTCATATACTTACACAAAAAATTTGGTTCAATTCGATGCATAACTTCATATACTTTGGGCCGGTACAATATTGAAAATGGCACAAAAATCGCGATTGCAGCGCTACCTTCGGGCGGATTTTTTTTCAAATTCAGGGAGGACCAACTAGCCATAGCCATACACTTACACAAAAAATTTGTTTCAATTCGATGCATAGCTTCATATACTTTTGGCCGATACAATATTGAAAATGGCACAAAAATCGCGATTGCAGCGCCCCCTTTTGGCGGATTTTTTTCAAATTCAGGGAGGACCAACTAGCCATAGTCATACACTTACACAAAATATTTGGTTCAATTCGATGCATAACTTCATATACTTTTGGCCGGTACAATATTGAAAATGGCACAAAAATCGCGATTGCAGTGCTACCTTGGGGCGGATTTTTTTTCAAATTCAGGGAGGACCAACTAGCCATAGCCATACACTTACACAAAAAATTTGTTTCAATTCGATGCATAGCTTCATATACTTTTGGCCGATAAATTATTGAAAATGGCACAAAAATCGCGATTGCAGCGCCCCCTTTTGGCGGATTTTTTTCAAATTCAGGGAGGACCAACTAGCCATAGCCATACACTTACCCAAAAATTTGGTTCAATTCGATGCATAACTTCATATACTTTGGGCCGGTACATTATTGAAAATGGCACAAAAATCGCGATTGCAGCGCCCCCTTTTGGCGGATTTTTTTCAAATTCAGGGAGGACCAACTAGCCATAGTCATACACTTACACAAAATATTTGGTCAATTCGATGCATAACTTCATATACTTTTGGCCGGTACAATATTGAAAATGGCACAAAAATCGCGATTGCAGCGCTACCTTGGGGCGGATTTTTTTTCAAATTCAGGGAGGACCAACTAGCCATAGCCATACACTTACACAAAAAATTTGTTTCAATTCGATGCATAGCTTCATATACTTTTGGCCGATACAATATTGAAAATGGCACAAAAATCGCGATTGCAGCGCGCCCTTCCGGCCGATTTTTTTTTCAAATTCAGAGTCGGTACAATGTTGAAAATGGCCCAAAAATCGCGATTGCAGCGCGCCCTTCTGGCCGATTTTTTTTTCAAATTCAGGGAGGACCAACTAGCCTTAGCCATACACTTACACAAAAAATTTGTTTCAATTCGATGCATAGCTTCATATACTTTTGGCCGATACAATATTGAAAATGGCACAAAAATCGCGATTGCAGCGCCCCCTTTTGGCGGATTTTTTTCAAATTCAGGGAGGACCAACTAGCCATAGCCATACACTTACACAAAAAATTTGTTTCAATTCGATGCATAGCTTCATATACTTTTGGCCGATACAATATTGAAAATGGCACAAAAATCGCGATTGCAGCGCGCCCTTCCGGCCGATTTTTTTTTCAAATTCAGAGTCGGTACAATGTTGAAAATGGCCCAAAAATCGCGATTGCAGCGCGCCCTTCTGGCCGATTTTTTTTTCAAATTCAGGGAGGACCAACTAGCCTTAGCCATACACTTACACAAAAAATTTGTTTCAATTCGATGCATAGCTTCATATACTTTTGGCCGATACAATATTGAAAATGGCACAAAAATCGCGATTGCAGCGCCCCCTTTTGGCGGATTTTTTTCAAATTCAGGGAGGACCAACTAGCCATAGCCATACACTTACACAAAAAATTTGTTTCAATTCGATGCATAGCTTCATATACTTTTGGCCGATACAATATTGAAAATGGCACAAAAATCGCGATTGCAGCGCGCCCTTCCGGCCGATTTTTTTTTTCAAATTCAGAGTCGGTACAATATTGAAAATGGCCCAAAAATCGCGATTGCAGCGCGCCCTTCTGGCCGATTTTTTTTTCAAATTCAGGGAGGACCAACTAGCCATAGCCATACACTTACACAAAAAATTTGGTTCAATTCGATGCATAACTTCATATACTTTGGGCCGGTACAATATTGAAAATGGCACAAAAATCGCGATTGCAGCGCTACCTTCGGGCGAATTTTTTTTCAAATTCAGGGAGGACCAACTAGCCATAGCCATACACTTACACAAAAAATTTGTTTCAATTCGATGCATAGCTTCATATACTTTTGGCCGATACAATATTGAAAATGGCACAAAAATCGCGATTGCAGCGCCCCCTTTTGGCGGATTTTTTTCAAATTCAGGGAGGACCAACTAGCCATAGTCATACACTTACACAAAATATTTGGTTCAATTCGATGCATAACTTCATATACTTTTGGCCGGTACAATATTGAAAATGGCACAAAAATCGCGATTGCAGCGCTACCTTGGGGCGGATTTTTTTTCAAATTCAGAGAGGACCAACTAGCCATAGCCATACACTTACACAAAAAATTTGTTTCAATTCGATGCATAGCTTCATATACTTTTGGCCGATACAATATTGAAAATGGCACAAAAATCGCGATTGCAGCGCCCCCTTTTGGCGGATTTTTTTTTTCAAATTCAGGGAGGACCAACTAGCCATAGCCATGCACTTACCCAAAAATTTGGTTCAATTCGATGGATAACTTCATATACTTTTGGTCGGTACAATATTGAAAATGGCCCAAAAATCGCGATTGCAGCGCGCCCTTCCGGCCGATTTTTTTTTCCAATTCAGAGAGGACCAAATAGCCATAGTCATACGCTTACACAAAAAATTTGGTTCAATTCGATGCATAACTTCATATACTTTGGGCCGGTACAATATTGAAAATGGC
The DNA here is from genome assembly GCA_964019185.1 of Maratus speculifer. Taxonomy (NCBI): domain Eukaryota; kingdom Metazoa; phylum Arthropoda; class Arachnida; order Araneae; family Salticidae; genus Maratus; species Maratus speculifer. Next base: position 370,162,346 of record OZ025290.1, on the reverse strand, counting down.
ACAAAAATCGCGATTGCAGCGCTACCTTCGGGTGGATTTTTTTTCAAATTCAGGGAGGACCAACTAGCCATAGTCATACACTTACACAAAATATTTGGTTCAATTCGATGGATAACTTCATATACTTTTGGTCGGTACAATATTGAAAATGGCCCAAAAATCGCGATTGCAGCGCGCCCTTCCGGCCGATTTTTTTTTTGAAGTGAAAACTTCTTTAGCGGCGCTGAGCACTTTTTGTATGGGTAAAAACTTCCAAACTCGCGTCAGGGTCACGTGATGCTGATCGAAAAAGCGTAAGATCGAGGGGAAGGGAGAGGAACTAGTATCTCCCACTCTTTCTACCGTGTCTGAGTGTGCTGCTCCGTTTAGGCGGCACAGGGCGCTTGCGCGAATGTCCGTGTGTGTTTTTTTAAGTTATAATTGTATTTAAGTTTAACAACGTTATGAAAGAAAAAGTATGACATTGTGCATTGATTATGCTGCAGTTTCCAACTACTTTTTGTTCATTTTTTTTATTGTATTTAAATAATAACAACATAAATTGATACCAAATGGAATAAAAAGTTAAGAAAGAAAAAACATGACATTGCACATCAATTATGCTGCACTTTCCAACCATATTTTTCAATTCCTTAAATTTTCAATTGTATTTAAAGTTTAACAACTTACATTGTTATCAAATTGAATAAAAAGTTAAGAAAGAAAAGACATGACATTGCTCATCGATTATACTACACTTTTCAACCAATTTTAAAAACTATAATTGTATTTAAAGTTTAACAACATATACTGTTACCAGAAGGAATAAAATGTTAAGAAAGAAAAAATATGACATTGTGCATCAATTATGCTGCACTTTCCAACCACTTTTTTCAGTTTTTTAAATTTTTGATTGTATTTAAATAGTAACAACATAAATTGATACCAAATGGTATAAAAAGTTAAGAAAGAAAAACATGACATTGCACATCGATTATGCTGCACTTTTAAACCTTTTATATATATATATATATATATATATATTTTCAATTGTTTTTAAAGTTTAACAACTTATATTGTTATCAAATGGAATAAAATGATAAGAAAGAAAAGACATGATATTGTACATTGATTATGCAGTACTTTCCAACCAATTTTAAAAATTGTAATTGTATTTAAACCTTAACAACTTATACTGGTACCAGAGGGAATAAAATGCTAAGAAAGAAAAAGTATGACATCGCGCATTGATTACATTGCACTTTCCAACCATTTCTCTCTCTCTTTTTTTTTAAATTTTTGATTGTATTTAAATAGTAACAACATAAATTGATACCAAATGGAATAAAAAGTTAAGAAAGAAAAAGCATGACATTGCACATCAATTATGCTACATTTCAAAACCATTTTTAAAAATTTTATTTTTTATTGTATTTAAATAATAACAACATGAATTGATACCAAATGGAATAAAAAGTTAAGAAAGAAAAAACATGACATTGCATATCAATTATGCTGCACTTTCCAACCATTTTTTTCAATTCCTTAAATTTTCAATTGTATTTAAAGTTTAACAACTTACATTGTTATCAAATTGAATAAAAAGTTAAGAAAGAAAAGACATGACATTGCTCATCGATTATACTACACTTTTCAACCAATTTTTAAAATTATAATTGTATTTAAAGTTTAACAACATATACTGTTACCAGAAGGAATAAAATGTTAAGAAAGAAAAAATATGACATTGTGCATCAATTATGCTGCACTTTCCAACCACTTTTTTCAGTTTTTTTAATTTTTGATTGTATTTAAATAGTAACAACATAAATTGATACCAAATGGTATAAAAAGTTAAGAAAGAAAAACATGACATTGCACATCGATTATGTTGCACTTTTAAACCTTTATATATATATATTTTTTTTCAATTGTTAAAGTTTAACAACTTATATTGTTATCAAATGGAATAAAATGATAAGAAAGAAAAGACATGATATTGTACATTGATTATGCAGTACTTTCCAACCAATTTTAAAAATTGTAATTGTATTTAAACCTTAACAACTTATACTGTTACCAGAGGGAATAAAATGTTAAGAAAGAAAAAGTATGACATCGCGCATTGATTACATTGCACTTTCCAACCATTTTTCTCTCTTTTTTTTTAAATTTTTGATTGTATTTAAATAGTAACAACATAAATTGATACCAAATGGAATAAAAAGTTAAGAAAGAAAAAACATGACATTGCACATCAATTATGCTACATTTCAAAACCATTTTTAAAAATTTTAATTGTATTTAAAGTTTAACAAAATATACTGTTACCAGATGGAATAAAAAGTTAAGAAAGAAAAATCATGATATTGTGCATCGATTATGCTGCACTTTCCAACCATTTTTAAAAAAATTGTATTTAAAGTTTAACAACTTATATTGTTTGATTACTATTCAATTTGTTGCAAGTTTCAGAAGATACAGTCGTCCAGCAGCAGGAGTAGCTATTTATAAACGGTTGTTTGATGTAATGGGCATATATTTCCACAATTCATATGAATGTGCATGTGAGGTACACCAGTATGTTTAGTAGTAATGTTTTTGATATCAGTGATATATGTATTTGTTGTTGCCACTCTGAAAATGAAAACTAATTGTACTGGTTGCCATTTATATTTCACCGGATAAGTCTTTAAGTGCAAATGAGAATTTTTGTATGAAAATTTATTTATTTGTTCTAAAGAGGCTTCTGCATTACTTCAAGATAGAATTGGAAAGAGATTTGATGATTTGCCGATGATTTTGAGTAGGGATTTCAACATCAACTTTGTGGATGATGAAAATCTACAATTAATTGAATTTTTAAATAGAAAATTTGATTTAACAATGACCAACCATCGCAATCTTAGCACAGAGAGATAAAAAATTACAATTGATGCAGTCATTACAAGATATTTAAATAGAATTGAATCAAAATTGTTTGCTATATATTTTAGTTACCATAAACCTATAATATCAAATCTAGAATTAATGATAATAATGATGATGATGATGATGGAAGAATTGTTGAAATGGGGATGAAAATTCATAAGTTTTATGGGTATTTATTTCAAAGAATACCAACTGACGATATTTCATATTTCATGCATTTGTAAATTTATGTTTTAAGCAATAGATTGCAATTTTTGTATGTAAAATAATATGCATTATTTTTCATGTACAATAGTGCATTAAATGAAAATTGTAATATAATTTTTGTAGCAGTAGTTTATAATAATGAATAAAAAACACTTCATTTAAAAGTATTTTCTGCACAATAAAATATGTCCAGACGACTAAAAATATACACACATAATTGTTCAAGTTTTCACTTCTGTCGGCACTCCCGGAGTGCCTTTTTTTTTTTCAAATTCAGAGTCGGTACAATATTGAAAATGGCCCAAAAATCGCGATTGCAGCGCGCCCTTCTGGCCGATTTTTTTTTCAAATTCAGGGAAGACCAACTAGCCATAGCCATACACTTACACAAAAAATTTGTTTGAATTCGATGCATAGCTTCATATACTTTTGGCCGATACAATATTGAAAATGGCACAAAAATCGCGATTGCAGCGCCCCCTTTTGGCGGATTTTTTTCAAATTCAGGGAGGACCAACTAGCCATAGTCATACACTTACACAAAAAATTTGGTTCAATTCGATGCATAACTTCATATACTTTGGGCCGGTACAATATTGAAAATGGCACAAAAATCGCGATTGCAGCGCTACCTTCGGGCGGATTTTTTTTCAAATTCAGGGAGGACCAACTAGCCATAGCCATACACTTACACAAAAAATTTGTTTCAATTCGATGCATAGCTTCATATACTTTTGGCCGATACAATATTGAAAATGGCACAAAAATCGCGATTGCAGCGCCCCTTTTTGGCGGATTTTTTTCAAATTCAGGGAGGACCAACTAGCCATAGCCATACACTTACCCAAAAATTTGGTTCAATTCGATGGATAACTTCCTATACTTTTGGTCGGTACAATATTGAAAATGGCCCAAAAATCGCGATTGCAGCGCGCCCTTCCGGCCGATTTTTTTTTCAAATTCAGAAAGGACCAAATAGCCATAGTCATACGCTTACACAAAAAATTTGGTTCAATTCGATGCATAACTTCATATACTTTGGGCCGGTACAATATTGAAAATGGCACAAAAATCGCGATTGCAGCGCTACCTTCGGGCGGATTTTTTTTCAAATTCAGGGAGGACCAACTAGCCATAGCCATACACTTACACAAAAAATTTGTTTCAATTCGATGCATAGCTTCATATACTTTTGGCCGATACAATATTGAAAATGGCACAAAAATCGCGATTGCAGCGCCCCCTTTTGGCGGATTTTTTTCAAATTCAGGGAGGACCAACTAGCCATAGTCATACACTTACACAAAATATTTGGTTCAATTCGATGCATAACTTCATATACTTTTGGCCGGTACATTATTGAAAATGGCACAAAAATCGCGATTGCAGCGCCCCTTCCGGCGGAATATTTCAAAATTGAAGAAGGACTTGTCAAGAGAATACTTGTCAGTGGATGCAATTTGAGGGTTTGTACCTGTTGCTTACCTAAATGTCAGTCTTGGGATCTTTATTTTAGTTTGGAAGATGTCTTCCTGAAGTTTTGATATACAATAAAAAGACAATCTCACAAAAGATTTCTACTTCATTTTTCTGCATATTTATGTAAAACAATTAGACATCTTTAGCATGGGTTACAGTCAATATTATATCACGAGTATTTTTTAAGAACTCACTATGACTGTCAGACAGAAAACCTTCTGACAAACAGACAAGCTTATGAGAAACTGATTTTTCTCCCTGACTGAAAAAAAAAAAAAAAACTCCAGCTGATGAAGAAATCTTCCATGTGTTAATACAAATGTATTCAAGTAGCTCAACAAAAGTCAATATTATTTCATGCCTCTGGATAAAATTTGTATCACAAATGCGGAAAAGTTATATTCTTTTGTTTTCTAGGATATATGATGCAATTGCTTCTTGAAGCGTTAAATTTGCCTTTAGGTGATTTTTAAAAACTTTTGTCGCTGCTATAATAAATCCCAAGGGCGGATCTGGAGAGGTCTCAAGGGGGGGGGGGGGGGGGGCGCGGGTTGTTGTTTTTTGCCGCGGGTCGGGTCTGGGTCAGGTTGACTACTATTTTTTGCTGTGGGTTGGGTTCGGGTCCGGCTGACTTCTTTTTTTTTGCTGCTGGTTGGGTTAACTTCTACTTTTTTGCTGGGTGTCGGGTTTGAGTCGGTTGACTTCTATATTTTGCTTTTGGTTGGGTTAACATTCTACGTTGACTGCTTTTTCCGGTTGACTGCTTTTTCTGCGGGTCGGGGTTAACTTCTAATTTTTTGTTGCGGGTCGGGTTTCGGTCCGGTTGATTACTATATTTTGCTGCTGGTCGGGTTGACTTTATGCTTTTTGCTGGGGGTCAGGTACTTCTACTTTTTAGCTGCACAATGTGTTGGGTTTTATTCAGATAGACATGCACAATTTTCGGGTTTGGTTTTTCAATCTTGGATTCAGGTAGACCTGATTTTTGAAAAAAAAAAAAAAAAGGTCTAAATATTTTTGAAAATAAAAACACTAAAAAAAGCTCCATAACGGACGCACACAGATTATTATTATGGAATACTTTTAAAGCTACAGAATTATGTAAAAATACTCAATTGGTAAAAGACTGCTTTTTCCTTTATATAAAAAATAAGCTATGATTTAGTAAAGATTGCTTTGAAACTTATTAAAGAACAGACAGCGTACAAATAACAAATAAATAAGATGCCAGCCCAACTTCGGCTCTGAGTGAAGAATTTAGAAGAGTGCACGAGTTGTAGGGGGGCCAATAATAATTATCATACAGGCTAGGTTAAACGTCTGCACGGGCCGGAGTTTCCAGGCCCGGCCCGTAGGGAATTTATTTCGGCCTGGCACAGTCCGCTGTAAAATTTAAAAGTTCAATCCGAGTCCGGCCCAGCCCGTTCTGGCCCGACGCAATTTCTACTATTTTTTAAAAATTCAGATTTTTATTATATAATTAAGATTTTTATAAAGAATACTGCATACATATCTATGGAATGATTTTACAGTATATTTTACAGGAAAGACACAGTAGCAACATTAATAATTACTTAGAATCTTACTTTCACCATTCATATAAAGATTCGTTAAAAAATTAATAAGGTTTAGAATAAAAGAAAAAAAAGAAAGTTAAAAACATCGTAACTTTTGAAATTGTATAATAAAAGTAGATTTATGAAAATATTTCTATATCATTTTATTAAAAATTCTAAATCAAAATTCATTTTCATATCCAGAGGAGCTTCTTTCTGATACATTTCTAAATTCATTTTTTTTTCTTTTTCCGGAATTGCGTGAAATTAGCAGGTGTTTTTATTCAGAAACTATGGCATTATCCACTTTTTGATGCAAGCAATTTAAGAAAATACTGTCAAAGTTGCGTTTTGAACAGAATTTCCGGAAGCGATAGCATGAGAAGGTAGAAAAATTTGCAACCATTTGACAATAATCTCTTATATCTCAAGAAGGATCTGCAAGTATCTTATTCACCAAAATTGAAAAACGCTTTACGATTTCAAATCCCTTCAATAGTCAGTCTTGTCAATTTTATATTTTTACAGTTAAAATTAGTCAGAAAATGTGTCAAACTTTCGTTGAGAACTGAATTTAAGAATGATCAAGAAGTATATATCCAAAGATTACGAACAAAAGTTATTTATCGCTATTATAATTTTACAAATCATGTTGTCTGCCCTTACACATGTTGAGAACTATTAAGTCTAGTTCCAACCCGGCTCGTTTATTTGTAGAAAAACAATGCAAGCCTGATCTCGGACCTGCACGAGTCTGCTAAAAAATATTAAACCCGAATTACACCAATGTAACTGTCCGATGCTGGTCTACACAGTAAACTTACATTTCTGTATTGATGTTGCCAAACTAGTATCGGCTGATGACGCCCATTTATACTTATTCTGGTTAAAGCCATATTCATTGAAAATAGCTCATATTTTATCATTCCTGCTTAAATCGTTATAAAGGGCCAGTAGCCCCCCCCCCCCTTTTTTTTCGGTCCGGCCCATATGGCCCGTTCATTTTTTTTTTTTTTTTTTTTTTTTTTTTTTTTTTTTTTTTTTTGCCGGCTTAACCTGTTTATTTTGTTTGTTGGTCCGGCCAGTCAAAAAAATTATTCTAATTCTGTTGGCCCGTTGGAAAATTCGGAATCATTCCATGGATGGGACTTGTAAAAAATACTATCTATTATCTGTCAAATCGAACAACATTTTTTAATTTTCTGTAAAAAGTGCACATTTTAACTATAACCATTTCATTCTTGATAACAAAAGCCTTCTCTATAGACATGACATAGAAATAAACCTTATATTAAAAATTTTAAAGTTCAACACTTTTATAGGAACATAGGAAACATTGCTCGATTGCTTTTTATCGGAAGAATATGGTAAATATTTTTACTTACAGCTAAAAGTGACTTCATAAATTGCAGAATACAGCTTCAGCACAGCAGGGATCCTCAAAGAAATGATAGTTACTACAATTATTTCCATGTGAAGAGCGATTGCGACTTGTATACGTTGTGTATACAAGAAATTTAAATTATTCGGTGACCGCAAACTAAATAAAATCAAAAGCAAATATTCTTTTCACGTTAGATGTCTAAATAATAATAATAAACGATCCAATTGCAAAATAATCTCTGCCACAAACAAAATTCAAAAGACAAATTCATTATTCCCGCCTTTTTTTGGTCACAGGCGACGGAATGTCGGCCGTCAGCAATGCTTGAAAATAAATCTGTAAATGTAGATATGACTAATTGTTTTTTTTTTTTTTTTTTTTTAATACCATTTAAATACTAAAATAGAAAAAAAAATTCTACTTCACTTACATTTTGATCAAAATAGCAAGATGGTTTGAAAAGGAATAAGTATTTTTTTAAGGGAAAAAAAGTTCTTTTAATTTTTTCTATTTTTTCTATAAATAAAATTTTTCGGTTTCAGAAAAAATGAGTCCGAGCCGGTAGACCAGCATAAAAATAGAGCCCGAGCTCGTATAGGCCACGGGCTCAGTCTGTACCTAGCTCATCTCTAATACAAACATCTAAGAAGAATGTCTAAAAGGCCACACTCGATCTGAAAGAAAAATAAGTCAGGCCCGACCCAAATCTGCAGAAAAATATTGATCATGATAGTATCAAATAAATAATAGCCCAGCTCTGAAAGCGGGAAGACCAGGCATAGCCCAAGCCTCGTAAACTGAAAAAGGCGTGGCCCGGTGCGGGTCGTGCCGGATTCGGAGATAAGATATAATTCATTTCCTGCGAGGATGAATGTATTTTTGGGAACCTTTTATTAGCAAAAGGGGGGAGGGCGATCGCCCCTTCGCCTCTCCCTGAGACCCGCCATTGAGCCCGACCTAAATCTCAAGAAAAATAATGATTACGACACGGCCTGGCTCTAAAAGCGAGAAGACCTGAAACAGCCCGAGTCTCGCGAATTTTTAAAGGCACGGCCCGAGGCGGGTCGCGCCAGACCCGAGTTAGGCTCCGACTCATTTCCATGTGACGCATATCTTTTTGGGAACCCTTTATTAGCACAAGGGGGGGGGGCGATCGCCCCATCGCCCCCCCCCCCCCCCCCCCCCCCCCCCCTTAGATCCGCCATTGATAAGTCCATGCATGATACTTTCGAATGAAGGGAATCAGCATGTTGATGGACAAGGCAAGATTTAACCAATGGCTTTCACAGAAGACGTATCTAATTTTTAGATATTCTGAAGAATTCTAGAATGAACCTCGCTAACATGACCAAACTTATTGGCTACTTTGTCATAGGCCTGTGCGACACATTTATACATGCCAAGACATAGTTCATCACAATGTTGTAAAATTACTTTTCTTGAATTTTTGAGACATTTATTGAAAAATCACGTGAAAAAAATTTCTCAATTATTGGGTTTTGTGAATTTTTTAATAGTTCACATATCTAACACAAATGGCAAGCTGTTCTGTGCTTGAAATGTCCATAGTTTCAACAGCAATTAAGCTAAAACAGATCGCAATATATATTTTGATAATTAATACTTCGGTAACTCGGTAACTGTATCACAGAATATTTGATTTCATTCTGAGTTTCTATGGTGAAATAAATAGCATTTCTAAGGATATTTATAATGTCTTGTTTCAATTCATTCGCTCCAGACTTTGCTCAAAACTTAAAAGAACTCTTAACTAGTATTTTTTATACCATTTTCTCTAAAGTTAAAGGATCGTCATCGTGGTCAGAGGCTATTTTATTTTGCACAAAATAAGATTGTTTCAAGTATTAGTTCAAGATCTTCTCTAATTTCGTTTTCTCCTGGTGCTCTTTGAAAACTCAACAATGAAATAATTCTATTTCTATTTTCCTGAAAAAAATCTGAAGTTTGTTAAAATAACATAAGGTTTATGATAATCTAATTGTATATGTTTTAAGAAAAACATTTTGCCTTTTTCCAATGACTGAAACATGTAGAAAATAATCTTCCTAATTTTTCGTGATCTTTCTTATGCCGTATGCGTATTATACTTAATTTTTCTTAGTCAAATTAATGATAAAAAATTACACTTGATCGAATTTTACTGCGCATAAAGACAGTAAAAATTACTTTTTAAAAAGAATTTATATTTTTAGTGCTACATACCTATTAAAAAAACAATGTATCCAAATAACCGATATAATGAAGGTTTACCGTAACTGTAATTCAATAAATGGATATTTTTTCAGCTAAAAATGCAATTGCTTTTAATGTAATGGAAGATAAAAACAAACAAAACTTATTTTTTTATCATACAGATAATTTTGTATTTTCAAAGTTTCGGGGGGGGGCTTCAGCCCCCTTAGCCCCCTCCCTGGCTACGTGCCTGTACGTATTATATAATTACGAACTCACCTAAAAAGGATCCTTCACAAAATACCAAAATCTTAAGGGTGTGATTCCAATCCAAACTGCTTATTTTGTGATTTATTTTTAAATTAATTTTTGCTTTAAAACACATCAAACTGGCAAATTCTCTTATTTAGAAAGTACAGAATGTGCTGTGTTTGTCAACTTTTTTATAAATACAGAAAACATTGCAAAAAAAATGGTCAAAATTGGCATTTTGCACTGAATTTTCCAGAGCAGGAGATCTAGGAACGGAAAAAAGGGGTCATACTGTGAAATGATTGTTTATAAATCAAAATTCTAATGAATTGAGCGGAAAATGAAATCTCACAGCATCTTATCCCTTCAAAAATCACCTCAGCAAGCCTCTGAATGTGTTATAATTGGTATTTAAAATGAATTTTATTTAAAAATTTTTGTAAATGAATGAGTAAAAAATCCTTTTTGTTTAAAATTTTATTTGTCCCGCTTGCCTTCTTGTATCAGTAGGATTGTGAATGATATAGAATTTTCATGTTTATCTCTTTTTTAGATTTGATGGGTATGTTTGAGAAAAGGAGATTTAGAAATTTCCTTGTTTATGTGCAAGAGTATAATCAAGAAGATCCTAAGACTTGGAAAGATATAGATGTGAATGTAACAACTACTGCTCAACTCTATGAAAAGTTTGGATTAGACAAAGATACTGCAGATTTTACTGGCCATGCATTGGCTCTTTACCGAGATGACGAGTAAGGATATATATATATGTATATATATATTTTTTTTTCTTCTCAGCTTATATAATTTTATATTCGGGTGGTTTTCAAATGTATTGCCGTATTAGGTGAAACAAATTTTGAAAAAATAATTTGGTTTAAATATAAAAATTTACTCAGGTATGAGTTGCTTATAGTTTACAACATTCTAGCAGTAGATTATTTGCGAGTTTTTTTATTTATATTTCTGAAATTTCAAGAAATGTCTTGCCCAGTCACTATTTTTCTAAGTGTGACCTCTATAAAACATTCCGATTTTTTTTTTGTATCAATAATTAATTAAAAGATTAATTACGCTTAAGGTTCTTAAATACATATTAATAAATCAAAAATGTATTAGTATTTATTTATTTCATAAATTTAAAGCATTTTAATAGTTGTTTATGCCACGAGTGTTACTTTGCTTCTTAAATAAAGGGTATAACATCTGATTAAAAACAAATTTAATTAAAAATTATTTTCATTGCAGTTATAATAAAGAATTAGAAAGTTCTAATAGACAAAACAATTAATTTAAGTCAAGTAACAAATGGATTAATAAAATTCTGATTTTTAGTTACAGTAACGTTCATGAAAAGTGGTAACACTCATGACAAGCAATAAGACTCATCTTGCAGCAAACAGCTTTTTTGTAACAATATATGTAAAAAAAGATTTTTAAAAGTTTAAACTATGATTTGTGTAAAATAGATAGTGCTTTGAAAATTATTTATTAAGAATTAAAGTTTGAATCTTAAATAGCACTTACAAAACACGTGTACAGACATGAAAATCCTGTTACAATTTTTAAATAATTATAAATATATATAATATGACAAAATATATCCCTGAATCATGAATCTATTATAATCATAACTTAAATCTTACACATGATTTATAGTTTTAGAATTACTTAACTTCTTTTCTCATGAATGTTATTTTTTCCAAGTAACACTCATGTAAGGTAACACTCATGTACGGTAACACTCATGACATTTATTAAGGAATTCTTCACTAAAATAAATTCTAACTGTCTTATAGAAATTTTAGTTGGGCCTATTGATTCCTGAACAAAAAATACAGCATTCCCTAACTTAACATTTTTATACGTTAAAAAATAATAATAAATAAATAGGTAACACTCCTGTAAGAAAATAAAAATACTCACCATGTTGAAATGAACATTCTGATAAATAGCAATTATAGAACAAAATTATCGCGTTCTAAATAAGCGCACTGTAAAGAAGAAAAAACATCGTTTTTCTCACTACCGTTGCCAACTGCAATATACAAATATTTTGAAAACAAATAATATTAACTTCCCTAAAGTAACACCCATGTTCTGCATATGCGGACACAAAATACATTTAAATTTTTAACTCTTAGATACTAATTTTAAATATATAAACCATCTATTTGTTTAATTAGCACAGGATATTTTACTTTTAATCCATATATAAAAATTTTAAAATGTTTGGAAGCATAAAAAAAGATTGAAATTTTGCGAGATTTTTATTCAGGACAAGTAAATTCCTATTACTTGCTAACTAAAGTACCAAAAAAAAGATCATTATTTCACAACTCTGAAATAATCTAATGAATGCATTGAATTAAGCATAAAAAGAGGAGCTACTACTTGATTTTAGAATATCAAAAAATAAATTTATTAATATGAAATTTAGATTTAAACATCAGGACATCAAACTGGCAGTTCATGTGAAATTCACCCATTCAGCTTATATAAATATTTGAATGTTATTTTTGTTATCAACAAAAAGTTGATCTCTTGTAATCCTTCTATGCATGTCATAATTCCTTATTTCATTTATGTATTGTTCTCTCTCTCCCCTCCTTGTTTTCCTTTCCGAATAATGTATATTATATGTAAAAAATAAATAAATGATTGAATTTAATGAGGGGATAAAAATATTCTTACTTGAATTAGCAAATTGGACAAAAATACCTTATTTTATTTATCATATTTAACTAAAAAAGAAACATTATGAAATTCTTAAAATAGATCCTCTTGAAACTTTTTAAAAATAAATTGAATAAGGTATGAAAGTAAATCTTGGCATTCTTTCTTTCAGCTACCTTGCTAAACCTTGTCTAGAAACAGTAAATAGAATCAAGCTGTACAGTGATTCATTGGCTCGTTATGGTAAGAGTCCTTACCTATATCCTCTTTATGGTTTGGGAGAACTTCCGCAAGGTTTTGCCCGGTAAGTTTGTTCTTTAGTATTTTTTTTAAATATTTCCCAGTGTTTTTCAACATTTTTATTCTTAGCCTGTCAGATATCCTAACTACAAGCAAATCAGCTGACTGCTGAGACTGAAATTACTGAATGTAATGTTATAATTTATAATTAATGTAATTTCAGTTGTTTCTTTTTTAATCATACAGTCTAACTTCAAAAATCCAACATCAATCTCTGCTTTTTTTTTTAATGCTTCCAACGTGTGACTGAAAGAAAAAAAAAACAATTGTTTGCATGTTAAAAACAATTTGTTAGATTGCTGATGCTGTGCTAAATGAAATAACAGATAATACTATTGTCTGGCTCGGGTAAGAAAAACCCTGAATGGGGTTGCTGGTTTCGAAGGTTCCAAATCTTGTAGGTAGGGAAGGAGAAATTCACCGGTAAGAGCGGGGTTGCCACATTGGCTTTAAAGATCCCCCCTTCTTTCTTTTTTCTTCTTCCTGTCTTATCTCATCGAAAGCGCCCGCCTTCACTTGGGATAAAAAAGTTTTCAGAACTCAGTTATAATCTTAACAGGAAATTTGTTAGATGAAATTTAGGAGAAAAAGTGAAATGAATAAGTTCATGATGTTGATGTTCCATGATTAATAAGATTTCATGGAAAAGGAGAGATGCCGTTTTCGGGTTCATTTAGAGATTTTTAATTGAAGGAAAATATTTCAAATTATTAAATACAAACTACTGAATAGATTATTCGTTCTTAGAAATTTGACTTTCTTCTCAATCACGATATGAATTATATTTTTTAAATAAAAGTTCTTTTTTTTCACCCATTTTTATAATTTTAAAATAAGTTTTTTTTTATCCATTTTTATAATTTTTAAATAAAAGTTCCTTTTTTTATCCATTTTTATAATTTTTAAATAAAAGTTCCCTTATTTATCCATTTTTATAATTTTTAAATAAAAGTTCCTTTTTTTATCCATTTTTATAATTTTTAAATAAAAGTTTCCTTTTTTTTTATCCATTTTTGTAATTTCTAAATAAAATTTTTTTTATCCATTTTTGTAATTTCTAAATAAAAAATTTTTTATCCATTTTTATAATTTTTAAATAAAAGTTCCTTTTCTATCCATTTTTATAATTTTTAAATAAAAGTTCCTTTTTTTAATCCATTTTTATAATTTTTAAATAAAAGCTCCTTTTTTATCCATTTTTATAACTTTTAAATAAAAGTTCCCTTTTTTTAATCCATTTTTATAATTTTTAAGTAAAAGTTCCTTTTTTATCCATTTTTGTAATTTTTAAATAAAAGTTCCTTTTTTTATCCATTTTTATAATTTTTAAATAAAAGTTCCTTTTTTTTATCCATTTTTATAATTTTTAAATAAAAGTTCCTTTTTTTTTATCCATTTTTATAATTTTTAAATAAAAGTTCCTTTTTTTATCCATTTTTATAATTTTTAAATAAAAGTTCCTTTTTTTTTTATCCATTTTTATAATTTTTAAATAAAAGTTCCTTTTTTTTTTATCCATTTTTATAATTTTTAAATAAAAGCTCTTTTTTATCCGTTTTATAATTTTTAAATAAAAGTTCTTATTCGTTTTTATCCATTTTTATAATTTTTAAATAAAAGATCCTTTTTTATATCCATTTTTATAATTTTTAAATAAAAGTTCTTTTTTTTTATCCATTTTTATAATTTTTAAATAAAAGTTCTTTTTTTTATCCATTTTTATAATTTTTAAATAAAAGTTCTTTTTTTTTATCAATTTTTATAATTTTTAAATAAAAGTTCTCTTTTTATCCATTTTATAATTTTTAAATAAAAGTTCTTATTCGTTTTTATCCATTTTTTAAATTAATACAGAGAGCGTTTATATTTTATTTGCATTATATATTACTATTTATTTTCAGTTTTCCTTTAATTTTACAAAGAAGCATGCACTCATTTTATAAATCTTTTAAATAAATGTATGTATTTTTATTTGTGCTTTTCTTTGCGCTGGTTTTTACATGCCTTGGGTTGATTACTATTATTAGAAACATTTTGTAACTTTTTTTTTTAACAAAATGTAATCAAATTTCTATTTTAAAATATTTAATCAAGCTAATTGTTATATATATACACAGAGCAAACTAGGAAATAAAGATTAAAATTAATGTTAAATCACATTAATATAAAAAATAAAAGCCGAAAGTGTGAGTTTTTAATAGAATGTTCGGGCATAATAGCGAGAAAATGGAGAAGAACCAGCCGTCATGTGACAAAAATCGCTTATGGCTCAGTAACTAATAATTTATTTATATAAAAAAATGAAAAATAGATTTCGATTCTAAATCAATTTGAGAAACAGACCTAGTATTTTATTAATAGCAAAAGCGCTGAAGGTGAAACCGGTCTCTGTGGAAGAACAGGAAAGGCTGCCATAATTCTCCGAATGACCGATTGAATGGGGAGGAATTGGCGAGAAATGAAAACGCCGGACTCCCCTACAAAAAGTCGACTGACCAGTTATCTGGCAACAGCGCCAAACCGAAACCGGTCTCAGAGTTTTTCTTATCTTGGACGGACAATAGTCACAGCTCAGGAACCGTCTGAAGAAAAGGTGTCAGTGGAAAAGTGCATGAATTTGGCAAGCAAAATATTTTCTTTATTGAAACAAGATTGTTGTTTCAAATTAGATATTTTTCACTTGACTTAAAAAAACTTGTTAAATTGCTTTCCCACCACCACACACACAAAATAAATAAAATTGACATTGTTTCAGAAATTATGAGAAGAAATATCTTCATCATTCTTTTCTTTTCTTCTTTTTTTTTTTTTTTTTTTTTTTTTTTTGCATGATTATCACTTGGTTATAAATTATGACTGAAGACATTAAGAATATTGGTAGTACTTTTGATATTCTTTCAAAGATCTAGCTGAGTCTTAGTTCTGCCAATGTTGTATTTTTCGAGGTTATACTGTACGTGTATGATTCCAACATTGTTTTAAAAAGAAAGAAATTGTTTTCATTAAGACCTATTCAATATAATTTTTTTTATTGCAGGCATAAGAACAAAAAAAATTAAGTATAAAATTGAAAACTACTTGCATTACTACTCTGAAATAATGTTTGGAAAAAATATTCATGAAAACTACTGTAATTAAAATTAATGCTTAACTTTCATTTATTTTTTACAACAATCTAAACAAAAAAAAAAAAAAAAAAAAACAAGTAAGAAAAATCATGCGTTAAGCATAGATTATGAAGCACTTTCCAACACTTAATGAAATCTTTAACAAAACTTTGTTATTTAGGGAAATAATAGTGTATAGCCAAATATATCCAAATATGTATTCCAGTACATTAGAACAGCCCTGTATTTCATATGTCAGTTCATATAATGGGAAAATTTAGCTTAGCAAGAAAATACCCAGTAGCTTGAAATTTCTTTTTCAGCAATTTATACTATTAGATGGAAACATACTTGGATACTTTTGTTCAACCCTGTAGTTTACATTGTATCTTTATTACACGTCAGCATTAGGCTAAAATTTATTGTAAACTAAAACACTTTTAAAACAACTGAAATCACATTCTCATAAATCATCATTCATAGGCGTCCATCTACCGAATTCTTTGCGTGGCCCTATATATCCCTTTATCTATATTCTGCAAACATTTCTCAGTAAATTGAATGCCGCTCAGCATAAAAATGCATAGCTTATTTAAGAACCATGTTTAAATAATTTACACTCATATTCAGTAACGTTGGTAAGCTCTTTTGGGTAGCCCTGTATATCAACTATAACATTTATACACACCATATAATGTGCATATATTTAGCGAAATATAAACGCGAATATCATAATTAAAATGCATTTCCAGGGATCACTCTAGAGAGGTTCAGAAGGGCGGCCCGCCCTTGTGCCCCTTTCAGATAAAATGCCGCCCTCCTTGTCCTTTTTCATGGAAGAAGTCCGCCCTTCTTTTAATTTTTGATTCAGTCCTGCCTTGTTTGTATTGCAATTCAAAAAATTCTTATCTATCTTTCTTTTTTTGAATGCTAGTACGCTACGTCGGAAGTAATTTTCCGCTCTTTTTCTCCCACTCTCTTTGTTCTCTTGAACATTTCACCTGTTCACTTTTCATCTGCTCTTGTGAAATAGTATTATGACCATTTGGTCTGACACTTGACTCAGTGATACCTTTTATACCAAGTCTTTAAAAAAACGAGAAACATCATTTGTAGTTTTATTTTGTACTCACATTAATCTGTTTTTCTAAAAAAGAAATAAGTTGCTTATAGGGAATGAGTTTTAAAAAGAAAACACAAAGATCAGAGATCGTGGGAAAAAGAAAATGAACATGAATATATATTAAATAAGAAAAGAAATGTGCTAAAATAACAGAATTTTTATGGGAAAAATCGATAATGTAAATTTCATATCATAAGTTTTAATACTTTTCACATAGTAAAGTTTATTAAATTGTAAATGTTATTATATTGATGCAAACATTACTCAGCTTTAGTAACTACAATTTTTTTTTTTTCAGAGTCCAACAATTTTATGATTGATATAGTCTAAAGAAATTTATATTTTGATTAAAATTTGATGTTTTCCCTTCCTTAATTTTTAGCTCTCCCACCCCCACCCCGCCCGAGAATACATCGAGACAATTACAGACAACGCAATGCCGAATGTTCGGCAAATGTGTGTTCACACAGGCGTGCAAAGGGGAAACTGCACCCGGGTGCAAAGTTTCAATTTGGCACCCCCTCCTCTAATATTTTCTTGTAGCAAGCCAAGAGTGACGTTGGTAGTATAAATTGGCGCCCCCTAAACTTCCGAGCCCGTGGCGACCGCCCCTATCACCCCCCCCCCCCCCTCCTTTCGCACGGCGCTGCATGTTCACTACCTGTTTTCTTCCTCGTTCCATCTATTATTTCTTATGAAAGAGATCAAGGGAATTCTTCCTTCCCTCTTAAGTTTTAAATCCATTTCATTATTTTAAAAATATGTAAAAACAAGCAAAAGTTTACTTTTTTATTTTTATGTATTTATTTTGAAGTTTTGTATATCCTTGGCTACGGCACCTACGCGGAAACAACCGCTCGTTAATATAATGTTGATCCGATAAAAGAGATTTAATATATGTGTAAATATCCAAACAGAATCGAAAAAATAAAAAGCGGCGTTTGTAGAGATCAACCTTAGCTATTTAATGCGCCCTCCTCCCTTCACCCCTGCAAAAAATAGAAAAAAATGCAAAATAAAATCTATTGAAATGTAAACTAAATATTTAATTTTAAGAATACACATATCCGTAAGCTTAATTTTAGTGATTGCGCGTTAGTACACGAAAACAAAAACAATTTACTTAAAATCGATCTTCTGTATATTTATTAAAGTACGAGATTAAAGATTTTTAGATAATACAAGTATTTTCACCTTGCATTGATTTATTTCAATTTTTACCACCCTATCGTTCTAATGACTTACAAAGCTTATTTAAAACATTATTTATGTTAAATAAATACAACGATTATATGCAGAGCTGAGTAAACAATAACAAAAAATCCTCCGAAAATATAATGCAGCTCAAATGTTAAACTCCTTTTAAGTGCTTTTAAATTAAATCATCGCAGAATAAAATAATACGTAAACTGCATTCTCATTCTCAAGTATTCAATGATTACTCATATTACGCATCAATAAACAAACACTTCTCTTCAGCGTGGCGCATCTCACATAAAAAGAATCTGCAGAGTAAGAAAAATATAATAGTTTGACTCTCAATTTACAAACAGAATGTGTGGAAAGAAAACAAAGTTAACTAATCTTTGGAAGTAAGATATCTGCATGGATCAAATTCTTGTAGATTCGACACTATGTAAAAGAAAAAACTTCTGACCGGCCCGACCCACTTATATTTTCTCAGTTTTCAATTCGACCTTGCCCTTAAATAACTATGTATAACATGCAGCAACGAAAGTTACATTAGCCCGTACCACCCTGGGCCCAGCCATATCGGACAAAATCAATGAGAACAAGCCTGACTTGTCTCCTGCAAAGTCAAGTAAATAGGTTCTGTCAGGCCCCACTCAATTTCTATAGTAAAATCAGTTTTTTCTTAAACACAATTTAATACCTTTAATGATTAATTAAACTCAGAATTTTTCAACATTCAGATACAAATTCATAAATAAAAATAAATAGTTTGCAATAAAAGAAAAAGAGCAAAAGAGTTACTTTTTTTGGCATACTTCTGAATTAAATTTTGTTCGAAATTGCAAAATTTATCACATGTTCTCATTTGGAAACTACGAAAATCCAATGGCATTTTCCCCGCAAATAATATTCCGTTGACAGATATTTATTATTGCAATTATTATTTTTACAAAATATATTGACCAGCTACACTATCGTGTGAATAACTGACAGCCTGATTCCGGCCCGGCCCGTGTCTGTTGAATAAATTAAATGCGAGATCAGACACGATGTGCCGTCCGATCTCTAGGTTAGACATCTTATATTTTTCTTTTTATAATGATGTTTTCAAACTAGCATCAGCTTGCACAGAAACTTTTGCTTATTCTCACGAACGTCAAATCCATTTAAAATAGTTCATATTTTATCTTCCGTTTAATTTAAATTTTTAAATCGGACCCCCCGGCCCAAATAATTTTTTCGTCTGCCGGCTGACAAATCTTATTTTGGGGGCATGTATTTAACAGGCGAATGCCCGTTAAAAATATTATTCCAACTCTGCCGGCCTGATCCATTTGAAAATTTATCCTAATTTTGTCAGACCAAATTCGGGCCCGTACGGAGGGCCATGTCGCCCCGGGCGCGGAATGTGGGAGACGTCAAATTTATTCTACCATCCTGAATTTGTTTCTTCTTTTCTTGCAAAAAAGGGGGGGGGGGAAGATGTGCATATTGCGGAGTTTTTTGACAAAAACATACATTCTCATAATTGCATATTCTCATTCATAAAGAATTATACACGGTTATCGCACGCACACATAAGCTGTTATCAGGGACTTGCGAAGAGAAAATTGCGCCCGGGGCAAAATTATAATTTGACGCTCCCTTCCCCCAACTTTTTCTTGTGACAGGTCAAAAATGACGTTGGTAATATAAATTTGGCGCCCTCTAAATTTCAGCGCTGGGGACGTCCGCCCCCTTCGCCCCCCATTTTGCACGGTGCTGGTTGTTATACTGTAGTAGATGCATTTATTTCGCATTGGTTTTCTAGATACCCTTTGCTAGAAAATTTTATCTTATATTGTTTTGTTGTTAAAATTAAGCATTTTAAAGTTGTAAGATAAATGTATTATGTGTATTCAATAGAATTTGTGTTTCCACACTTTTCAATTTTGTGACACCTGTCACAAAAAGATGAAGTGGGGGACGCCAAATTGAAACTTTGCCCCGGACGCAGCTTTCTTTTCGCACTACGCTGCCCATACGACCTGCCAGTCGATTTATTATTTGATTAGGACCAGGCATTAGTCGACATTTATCCATTTTTTGCAGATACAGTGCGGGTCTGAATTTCTCGGGCCATATCAGTCTCATAATTATTTTTCAAGAGAAATATTGGGATAAAATGACTTCTTAATGAAGAGAGTAAACGTCATATTCCTCCCTTTTCTTCGTTTAAGTTTCTATTATTTTTAGAAGAAAGTATTAAATTCGTGAAAAAATTCGAATTTTAGTTTTCGATGGATGTATGTGTTTTAGAGTCTTGGAAAATATTTGAGTATTTTTAGAAAATATCTGTCTGTGACATTTTCTTGAATTGATATATGAAATTCAATAAAACTTCAGATTTAGTTATACTTTGATATACATTGATGTTGATTATTTTTTGGTGTAAATCGCTCAACAGGTAGCGCTGCTAAGCCGCATTTCCCCTGATAACCGTACCTTTAGAACTAATATACGGAATTTCATCAAACTTCATATTCTGCTAAACCTTAACATAGATAAATGCCGATTATGTTTTGTTGTAAATCGCTGAACAGGTGGCGCTGCTATGCCGCAATATCTCCGATAGTTATATCTCAAGAACTAATGCATGGCATTTCATTAAACTTAAAATTATGTTAAACCTTGAAATAAATAGACTCAGATTTAGTTTTGGTGTAAATTGTCGAACAGATGGCGCTACCGTGCCGCATTTTTTCCGATGTCCGCGATAGTTATATCTCCAGAACTAATGCACAGAATTTCATCAAACTTCATATTCTGTTAGAGCTTCATATAAATAGACTGATTAAGTTTTGGTGTAAATTGCCGAACAGATGGCGCCACTATGACACATTTTTTTTCGAAATCCGCGATAGCTATATCTCCTGAAAAAATGCACAGAATTTCATCAAATTTCATGTTCTGTTAGAGCATTAGATAAATAGATACCGATTAAGTTTTGGTGTAAATTGGCGAACAGATGGCGCCACTATGAAGCATTTTCCCAGATTTCTATGACAGCTATATCTCAAGAACTAAAGCACGGAATTTCATCAAAATTCATTAATTATTGTAAAATGTATGGATTTTCTAAATATATTACTAATGAGTTGAAAGCATACTATTTTAAAGATGGTATAAAAATAATATTAATGGGTTTTCCAATACAAAATGTTTTTATTGTAAATATGCCCTTTTTATGAAATGATGTGCCCTTTTTGACAAAATTGCCCTTTTTCTGTAATATGTGCCCTGCCCTTTTTAATTTCTAGAATGATCTCTGCATTTCATCCCTCCATCAGCCATCATTGGACACATATACGGTACTTCGGAAAGAATATACTATTTGAAATCTTTTGTGTGGCCCTGTAAATGCTATGTACTTCATATTATGCAAGACAGTAGCGTATAATTTATATTAAGCTTCAGTGACATATATCAATTTTATTATACATGAAAAAGGTTAATATATTTAAAATATGTCACACACAATTCCTCCTTTTAGCATTATCTAATGGAATTCTTTTGTGTGGTCCTGTAAATGAATAATAGCTACATTTTCACCTTATATTTTATAGAATGCATATTTTAATATGTTTGACAGGGTATAACATCTTTAAAATTCCTTTGAAACGATTTTTCCCCATAGGCCGTAATGTAATAGGAAACTTTTGATTCGCCCTGTAGATAAACTAATCATGGTAGAAACTTCATTTTCAATAGGACTTGTGCTAGGGTAAACGTCAATAACGTCCTAAAATTTCATGGCAATCAGAGTATATTAACGATTTTTCCCCATAGGCCGTAATGTAATGGGAAACTTTTGATTCGCCCTGTAGATAAACTAATCATGGTAGATACTTCATTTTCAATAGTGTTCTTGCTAGCGTAAACCTCAATAACGTATAAAAATTTCATAGCAATCAGAGTATATTTACGGAAGTTAGAGCACGGACAGACGGTCAGACAAACCGAATGCATAAGCACTTTTCAGCTTTGTTGGAAAGTGCTAAAAAATTGTCCTTTTCAAAATAGTAACAAGCCAAATTTTTTTTTAACTAATTTAAGATGTTTCATTGTATTCAGAACACCATATTAATATAATTTGATTTTCTTTTGATGTGTTAAATCTGTATTATCAAATTCTGTAATAATGTAATATGATCAATATAAAATTTCTAGATTAAGCCCTGGTTAAGTGGAATGTCTGTTGAGAAACATTATTCTAATCTATATATACTTTTTTGCTTATTCTTTTTTTGAAAAGAAAAATTAATAAATTTTTACATTTTGACTATAGGTTAAGTGCTATATATGGAGGCACTTATATGTTGGATAAGCCTATAGATGAACTAGTCATGGAAAATGGTAAAGTAGTTGGTGTACGTTCTGGAAATGAAACTGCCCGCTGCAAGCAGGTATACTGTGACCCATCTTATGTTCCAGATAAAACAGAAAAAATTGGACAGGTAAGTTTGTTTCCTTTAAACCAAAAGTATTATAAAGGATTTTTGTAATCTAATAATAAGCTTAAAATAAAATAAAATTTTATTCTTGTAATATTTTGTTAAAATATTTATGGCTATTTTAATACAGTCTTGTACTGTATTAATTTTTTATTTAAATTAAAAAAAAAAAATCTTTTCCTTTTTGATCAACTGAACAATAACTTTTACTGACAATATCAAAATTCTTTAGTATGTGTCTCATTTCTCTATAAATGCATTGCATCTTGCAATAAATTGTTAATAAAAATCTTTTCCTAACAGTTGTGTATAAAATTGGTTTAAATCATTAATATTGACAGCATTTTATTAGATTTTATTTTTTGGCATCTGAATCATATAAGCTGATAATTTTATGCATTTAAAAATAAAAATGGCTTCAAAAATATGTTAAGCAATGGAAGTTTTTAATTTGAGAAAACAAATTAAAAAAATCTTAAATTTTTTCTTCTAAATATTCAACAATACTTGGTTAACATTTGGTTAACCGAATATTCAACTGCAGATTGAATATTCATTATCTTAATATGCAATTGATGTTTTTACTCTATATTCCATGGTTTGATAAATAAAAGCTGAAAAATGCTCCATTTTAAAATTTTTGCATAAATCTAAACATGTATGATTATTTTATTTATTGGAGAATACTGCTGGTTGATGTCATGTTTTATTTTTCTTCTAGAAATTGATGTCATTAAATTTTGCTAAAGCTAAACCATGAGTTATTTAAAAAAAAGAAAAAAAAAAAAAACTTAGGTTAAACTTAGTTTTAAAAATCTTTGTAAATCTCTATATCTGAGTTTTTTTATCAAACAAACTAATCAATAAAATAATCAAGATTGAACAAAATGTGTGCAACTATAATATAACAATCGTAACATTTTGTCAATATTTTTTACATTATGTATATCCAGCATTTCTGTGTTAAAATTTCACTTATTTTAAATTTAACTTTTTTGTAGGTTGTTCGTTGTATCTGTCTTTTAAATCACCCCATTCCAAATACAAAGGATGCTTTGTCCTGTCAAATTATCATTCCTCAGAAACAAGTTGGCAGAAAATCTGGTATGTATACCCATTATTTTATTTTCACAAATCTTTTCAAAACATTTTGTGCATGGTTTTGGTTATGGCTAGTTGGTCCTCCTTGAATTTGAAAGAAGAGAGAAAAAAAAAAAAAAAAAAAAAAAAAAAATTGTGGCACTGTAATAGCAATTTTTATGCCATTTCCATATTTTACCATTGAAAAGTGTATGATGTTGTATAGAATTGAACCAAATTTTTCATGTATGTTTTTGGCTATGGCCAGCAGGTTTTCCTTGAATTTGAAAAAAAATTT
Source organism: Maratus speculifer (assembly GCA_964019185.1). NCBI lineage: Eukaryota > Metazoa > Arthropoda > Arachnida > Araneae > Salticidae > Maratus > Maratus speculifer. The sequence continues at coordinate 370,138,094 of OZ025290.1, read as the reverse complement.
GCTTTAAGGGGGCACTATAATAATGTCTGTACCACTTTCATTATTGTACTGTCAAAAAGTGTGAGAAGTTATGCACAGAACTGAACCAAATTTTTTGTTTTTGCCTATGTCTATCGGATCTTCCTTAATTTTGGAAATCTAAACATGTCCATATTCCATGGGAAATAGTGCTGCGATAGATTGTGTTTTCTTGATTTTTTTTGTAGTTCTATTGACCATTGGTTCGTGCAGGGGGTGTCAAACACAAAACTTCGTCCTGGATGCAATTTTCTCTTCGCACGCCGCTAAATACTAGTACATATACATTCGTTGTTTTCTGTAATTTTCAAGGAGTTGCTTCATTAGTTTTAACTATTTTTTAAAATATAAATAAAATCTACATACCTGCTGTGATTTTTAAAATTTCATAAATTATAAACCTGGGTGTTTAAAATACTTCATATGTAATGTCAAGATTGCAGCAAATCTACCTATCGCTATACCATATATATAAGCTAAGCTGTATACTGTACATGAGATTACAATTCGTTATTACCTAGGCCCATAATGAAGTTTTGTTTAAAAACCTTTTTGTAACAGAAATTTGAATAATAATGCAAACAGTTACAATATAAGAATAAATTCATCCTATGAAAGTAGAATTCTACTTTGAATGGAAAATTCTAAGATAAATTTTCATGAAAATTATACAATGCAGTTTCATCTGATAAGACGGAAAATCTGTCTAAGATAAAATGTTTTTCTTGTGATTCCGTTTCATTAAGTATATTATTGTATATATTAAAAAGAAAAATAGTAATTGAGTATCTTAATAGAGATGTCTATTCTTTTGAAACCAGTAAAACATGAGACAACGAAACCTCCCTATAATGGAAACTAAGCAGCTCTCAAAAACATTTTCCCTCACTCAGCATCAATAAACTTTACTGATTTTCGTTCCTGCGTTTCTTCAAAAACTTCCCTCCAATTCCAACCGCACATTTTCGGCGAATGAACGAATGCTAAAGTAATGAAACGGCTAAATTAAAACACTATATGCGGGAACAACTGATTTTCAGTCTAAAGTCCGAACACAAACTCTCATCTTTCCCAATCAGACTACTGGTGCCGTTCTTGAATCGTGAAATACTGGGAAGGAACGTATGATGATTGTTTCATCTAGTTTTGCAGTACATTGATACCTAACGACTACCGAGTAAAATTCCAACATAACGATTCGGTATTTCATATTAGGAAGAATACTCGTTCCTCAAAAACAAATACATGCAGTTTGTAACAACTCTAGACATCATTTATGGACAGCCCCATTATGGTATCTTAGATTTCATCACTTGGCATTCATTAAGATTAAATAATGAATATATTGCTTTGCATATTAAAAAGGAAAGTTTTAGTATACATTTATTTTGTATTTATTTTTGCAATATCTTAAGCTTTTTGTTAAATTTATTGAAATATTGCATAATATGTGAAGTTATAAAATGTACCTTTCAACCTATCATTTTTTCAAAATTTTATGATGCTGAAGACAGTGAAAATGCTATTACAAGGTTAATTTGGAAAACCTGGCAAGGAACTGATAGTTAGAAAAAGAAAAAAAAAATGTACTTAAAGAACTTTATTTTTTGCAGACATTTATGTATCCCTTGTATCCTACACCCATCAAGTTGCTGCCAAAGGTTGGTTTGTTGCAATGGTAAGCACTACTGTTGAGACAGACAACCCTGAGCAAGAAATTAAACCTGGGCTTGATCTTTTAGGAACAATTAAGCAGAAGTAAGTAGTACAATAAATTTATAGATCATTTTTTACTTTTTTCTAATTCTTAATTTCTTAGTTTATGAATATCTGATCGAACCATCTCCAGATGTAAGAAATATTCAATAAAGATTTTTTTTTTTTTTTTCCTGTGATCAAAATATAACATTTCAGTTTTTTTTTTTCCTTTCAAACTTTCTTTTATCAACAATGTTTGATCTATGCATATTGATATCTAGAATTTAAACTTTGCTCAGTAAAAAACTGTATCATCACAATTTGTAATTGTTATTTCACTTAATGGTATATAGCACTTACAATCAAGTTATTTTTAGAAAGGAGTTGGTATAAGAATTTTACAATAAACTTGTATACCTTTCATATTTCTGAATTTAAAGTAATTCATAATTTTTTAATTTAAATGATTTTAGTATCCGGTAGAGTGAATCTCATTAGTTTTTTCAATAAACTATCAGCACAAAAATATGGCATGTCAAAGTACCCTGAGTTGCTTCCAGAAAAGAATGCTTACGGCTGTGCATTCTTGACTTCAGAAGAACGCTATTATTGTGCTCCCAAATAAATATGTAGTATAAAAAAAAACTGCTTAAAAGAGGTGTCTGCAATTCAGGAATGTCTTATAAAGATTTTATTGCACCATACTTTGTTGTATATAATTCTTTATAAAAGTTCAAATCTAATGTCATTCATATTTTAGATTAAAATATCAATTATAATTGTGTGTGTAAGATGTAAAAATAACTAAAATTTGCTAATTATAGTGACATCAGAAGAAAAGTATAAGGTTTCTCTTTAAATTTATAGATGAGTGCAGATTAATTGGAAAAGCAACCTGAAATGATTATTTTAACAATTAAATCATATTAAAAAATGTTAAATTAATCAAGGAAAACTGTGAAAATTGACTGAATGACTAACTTTTTATGAGTAAAAATAATTTTGTAACTTTCATGTAAAGTGTGAAATTTTTTACATAAATCCTTTTTTTTTTTTTTTTTGCAAAAGTAGCTTTTATTTTTAAAAAAAAAAATCAAATTTTCTAAAATTTCCCAATTTTCCAAAATTTTTTTTTTTTTTACTCTTTAAAATTTCTGAAAGTTTGCATCTCTCTTATAACATAGGAATTTTGTTTTGTGGAGTGTTCTATTTTATGCATATGAACTCAAAATTTTGATTTAAAAATTTATCCTTGCTGGTATCTTTATTGTACTAATTATAAAATTGTATTTAGGTTTGTTTGGGTTAGTGATTGCTTCAAACCAAAAGACAATGGAGAAGAAAGTCAAGTGAGTAAATGTTTCTCTTTAACTTTAAAAAAGCAAAGGTTATTTTCTTGGGGGGGGGGGGGGAGTATCATGGTTAGTTTGCACATCATCAGGGATCTGTTTAAGAAGAAAATGGGATCTCGAAAAAATAAAAATAAAAAATAAAACAAAACTCCTTTTTGCAAAACTTCTCATCTTAAAACAGGACTCTTTGCAAAATTCTTTTTCTTAAAAATGGCCATTTTACAAAAATTTCTGTCCCTAAACTGAATATTCATGAATTTAATCATTTAAAAATAACATCTAACTGCCAATTTTAAACAAATAATGAAAACAAATATTTTACATATTTTTTTAAGAATGTATAAATATGAACATCAATTTAACAATTATTTCAAATTCACAAAATTGATTAATTTTTTTACAAATGTAAAGCTGTTCATTATTTCACAAAAACAGGACCCCAAGAGAAATCTAGACCAGGGGCAGTGAAACTTTTTACATATAGATTCCAAATTTTTCCCAAAATATATTTTATGCGATTATGATATTCCAGCAGTAAAAATTTGATGGATCAAATAATAAGCAAAATTATTTTAAATTTTGTCTTAAGCATTAAATATAAATTATATTTGATGTTATACATTTGAAATTTACTTTTTAAATATCATTAATGTTGTCTAATCTTAGATGCGCAATAGTTTACGACAGCCTTGTGCTTGTTATTTTTAAGAGAATACAATATGAATTGCACTCATTTGACATTTTTCTTAAATTTTTCATAGTTTTTTCCGAAACTAATTTCTTAAACATTATCAAAATAACAGCTCCAAAACCTACAGGTTTAGTTGTCTGGAATTGAATTCCAAATTGTTACAATTTTACCATCGGCATCTCATGTTTTTTAATCTTTCTTTTGAGATAATCTCCTAATTGTCTTATTCTTAAGTTTGTGAGCCAATATTGAACTAAACTGTGTTACATTAGTAATTTTATTTTCTTCAATCTTTATGACAGTGACAACCAACGGATGTATTTGAATTCAGATAAACAGAGGCAAGATCTAAATAATTAGTACAATTTGTAAAATTTCATTGTTTTAATGTAGAACACGAATGATGAATCTATGTCATGACAAAAAAAATCTGCAGCATGCCATAGGCTCAACATTCCTGATCAATTTTTCTCAATCTTTTTGAGATATCTTTGCCTAATTAATTTTAAATGCAGGTTGTACAAAGTTCATCTACTTTGAGCTGTTTGTAATCAAAACTACTCATCAGAAAAGTATCAAATTTGGAATGTTTCTAAACGAAGGGATGCTGGTGACATTTAGCTAAATAAACCCAGAATGCTTATTGTTCTTTAAGCGTGTACCTTATAGTATTGGTTTATCAAAACAAATACTATTCAATAATATCTTGACCTAGTAACTATTGAAATTGTAAAACAGCATGTTCAACAGTCACCCAAGTTATTGGAAATCCTGTCCTTGATTTGTGGTAACATTTCTTTTGCAGTTATTGCTCCTCTAAAAATGCGTTTCAAACATTGAAACCTTCGCAAAACAAATTTAACCTGTAAAGCACAAATAGATGAGTCACGTGGTCACTGAAATATTCATGTATCGCACCCTTGTCATGAAAGTATCATAACTAAAAAATTGGGCTTTTTGAGTCATGGCCACCATTCTATGTGATTTACACTCCTCTACCAATTACTTAAAGTAGAAGATGGTGCAGTTAAAATCCAGAAATCAGGTAGCAATTATGTTTGTAAAATGGCCATTGAGTCTACCACAGCCTTTCACATTTCCTGAGAAACAGTTTGTGCTATGACAGTTTTGTAGCAAGATTGTGATATGTTGAAATTTTATCAGAAAAGGCCTTCTAGTAAACAATTTTTAAAAAGAAAGAGGAAAAATCTGCTTGGGCTTTTTCATTTCTGTACTTATTAATGTTTTTCTGATGAAGAATTAAAACTACAGACAGTTCTGAGTTGGTGAAATTTAATTATGTATCTCTTGTATATCCATTTAATCTTACTATTTGTCAGGTTCCTTTGTTTGTAAAATTACTTAATAAAATTGTTTTGATTATGGTGTTAGTTGTGAAAAATCTTCAAAGTTGGGACTGCAGCTTTGTCTTTTTAAAAATAGTGCACTTTTGTTTCTGTCAGTGACAAATGTAATAAACTGGTAAAGCCACATTAAAAATGTCAGACTAGAGTTATACAATTTTTTTGCCTGAAGATCATTTGAATAAATTAAATTCTGTATAAAAATAATAGTATCCTGCTTGCTTGTGTTCCAGTGTTTGTACCCCTCCAAATAGATCAAATAAGTGAAGATATCTTTTATATCCCATTTATTAAACATGGCTTGTAGTCTCTTCTCAAAATGATCAGGAAAGATTGCTATCTAAATTTTATTCTTAAATTGTCTTATTTAAGTGTCTTAGTTTACTTTTTTTCCCCCACAGATATTCATATCAGAATCATATGATGCTACTTCTCATTTTGAGACAACTTGCTTAGATGTATTGGATATCTTCCGCCGTGGCACAGGTGAAGATTTCGACTTTTCCAAAGTAAAGCATGATCTCGGTGACGAACAGGAGTAAAGCATCATCTATTTTTTGCCTTGCTGACAGCTGTTTTTCCCTGTATACCATATGCAAGGCAGGGCTATATTGAGCATAGGCTTCTATCTTCTTTCCAAGAACATAATTTTAAGGGGGATTGTATCTTCTAAGCTTTATAAAAAAAAAAAAATCATCTGTCAATTGTCTAATAATTTTTTATATGCATTTTACACACTTCAAAAACTGTTACTTTTGATTTATATTGATTTTTTATTTTTGCAATTATTTATACATTAAAAAGTCAGTTAATCCATTCTTTTGACTACAGTTGACCAGTGTCTGCAATGCAAATTTCTGTGTATTAAAAGAATTGAGCAGATTTATAGCTTGTCTATTTGGCTTTGTGCATGCATGAAATTTCTTACATCATGGATCCATCTTGGCTGTAGTTAATTTTCATCTAAATGCAGTCACTGCATTTTTTATAATTAAAGAAAAATGTATGTTGAATAAAAGAATCTTGGCCTACATATATTTTTAATTTGCATGTTATTTAAAAATTGTGCTGTTCAATAGGTTCACACCCCCTTAAAATTGTTTAATGTGAGTGATCTCCATTTACTGAATTGTGTTAAGAATGAAAAACCCACAAGAAGTCAAGCTAAATTTTAAATCATGTTTAGTAGTCCATCAACTTCAGTTCATTGGGTAGGAAGAATCTTTAAGATAGCAAAATGTTAGTATTTGGTAGAGAACTATGCCTGCTTGCTCAACTGGGAAAGAAAGAAAAAAAAAAAAAAAGCTGAATGTTAATTTTACCTAAAATATGCTATTGTCAACTAATTGCAAGTATCTATGAGGCACATATATAATATGTATATATGTATGGATGTCAAACATTTCCAAAGCTATCATTATCATTGTGATAAAATTGTCTAATGTGATTGTTTTGTTTGTGGCACCTATGGGATTCTCCCTAATTACACTTCGGCTTTGTTCTGTAATTCATATTAAAAGGCACATTTTGTGGCTATTTTTCTGCCTCAATTAATTGCTTGACATATTTTTCTTTAGCTATTTTATAGTTCATTAATAAAAAATGCAGTTGAGCATATGATAGCTGTAAAACAATGTCATTTGAATGTGTTTCCGAAACATCTTTAAATTGCCTTCAAAAGATAAAAAGCAAGGGATTAAGAGAAAAGAACCTATGCTTGATTGATAGTCCATACTTTAACGCAACAATGAATATTAGGAAATTTATTTTAAAATAAAACACAGATACTCAAATGAAATATGGGGATTCTTTGTCAAGATAGTCATCACATTAATTTTAAAAGTAAATTAGCATTGTTACTGAAAGAAGTCTCATAACAAACTTGTAATGTATCTTTAATTTTGTATTGTAGATACATTTCTTAAAGAATTAAATTGGTTCCTTTAAGTCAACATAGCTTCTTTAAAATGCTAATTTTCTTCTTTCAAAAATATTCTCTCAAATTAGTCTTACAAAATATTATTTTATATTATTACATTTAATGGATAAAACATGAAAAAAAATTGTAGGAAAGTTTTGTGTACAAAAACATTCCACTTCAAAAATAAAATTTTGCTTCTTATTTCGTGCTACACTTATTTTAATCTGAAAACATTGACTGTCAGTATTTTTTATTTATTGAATCTCTTTTATTCAATAATTTAAAAATATATATATATATATATATATATTTCTTTTTCTTCTGTAAGTGTAGAGTTGGTACAATAGACAATTTTATATACTGATTACTTTTCCCAAGATTATTTCAATTATAAATTTACTATGAAACCTTTTTTTATACCATTGATTCTGTCTATTGACAAATTTTGTGCTAATGAAAGATCCTTTGTGTATACTTCATAGAACGGTTATCACTGCCATTCTAAGTACTTTTGTGCGTCATAATCACTGCTGGGAGGGGAAATATTTACATTCCACTATTTGTATGTTTCAAAGATGAGCTATTCTTTGATAAAGATTTAAGCTGGTCCTTTTATTCATCTGAAGTAAATTTTAATTAAACAAAAAAAGATCAAACTAATTTGAAAACTATTTTAATTTTATTTGAAAGAATAATTAAAGTAGGTACATGCATTTGTTATAATGGACTCATATTAAACAAATTAATACTATCAAGTGTTAAATTTGTAATTGTATTGATGTAAGTGTAATAATTGCCCTTAAATATTGAGTTTTTTAAATAAGTAGTCATAAATATTTGTGTAGCTTGTGATAAATTGAATATTGTTAAGCAACTTTTATTTATCAAAATGGTTTTCTTTGAAATGAGATTTCTTTAAAGTATCAAATGTGAACTTATTAAAACTTCAGTCATCCTTATATTATGTATAGCTTAGCACTATTTTAAATTAATAAATTTTCAATTGTTTTGACTAGAATTGTTTAACAATATTTCCATATACATTTCATAAAGTTGAATGGTGTAATGAAGATGAAGGATGAATTGAAATTGCTCTAAAAACATGTCTAACATTAAAAAAAATTCTTTTTAAAAATTAGGTAGTATTTATTGAACTTAAAATTCCCTGTATACTGTTGAGCCAAAGCATTAGATTGGTCACATGAGGAACAAGTCTGAGTAAGGCAAGTCTATTCTTGATAAAAGAAGTGAAGACAATGAAGGAGAGTTCTCTTAATATTGCTTTTGTGAGGAATGAGCCATGAGAATAAATGCTACTAATAGTTTTCCTCTTTTCAGAAAGATTCATAATTTTGGCAATATGCCAAAGGCCAATCTTTAAAATTCTAACAATATCTATCTTTTCCTCCTTCCATATGGCTTAGTATCCAGAAGAAGAAAAATCTTGCTTTGTAGATTGATCTATGCATGGTACCTGCTGCCTCACCAGGCAAACATACTTTCAAGTTGATGCCAACGCCATGGGGAGGTTATTTGCTAATATCTCATTTGCATTTAAACTTTTTTTTTTTTTTTTTTTTTAAGGTTAATACAAACAAGATATTAATCTCTTCATAGGTTTATCATTAGCTCATGTTTTCATCTGACAAGACAGAAGTCATGCAGTTCTCAAAAACTAAAAACTCCTCACAAAACTTTTACATATTTATACGCTCATTTTTACACATTTATATACTTGCAAGCATGATTATTGAAGAGATTTATAATTTTTTCATTAAATGAATCGCATTCTTGAGTTATAAATGATTTTCGTTTCATTACAACATCTTTTTATCTATTCTGCTTTGTCTAGTGTGAAAATTCAGCTCATAACACCAACTTTTGTTGCATTTTCTTGATAAACTACCTATTTTTACCAGAAAATGGAAAATAAACATTGCTTCTTAATAAGAGCACCTGGTATTTTGACGTGTTAGCAAACAAAAAATGAATTATAAAATGTGTCAGCAAGTATAAATTGGATTTGAAGCCATAATGCATACTTGCCAACTTGTACGGTTTGGCCGTACAATGTACGGATTTTGTTCTAAGTGTACGGTTGTACGGATGAACGTTATGATTGTACGGTTTTGCGCGCGGAGCAAATTTCGTGAAAGGATCGCCGAAAATGCGCATATTTCGTCGATATTTCGTGAAAATATGACGATTTCGTCGATGTTTTTATCAACAAAGTTTGTCAAAAGATCGCTGAAAAACGCGAATTTCCTGTGCGGATTGCGGAAAAAACGGCGATTTCACAAAAATACCTCGGATAAAACGCTGATTTCGTCTGAAGACCGCGGGAAAACGTCGATTTCGTCTAAAGATGCGGATATATTGCCGATTTCGTCAATAGATCGCGGGAAAAAACACCGTTTTCGATAAAAGATCGCGTAAAAATATTTTTTCAAAAAATCATTGAAAAAAATGACAATTTCATCAAAAGATCATGGAAAAAACGCCGATATCGTCAAAAGATCTCGGGGATAAAACGCCGTTTTCGAGAAAAGATCGCTTATAAATGCAAATTTTGTCAAAAGATCGTAGAAAAAACGCCAATTTCATCAAAAAAATCACGGGAAAACGCCGATTTCGTTAAAAGATCGAGGAAAAAGCGCCGATTTCGTCTGAAGATTGCGGATAAAACGCCAATTTCGTGACAAGATCGCGCAAATTTCATGAAAGGGTAGCAGAAAACAGTGAATTATGTCAAAGAATTCCGGGGAAAATGCAGATTTTGTAAAAAGATCGTTGAAAAAACGCTGATTTCAACAAAAAATCGCGTAAAATACATGAATTTTGTGAAAGGATTGCTAAAAAATGTGCATTTCATCAAAGCTACCCAGTAAAAATGCATAATTAATGCCTTGAGATATACTCTTTCTTCCACCCCCTCAACTGCTGTAACCTTTCAGGAAATTTGCTGTGAATTTAGTCTGCCCTTTTCTATTACAGATCATCGTGCAGGACAATTTTTTGGAAACACGTTCCAAATGTATGAAATAGGAAAATAGTTTTCTTGTGCAACCTCATGTTTTTATTTTTTAATATAAAAATAAATGTAAAAATAACATAGAAAATATTTTTAAGAAATATTACTTTTTGCATTGCATATGCATATGTTATGCATTTTTAAGCATGTAAGAATACATTGAGAAAATTGTAAGGATTGCAAAATTGATATGTTGGCAGGTATGCATAATGACAAAATCTCAATAGCTTCTCAGATTGTCTTGCCATTTGAAATTTGTTAAATGTTTAATTCTAGTTTTCTCCTTATCTTTAAGATTCTTTTAAGCTATATTTTTTTTATCTGTAAAATTAATGGAACACTCAATTAAACATACACACAAATTAAATGCACATGAAATCACAATGTAGGCACTTCATGCTTTAAGGTAAGTCCTTCAGCAGTACAAATATCAACAAAGACAGTTACTTAAATGTTCAAGAATGTATATCAAAACAGAACCATATTTTTATTTCAAAGAAGTTAATTTTCATGTTTATTTAGACTTGACCATTTCTTGATCATATTTATATGAAGATGGGGGCTTACACCCTCCCCCTTTCAGCATAAATATGATCGAGAAAGCTCAATATAAATATTAAAACTTTTAAATTTTTATGCCCATTAAATCATTCAATTTAGCATTGAATGCTAGCATTTTCTTGATAAACCACCTATTAATTACATTGAGATTTTTTTTAATTAGAATTGGTTGTTCATTTTACGTCCCACTGGACATTAAATGACAATACAAATATATTTTGGTAAAATTTTAAAGTTGGGTTTGGGGGAGGGGGGGGGACTTCATTAAACAATTAGTTTCTTGCTATTTTGGCAATTTAATTAAACTCGCATAGAAACATTTATTAACAAGTAAACCACTATATGTTGGGATCCCCTAAGGTTAAAATCCTTTGAAAAAATTAAGTGCAAATTCTCAAAAATGAATTTAAAAATATTTCAAAGATTGTTATATCTACTTGTTTTTACAAAGCACATAATTGAGTTGCACAATAAAATCTGTAGAAAAGAAGAAATAAAACAACTACAGAAATATTATTTTTTGAAACTTTGGGGGGGGGGGGGGGTGATATTTTCAATGTACTACTAAAAATCCAGTATTTCCCAGAAAAACTTGTTTTTCCAAGATTATTTTTGTCATTTTAGCCAAAGTTGTTTTATGTTGAATTAATCAGTTTGTTTCAATGTCAGTGACATGGAGTTTAAGTCATACTGCATTGAAATATGAGAAAAATAAAATAATCCTCCCCTCATTCACTCATACAAAAACTTGTCCTTACCAGTTTGCAGATGCGTTATTTTGCAGTTGTCTTTCGTTGTCATTATCAATGTAGCTTTAAACGTTTAAGTTATTTTCTGATTATCTTTCTGTACAATATGAAATAAAAATACTTAAAATAAAAAAAATTCTCAAATTGATATTTTAGAGTTTTTATTATTCAAGCATCTCAGAATAATACTTATGCTTTTTGCATTGGCTGTAATGAAAATTATTATTAATCATGCATACAAGTATTTTTAAAAATCATGCTTCTATACTTCCTCTTTCCTTTGAATTTTTAGTTGTTTACTAATTAAATGAAAATATAAAATGAGTTCATTTGAAAAATTCTAAAAACATAGTGTGACAAAGAGGTTATCACTGGAAAAGTTTTGTCTGCTTTTTTGCACAATGTTTTTTATTAATTTTTAAGAACACTGTTTTGATAAATTTCAGATTCTTCAAAATTTAAAGTAATTTTCAAGCAAATAAATTTTTTCATTATTTAGAAAGATTGGATCAACTACAACAAAACAGTTAATAGTCCTAAGTTTTTTGGGGGTTTTATTCAGTGTTGGGTATGAACGCGCTCACTGAACGAAAAATCACGAGTTTCGCTCACTATTTGTGAACGTTGAACTGAACAGAAACGCAAAAAATAGACGAGTTTGAACGAAATTTACGTTCAAATTTCCATTCAATTTTTTCATAATTTATTTAAAATTTTTCCAGACCTTAGTACACTTTTTCCCTCTTTCAAATGCCATTTAGAGGCCTACACGAGCCTCAGGACGGGTTAAGTCTGGATATCACTTCTCTGGGTAGTATCCTAGTCTTACTTCTTCTGCAGACTCGGGTCGCGCCGAACCGGACCTGGGCTGTACACAATTTCGCCGAAAATAGATATATACAATAAACTCGCTGTAAAAGGTGGATTGTGTAAGGCGGAAATATGTCTAAATCGGAAAGATTTTCAAGTTCTTGCAAATCCGCAGACAGAGTAGAATTTGTCTAAGACGGAATATTGTCTTCTACGGAAAATTTTCAAGATACCGATCGATTCTGCTATAGCCATAGTTTATTCTAATTTTAAATTGCCATGATTCAACAATTAAACTTTTCTTTAAAGAATAGTTCATATACAATGCTAGGGGATGAGAGATACAGTATTATAAAAGGTGCTACAAAAATCTGTATATGACGAAATACTGTCTCAAACGAAACAATTTCCAGATCGGTGCCAAATGGATAGAATAATCCGTGTAAAAAAAAAAAAAAAAAATCATTACGCATTTGTAAAAGACGGCGAATTTCTTAATAAAGAATCTGTCTACAATAAATTTTTCCTAAGTTTTTTTTTTTTAAGGTTCACCAGTATAGATTTGGAATAAATATGCCTATTTACGCAGCCCACGACCCTCTTTTTTAAATGAAAAACATAAGCATGAAAGGGAAACTGTAATAAGTATTTTTTAGAGTTCTGGTATTTAAAAAATTAAACGGAACCTTTATAAGATCTCCCTCTTGTGTCTGTTTTTTGTCTATCGCAATTGCTATAAGGTAAGTTAGCCCTCCTCTCCTGTAAAATTAATACTAAGTTCCAAACTAGCAAAAAGGAGCAATTACTAAAGCACAATATTCAGACCAGCATTTTCTCGAAGGGTATGCATACAGACATCCAGAGAGTGCAATCGCGTGTTTGTGCCATTTTCAATATTGTACCGACCAAAAGTATATGAAGTTATGCATCGAATTGAACCAAATTTTTTGTGTGAGTGTATGACTATGACTAATTGGTCCTCCCTGAATTAAAAAAAAATCCGCCAAAAGGGGGCACTGCAATAGCGAATTTTATGCCATTTTCAATATTGCACCACCTAAACGTTTACGTTCTAGTAGTTAGTTCTAGAACTGAACTAAATTTTTGTATATGATTATTTTTTGGTGAGGCAAGTAGGTCCTCCCCTAATTTGAAAAAAAAACTGGCTATCATTCTATTGTTTATCGGCTCGTGCAGAGACGGAAATTCGTTTTTATTCCGATTAATTGACTGAAGTAGAAATTTAAGATAAAAATCAAAGTTGGTATGATATTGAATTGTTATTGTAAAATTATTACAGCATTAAAATGAGTAACTATTTTTTTTTTAAATATTAAAATGTATGTATGAGATTGAATAAAGTTTTGGGATTGGCACATCCAACTAGTTTCCATTCAAATGCCGTTTAGAGGTCTACATGGATTCGGGGCGGGTCGAGTCTGATCCTTAGAAAATATATGCCTGTGAAACTAGGGGAAAAAATACTAATTCAGGTTCGGCACGGAAAAAATAATATGACCTGGCAAGGTGCTTCTGGATAAAAGGCCCGAATGGTAGGCGGAAAAAAGCGTCCCCGGAAAAAAGCGTTCCCGGAAAAAAGCGTCCCTGAAAAAAAGCACACCGGAAAAAAGCGTCCCTTTTTATAAATCACATATTTAAATAAGTCTGATAATAGTACACATGGTTAATCTTAGAATATAAACACTAGATTGAGACGGTTTTATGAAATTTGAGCATCCTTGCTCTCTCGGAACTGAGATGGGCAAAGGTGGGGGGTGGGGGCTTTGAAAGTTATCTCAAAACCTGTTATTGCCTCAATGAAAAAAAAAAATTGTAGGATACGAAAAATAAGATAATAAACACTAGGTACTTAAATGATTTTTTTAAATTCAGTCTCCCTTGTTCTTCTGTGGTGGTGGCTGGGGTGGGGGGAGGGGGAGAGGGTGATTGTCTACAAACTCTGAATTTACTCAAACTCTTACATTATTTTTTTTATATTATTTATAATTTGATTATTTATAATTTAAATTATACATAATTAATTTATATATTATATGATTATTATTTTTATTATTATTATCAAATTACATATTAATATTTTATTACATTTTATATTATATATTTATACTTATATAATATATATTAAATATTAATATATTAATATAATATATTAATTGTAAATAATTAATAATATAATTAATAGATTAATAATAATAATAATAATTAATAAATAATTTATGATAAATAAATAATACATAATTATAAATTAAATATTAAATATTATACTCATTAACAAAAATTTATTTAAAAATGATAATATTTTATTAACTCATAGTAATATCAACTCATATATATATTTTTCATTCAGCCACCCTTGTTCTTCTGTGGGGGCGGGGGGGGGGGGGTGTGAGCCTACAAACTCCAAATCTATTACTGCTTTAGACGATAACTTTTTTTCGGAATGTTTTTTAGAATTTAGGGAAAAACAAGAGCGCAAAAAGTGACAAGGAAATGATAAATATTGAACTTGTGGATAAATAAATGATAAAAACTAAAGTGGCAACAAATGTCTCATTTATATCATTCTCGTAGGACAGCGGTTCCCAACCTTTGATACGCGTACCCTTGGGGATACGTAAGCGAGATTGCTGGAGGTATATGACAATAGTATCAGTAATGGCGGGTGATAAAATATCATTTTTTAAATAAATTCTTTTTAATGTGTAGATTTTTTAATATTTAATTTTATATATTTATACACTTATTTTTATTATGTCCTATAAGTTAATAAAATATTATCATTTTTAAAATTAATTCTTGTTGATGAAACTAGATTTTTAATATTTAATTTTATTTATTAATACATTTATTTTTATTGATTTACCATGAGTTAATAAAATATTATCATTTTTAAATAAACTTTTGTTAATAAGTATAATTTTTAATATTTAATTACATTTATTTTTAATTTTATATTTAATTTATATTTATGTATTATTAATTTATTACTTATTTATTATAAATTTTTTATTCTGTATTATTATTATATTATATTAATATATTTATTATTATATATTATGTTATATATTATATAAATATAAATATATAAATGTAATATAAAATATAATAAAATATTAATATGTAATTTTATAATAAAAATAATCAAATTATAAATAATATTAAAATAAATATAAGAGATATATTTCAAAGTTTGTAGATACCCTCTCCCCTCCCCCCGCCCCACTCCACAGGAGAACAAGGGAGACTGAATTAAAAAAAATCATTTAAGTACCTAAAGCTTATTATCTAGTTCTTCGTACCTTACAATTTTTTTTCATTAAAGCAATGACAGGTTTTGAGAACTTTTAAAGCCCCCCCCCCCACCCCCAATTCCCCCCCCCCCGCCCATCTGAGTCCCGATAGACCAAAGACTTAAATTTCATAAAACCGTCTCATTACAGTGTTTATATTCTAAGGTTAACCATGTGTACTATTATCAGACTTATTTAAATATGTGATTTATAAAAAGGGACGCTTTTTTCCGGTGCGCTTTTTTCCGGGGACGCTTTTTCCGTGATTCGGCCCGAATATGGTCTGGAAAGAATAGCAACTAGGCCCGTCTTTCCCGAATGTTCAGAAAAAAGAATGGCCCTGTTCCAGACCGAAAAGAATGAGGCTCCGGCCGTAAGTCTTCCACGGGGTGTTCAGAAAGCAAATTTTTCATTCTTCGTTTTCTTGGTGTCTATTTATTTATTTTATTTATTTTGGCCACTTACGATGAGTAATTTTTATACTACATATTATATATCTAGCTATATTTAGGCATCTACGTCTACTACCAATGTTATGTTTTTATAGGAAAAAAAGTGTATAATATTCAAATATTTATAAATTACTGCATAAAATTTAAAAGTCATGAGTTTTTTCGGGTTTCACCCATTCCCACCCCTTACTTCGATTTTTCCCATTAACGAACTTAACCGAGATTTTATGCATCTGTTTGGAAGAGATTTGAGTAGAATTCTAAAAATTGTCGTGTCCATAAAAAAAGTGATGTATAGATAGATTTTCAGAAATTTCAACAGGGGAGAGATCTCAATACCTAGTATTTCATACGAAATCTACCTAATATTCTTTTTGCGAGTTGGGTAGGAGCAGGATAATTCTTGCGAGTCATAGTTAGATCTTTTGAAAGTCGAGTTGTTTGCATTGTCAAAAAAAGTTTGAGCACGCACAACTATGTTTCAGACTGGTAGATTGGAAGATCTGGTTCAAACCCAGTCGCGCCCGTCTGCTTAATCGTTCGGAGTTTTCCGTAATTTGTTTTATTTTTTTTTCACGATTGTACTTTTTATTTCGAATTTAATAAAAAGTCTCCCCTCTCCACCTCCCCCTCCCTTCTTTTAAGTGCGTAAAAAGCATGAAGCAATTTTGACTACAATTTTGATTTTTTGTATAAAATAAATATTTCAAAAAATGTATACATTTTTTAACTTTTGTTTCACTGCAGTCATTTTTTTTTTTCATATGAAAATACGCTAATTTTAAATTTTAATAATTCGGGATCAAATTCTCACAGTTCAATGAATTTTTTATGAATGAAAAGCATGCCATAATTTTTCATGGGATATCCACCTTTCTCTTTTTAAATTTTTATATAACAGAAATATAAAATCCTGATAATCACATCACAAACACTTATATTTGGAATCGAAAACTTTCCCAAAATTGTTATTTTAAGGCTCTGTTCAGATTGCATTACTCTTTCTTTAAACTGAATTCTTGTAAAAAGTGAAGAAGTCTTTTGTACAAGATCCATTTGCGGTTTCTTCATAATAGAAACAAGGGAAATTAACAAAAGATTCAGGGAACAAGCAATCCCCCCTACTTGACGGAAAGTATTTTTCTTTTGCCGGACAACCATCCCATTCCTGCAAAACTCATTAAGATCAAAAACACCGACGCCATAACAAACGAACCGACATCGCACTTCAAGAAGTGGTCAAATGTGTTTGGGCCTTAAAGGTCTCTTTTTAGGAAACAAGAAAATGTTCGGCCTCTAGTTCGGAATAGATAAGGTAATATCTTTGTCGCCGGTCTCATGAAAGAAAATCCCACACTGTGCACAAGGATAGGAAGAAGTAATGTCCTGGTCCGGTGGTCCGTAGGGGCGTAGCTACTGGGGGGGAGTAGGGGGGCGTCTCGCCCCCCTAATGTCGGCAACTTCGATGACAATCGGCAAATTCTAGGTAGTCAGTATCAATCGATACAACTGTAAAACACCCGTTTTTTTTCCCAATTTTACATGTTTTTACTTAAAACATAAAAACACCAATCCTTAGTATTTTTCTTAAGGATTTCTTCCGAAAATCCGAAGTTTGCCTCATCATTTTTCGACTTCTCGTGACTGCTGAAAATAATTTGAAAAAAAAAAAAAAAAAAAAAAAAAAAATTGGGAAAGACTAGTTTTTCTGAGAATTTGCAGTAGATGAGTAGAGTTCTTAGTAGATCAACTAGCATTAAAGATGATGACGACTTCGGTGAAGATATTCATATTTTTTCGTGTGCAGGGACTTAACCCAGGAGTGGCAATAATCACACATCGGCGACTATGTACTGTCCGAAAAAGACTGTTTATTGGACGAAAGGAAAGTTGAATAAAAATGTTCTTCATTCTTATTGGAAAGGAAAGCCACTATACAGGCCTCGTTGAGTTTGTGGCTAAAATTCTAGGATTGGACAGAACTCGATTATCATATTAAAATGCAACTGATCTGCCAAAGCCATAACTTGGTGGAAACAACTGTCAAAAACTCAATTTTAGGGGTCAATTGGAAGGTTTATCACTGTGTTTTCCTGCTCCCAGTCGTCTATGTTTTTCATATCTTAGGGTACAAGATAGGAACTTGCACGGGCCCGGGCTTGATCCGAGGCCTGCAGTCGTCCAGTCGAAATAAAGACAATTTTCAAACGGGTCGGGTCGGCAGAATTAAGACATTTTTATCAACGGGCTGATAAACGAAAAATACGGGCCATGCCAGCAAATAAATTAAACGGACCAGCTAGGCCGGTAAAAAAATATTAGTGGACCTGCCGGCCCGATCTAAAAGAAAGCAAAACCGGTAAAATATTGGCTAGTTTCAATGAATATGATTTTCGGGAGAATAAGTGTAAATGTTCGTCATAAACCGATGCTAGTTTGATAAATCAATACAGAAATGTTGCATGTCCACCATAGAAGTCGGCATCAGGCATGGTGGCTGAGCTGAGTTTCTTTTTTCTTTAGCAGACTCGTGCAGTGCTGAAATCAAGCTTGCTTTTCTTCTCAGTGAAGTCGAGACGGGCTGGAACTGTACTTAATTGTTCTCAGGATGTATAGCGCAGACAACATGTTTTTGTAAAAATATTAAAAACGATAATATTCTGTTAAAGTAATCTTTGGAAATATATCGTAAGGTGGTCAAATGTATTGCTAAACAGCACATTTTTAAACTACTTTTAACTGTAAAGGCTTAAAACTGACAAGCTTGACTATTGAAGCGATTTTGAATCCAATAGTAATTTATATATATATATATATATATATATATATATATATATAAATAAGGTTGACAATAAAAGATTCTTGTTACGGCTTCAGGTTTTTCTCCTTTTTCGTGATGTCGGAACTGGAAATTCGTTTCAAAACGCTTTCTTGAACACTATTTTATCTAAGATGCATTGCCTTTACCAAAAAATGAATAACGTCATTCGATTGAATAGTTTCTAATGAGAACACCTGCCAATCTTATGCATTTCCGAAAATAAATGAATTCAGAAGTGTATCCAAAAATAGCCGTTTTGGGAAAACTTTAATAAATGTCGGAGAAATATTTTCACAAATCTACTTTTTATTAGACAGCTTCAAAAGTATTCTAAACTAAATTATTATTATTTTTATTATTTATTTATTGTGAATCCTTATTTGAATGTTGAAATGTTTAGGAAAAGTAGTCATTAATGTTGCTTTTATGTACTTTCTGTCGTGCGAACGCATCGTAATATACTGTATATACTGTAAGATATACTGTAAATTTATTATATAAATATGCATGCAATATTGTTAAAGGAATCTTAATTGTAGTTAAGACAAAATTGTGATTTTTTTTTCTTACAGAAATTGAATTGGGCCAGATCGCGCTGGGCGGGCTGTGTACTATAAATATAAACGGACCAAACTTAAAATTTTTACATTGGATAGGCCGGTCCAAGATAACTATCATTCGAGTCGGGACTGGGCCTGAAAATTCTGGCCCATAGTGAAATTCTGGCTCTAATACAGGAAAATTTGATGATAAACCTATCGATCATTGACGAAAATCAGGTCTGCAGGTGGCACTAAGAATGACTTTGGCAGACCAGTTGCATTTTAACAAGCAAATATTGAAAATTCAGCCGTCAATTCGATGTGGTGATGATCCGTGCAGCTGATTCTCAGTCTGATGGTGTTTGTTTATCTTCTAGATATCCGCAGCTGATGTGACATAGGTAAAGTTCAATGAAATGGGTTGAATAATTGAATCATTTAGTCGATTATTTGCGTCTAAAGCCGATTATTGAAAAATTGACCTGTCTTTTGAATAAAATGTTTTTTTATCCCTTTTAGAGACTAGAGATAGAGATCCACACGGGCCATAATTTTCAGGCTCGACCTGTTTGAAAAAAATCTTGGCCCGGCCCTAAAAAGAAGTTGGAATTTCACCCGAAACCGGGCCGCAAAACTCCAACTCAGTCCGATTGAATTTCTACTAAATAGTGATTTTTATTTGTATGGAGAAGTTCTGATTAAAAAAAAATACCTTAGAATTTTTCTAACGTTTATGATCTTCATTTATATAGAAATGACGTAGTTTGTTTAAAATGAACCGCTGTTTGTTGTATGTAAATGTTTCAGTTATCCTTAATACTATTAATCCGTATTTCATGTATTGCAGATATAAATATCTTAAAAATGGTATACAGTAAAATCTTCTAAAACGGAATCGCATAGGAAAGAAAAAAAATCTTTATAGACATGTTTCCTTCTTAGCAGGTATAAAAATGTATTATATTTTACCCTCACATATTATTGCATTAATTTTGTATGGATGAAACGCAATTTTCCATTTAAAACATTATTCCGCCATAGGCAAATACTTTTCTATACATTTTACTACATTTTAATGAGCTTGGAAATCTACGATACTTTAAAAAGAATAAATTTTTACATTTAATTGAAGAATAAAGGAGATTTTAAACTGTATGCTTTTTTTACAAAAATTTTTGGCTCAGGCCAAATTTTACTGATCTTTCAACAGACCTGGCTACGCCGAGACAATGATTTTCATATAGGCTGGCTCAAAACTGGGACAAAATATTTTGGCCCGTGAAGGCTAAGAAGAATGAAATCAGTCCCGGCTCGGTACGGAAAAAATAAATTAGGCCCGGCCTTATCCGATCTTTCAGGAAAAAAGTAAGTCCCTATCCCAGCCCGAAGTAGGAAGAGTAAAAAAATAAATTTTGATTTAATCCTTTTTAATACAAATAAGTTTACTGTAAATAAATTCCAGGTAACTTCTTACTAAAAATTTCAACTTGTTTCATTAATTTGGATTCGAATTTCCTGCTGTACTATCAGCAATAAAATAAACAAATTTTCATTAATATGAAAATACGCAACTGGAATATTTATAGCAATATAACGTAAGGGGTACTATAGAATGTCCATCTTTAAATCTATCTTATAGTCTCCTCAATAAGTGTAAAATATTCGTTTTAAAGTGAAAAATGTAACCCATTAATGCCCAAATTATTTTCTTCAATAAAAATGAAATTTTTGGGTTTCCCACCACTTTTAAAAGAACAATAACTTTGATCTTAATTTATTGAGGTCTCTTAAAAAATAGTACTTATTTATCTTTCTATTTACTGGTGTGAAAAGTGCTTTTTTGTCTTTTTTGTAATTGTCCCTAAAAAGAGACGCTAGGCACTAATGAGTTAATATCGGTGGGTTAATGATGTTGAATTTTATATAGAACATACAGGGTGTCTTAAATGAATTAACTGATTTAAAAATTCAATAACTTACAAATGGTCGCAGCTATTTAAAAAATATTTGCAGAAGGGTTAGGTAAGATGTGAGAAGTGTTTTTTACAGCGTTTCTCGACTTAAGTTTAAAATAGAAGAAATACATGACATTGCTATAGCAATGGTTTTTAAATTGGGGGCCGATATTTTGTTTCTCTTCACTCTGTCTTGTTGCGACAAAAAGAGATTAAATATATGAAATGACTCTCAGTTACCAATGTAATTTTGTTATTAGGAGTCCACTGCATATATTTAATCTTTCACACCAGAATTGAGAAAAGAGGCCAAAAGGGCTCAGATTTAGCACCTGTTGCTAACAGTACTATCTATCTCCGCTATTTTAAATTAAAATCGAGAATCGCGGTAAAAAACTCCTGCTAGCTTACATTCTTACATAACACTCTTGTAGGAATTTAATTTTACAGCTACCACAATTTGCAAGTTACTGAGTTTTAAAATCAGTCAGTCAATTTTAGAACATCCGGTAGATGCATATATACAAATACAGAAACATACTTTTAGAGATATAAACATATATGTTTTAAGTTAGTCGGCAAAATCGTCATTTACGCCCCCCTAATGAATTCTACTTAAATACGCCCCTGGTGGTCCGGTCCTGTTATCTTATATAAGAACAATTATATACGGTTTACAATTCAAGGCGCCAACCCCCTAGAGTAGATACACTTGTTATATGAGCTTTGTTGAGCAGGCTGAAAGGCTACAAGTAATTGGTAAGTTTCTTACTATGCCCTTTTAAAAGGCTGGATTAAAAAAAGAAAGAAAAAGCCCACTGCTGTTTTTAAGAACCTTTTAAGATAACAACAATAATCATATAACAATCGCAGCGCCGGCATTCACTTTCACTTAAATTACTTTATACGACAAGGGTGGTCAAAATACTTTCAATCAATCAATTTGTTAATAGTCATGGTGACAGCCCTTGCTCCACCTTTAAACGTAAAACAATCTTTTTATTTTTATTTATTTATTTATTTATTTTTTTCATGCAAATTTTGTTTAAATTACAAAGATTTTTTTCCCCAGTAAAAAATTTTATTGGCTTTAAATTTCAGCATCACAAATCATCTTGTATACAATGATTTCTTAATTATTTGCCTTTCTAAAATCAATATGCCTAAAAAATCTGTATGCATAAATATAATTAATATTAATACGCCCACTTTTTTTTTTATGTCTAACACGATTACAAAGGATTAATGAAAGGTACTACTTCATGGACATTCTCTATCTCAATACGTGTGAATTGTTTATTCCATTAAAAATGCTTTTCACAGTTAAAATTGATGTTTGGCCGAAAAAAAGCGCACCTTTTTGCAAATCACATATTCAGATAAATTTGATAATAATATATAGATCTTAGAATATAAACACTAGATTGAGATGATTTTTTGAAACTTCAGCGTCCTTGCTCGATCGGGACTGAGATGGGGAGAGGGGTCTTTAAAAGTTCTCAAAACTGTCATTGCCTCAATGAGGGGAAAAAAATTGTAAGGTGCAGAGAATTAGAATATAAACACTAGGTACTTTAATTTATTTTCCCTGAATCCCTTGTTCTTCTGTGGGGTGTGGTTGTGTGTGTAGAAGGGTGTCTACAAACTCCGGATTTATCTCTTATATTTATTTTTTTCTATTATTTATAATTTCATTACTTAATAATAAACAAATAGTAAATTAATAATGCGTAACATTAAATATAAATTAAATTAAAAATGAATATATAAATAAATATAATAAAACATTAAAAGTTACTCATTAACAAAAAAATATTTAAAAAATGGCAATATTTTATTAACTTTTAGTAAGTTAATTAAAATAAATTTATAAATAAATAAAATTAAATATTAAAAATTAGTTTCATTAACAAGAATTAACTTTCAAAATGGTAATACTTTATTAATTATCAGGCAAAATCATACAAGAATTTATCGGACATAATAAAAATAACTGTATAAATAAATAAAATAAAATATGAAAATTTATGCTCATAAACAAGAATTTTTGTGCTCTTGATTTTTCGGTCGCTTTTTCCCTAGACTCTAGAAAACGTCCAGACAAAAGGTTATCATCTAAAGCCGTGATAAAATCGGAGCTTATAGACCCTCCCCCACTCTCTACCGAAGAGCAATGGAGGCTGAATTTTAAAAATGTATAAGTATATATTACTATAAATTAGTAAAATATTATCATTTTTTAAATAAATTTTTATTAATGAGTATAATTTTCAATATTTAATTATATTTAATTATTTATTTATTGTATTTATTTATTTTTTATTTCATTTATATTTAATTTTATATTTAATTATATTTATTTATTATTAATTATTATTTTTTTATAATTTATTTATTATATTATTATTTACAATTATTATTACATTATATTAATATATTAATTATTATATGTTACATTACATATTATATAAATATATTATAAAATATAATAAATATTAATATTTAATTTTATAATAAAAATAATAATAAAAATGATATAATATATAAAGTTTTATATATAATTAAAATTATAAATAACATTAAAAAATAAATATAATCGTAGATACTCCCTCCCCCCCCACAGAAGAACAAGTGAAACTAAATTTAAAAAATACATTTAAGTACCTAGTGTTTATATTCTAATTCTCCGTACCTTACAATTTTTTTCCATTCAAGAAATGACAGTTTTGAGAGAACTTTTAAAAACCGTCTTCCCTCCGCCCCAATATCAGTAACAAGCGAGCAAGGACGTTCAAATTTCAAAAAATCATCTCAATCTAGTGTTTATATTCTAAGATCAACCAAGTGTATTATTAAATTATTTTATTATCAGACTTATCTAAATATGTGATTTATAAAAAAGTGCGCTTTTTTTCCGGTGCGCTGCGAAGGGGGGGGGGGGGAGCTTTAAAAGTTATCTCAAAATCTGTCATTGCCTCAATGATAAAATTGTGTAAGATAGGGACAAAGCAAGCATTAATTTCTTAATTTTAATCTGATTAATTGAAGGGTCACTCACAAATCACAAGAGTTACGAACCCTGAGGGGGCGGGGGGAGGATGTCTACAAACTCAGAATCTATCTCTTATGTTTATTTTTTATATTAATTGTAATTTTAACTATATATAATAATGTTATATTACGTAATTTGTGAAATATGTTATGAAAAATAGCATTTTGCAACGAAAGATGAAAGTCTCTTACTGATACTCAAGTACAAAATTCGAACAAAGCAAGCATTAATTTCTTACTTTTAATTTGATAAAGTGAAGGGTTACAAGAGTTACGAAACCTGAGTCTCTCCCCCCCCCCCTGCTCTGAACAAAGAAATATTTTAAGGAACATTTTAAAAAGGAAATATATATTAAATTCTTTCAAATTTCTCCCTTGATTAAGGATGCGAATCTTTCTAATTTTTTTCTTGTACTCAAATCATAAGTACATAAATTCTGACACATCTATGAAGTCAATTTTAATCTTAGATGCAAGATATTTGCATTTGCATTTATTCAGTAGTCATGCGATTGAAATAACGGTTTTTGTATTTCAATAAAGAGAGAGAATCTCATGGGAAATCTTTGTAAAATTTTTGGTTTAAAATTGTATTTCGGCAGCAATTGTAAATGCGGCAGCCAATGCTCTCTTATGACGGCATTTCTGTAATGTTTAAATCGTAAAACTTGGCTTAAAATGCTTTTTTTTTTTTTTTTTTTTTTTTTTTTTTTTAAATTGATTTGTTGTTTTTATAACAGAATGGGAAATTCTTTAATGTTTGTTTGCCGAATAAAATGTGTAAATTGTATGTTTTTAAGCTCACATGCTATCAGTCTGATAGCGTATGCGTATGTGCCCATCCGTTCTGTTTGTATGTAATGTACGTGCGTACGTACGTAACGCGATAACTCATGATAAATATATCCGACATACTTGAAATTTTGGACATAAGCTTTTCAGTATAAGGCGCTTCCCTGATTAGTTTTGAGAGTTCATTCGATAAACATAAGAAGAGGAGAGGGGGCTAATGCCCCTCCCCTTAATATATATAAATGGGTTTTTCATGCAGAATTATCAGATTTTGTTCAAATCTTAGGAATAGGATCATTCTAATGAGGCACTACCATGATTAGTATCGTGTATTCATCGGATAATTATAAAAGTGGGCGTAGGAATAAAGGGAACTACTCACATAATTTAGGTAAATGGTTTTTCATGCAGAATTAACCGATTTTTTTTTTCAGTTTTGTAATACAGGTTCATAGGGGTAAGAAGCCTCCCTCATTAGTTGTGTTGCTCTTTTGTTAAGTATAAAAGGATTACGGGTGATTACTATTACCTCCCCATTAAGTTAGCTAAATAGAGTTTTATGCAGGCTTGAAATTTTGGATGCAGGTTCTTTCAGATAAGTTGAATTTCTGAACAGATTGGAGGTTTAATGTTTATGTATAAATGAGGGAACGGGGTCAACATTTCTTAAATAGCATAAATGGGTTTTTATACAGAATTATTCAACTTGCTCTGAATTTTGGATACAGGTTTATTATATGATAAGGCCCATCCTCGATTAGTTTTGGGGTTCAATGATTACGTATAGAAAAAGGAAAAGTGCGGGGGGCTATTTCTCCCTTAATTTATTTTCAAAGGGCATTATTATATAAAACTGTAAAATACAATTAGTGAGCGTAGCCTGTGAGCTCTATGCCATCAGTTTAACCGGACAATATTCTTTTTATTACATTATCAATGCAGTTTCTTTTCACTCACGAATGAAAATGACGTAAGAAAAGTAGCCATATTTTAGCTATGCGAAGAGCTTTTAATAAAAAAATTGTTTATTAAGAGATGTTACCCATCCACATACACACATACACAAAATAATAATAATAATATTAATAATAATGTTAATAATAATAAATTACAATAAATTAAATAAAAAGTGCTACGACTCTTCTCTAAATAGAGGGCTGGATCCATTCTTATATACATAATCGATCGTATTTTTTCGACAAATGAAAAAATATAATTGCAGTTTAATAAATTTTAGGACAAATAAACCCTTTGTGCCTCGAGAACGATAATCTCTATTATGTCTCTAATTAATATATATATAAGTTCCAAAGTATTTGGGACCTGAAGATTCTGCTTTGGTTCTACAAATTCCATTTGTATTCATATTGTTCTTTTTTCCTTCCATATTCAATGAATATGCTATAAGTTATTAAATTCAATGGTTAATTTCAAATGGTTAATATTGTTTACTATAAATGGTCTTATACATATATACCAATACCAATAATAAGAATTACAAATTACTGCACCGAAACCTACCCACATACATATATTGTAATTGTAATGCAAGGTAATAGAAAAAAAAGTTGTATTCATGTATTTATGGGTTTTTTAAAAGCTATACACACACAGATACCCGTGCGCGTAACCAGGGGGGGGGGGGCCCTGGGTGCCCGGGCACCCCCCCCCCCCCCCCCGCTCGCACAGATCCAAGATTGATTATTTTAAAAAATCAAAATTTATAAAAGAAAAAAGAAAAAAAATGAAAGCACAGTTAGTTCAATTATCAAAACTAATAGTCTATGTTTTGAAATGTGATAAGAAGAGATCCAGATTCTTTTATTTTTTATTTTTTAAAAAATTATTTTGTTCATGTTTTTTTTAAACTAGAGTATTTATTAGAATCTGTATTAATCACAGTAAGTGAAAAAGTTGGTTTTATAATCCCAATTTGATGTCTTTTGTTTTTGGAAAAAAAATTTAACGCCGTTCTTTTTCATGAACGTTTAGGCAATTCTGTAAAAAATATTAGCGTAAATTCTCGACACGGATAGAAACTATATCTTTGCTTTTGTATGCTAAAGTCTAGATAGGAGCAAAAAAAAAAAAAAAAAAATGAAAGGAAATACAGATGTGAAGTAGAGATGGTGATGAGACGGGCTCAGCCCGAGCCCGGGCCCGGCAAGGCCGTAGTTAAGGGGACGCTATGGGCGGCTCAGCCCCCCATAAATATTTTGAGCCCCCTTCCTACAAAAGATTCCAAGGTCACTAAATGAATTTCTATTCCGAAAATACAAATGAAATTCTTTTCAAAAATCTAATTTAGTTTTGAGACCTTTTCACAGTTTTGCAAAATTACTAATTTGTATCTAAAATAAGTGTTTCAACACTTCTTCATCCTATTTGTACATATGACGCTAACAAGATTTTTAATTTTGCACCAGTTGTACACTCAAAATTTTCATCATCATATACTTTTCTTAGCATAAAGTGAAGTTATTACAGAAGTTTAATAAGAAACATAGTATTTAGAATGCGAATATGCACTAATATATCTTTCTGTGTCAGAGAGAGAGAAAAAAAAATTATGAGTCCCCCCCCCCCCCCTTATATTCACTTCTAGCTAAGGCCCTGGGCCCGTGCTCAGTTTTTTTTTAAGCCGAAAAATTTTATTTATTCATGCGTAGAAAAGATTGAAAGAACGTTTTTCACTTAAAATTGCGTACCTATTCCTTTTCAAGTCATTTCAATTCTTTTTTATCAAAATGTTGTGGGTAACTGAATGCTTGTTTATTTATTTTAGTATTTCAATTTTTAAGCATTTCATGCATTTATTCATTAAACACAAAGGTGTCCATCCAGTTAGCTTGTTAAAGGAGGAAAAAATATAAGAATCCTTTTAGGTGTGAAGTACATTTTTATTTTATACGGATTTTGATAGGATTGAATTTAAATTTTCATTTAAAAATTATATCTATGTAAGAAGTTTTTAAAAGTGAGATATTACTTTTGAAACAATTTTTAAATACCATACAATTTTATTTTGTATGTTTTTGGTATTGGGCTCTGGTGACAAAAAATCTTTCGGGCTCGGGCGGGCTCGAACTTAAAAACGTTGTTTAATTTCGTTTTCTGTGGCCATATTTTGACATTCGTACAGGCTCTCTCTTTTTTTTTTTTTTTTTTTTTTTTTTTTTACCGGAACATTTTATTTATTCATTTGTAGAAAATATTAAAATAATTATTTTCCAGTTTAAATTGCGTACTACAAGTTTAAGTTATTTTAATGCTACTTTGATCAAAATGACGGGGGGGGGGGGGGGGCTAAAGTCGTATTTATGTATTTTAGTATTTCATTGCAGTTTTAAATGAAAACTTGTGATGATTACAGACTTTTGTTTACGGATATCTTTGTTTTATATCTACCATGTTTTATCTATGTTTATATATTTTTTTCTTATCCATTAGGTTTAGTTTTGAGCAAATTCTCATCCTTCTTCACGCAATGAAAAACTGCGTTGGGTCCTTTTTAAAATAAGTAACACACAATTATATCGTCCGCAAATAAAAATCTGTCTAAAACGGAAATTCGATAGTTTTATGGGATTCCGTTTTATTAGGTTTTACTACATAAGATATTGTTTGTACCCAACATATTCAGGTTAAAAAGTTTGGGCACCCCCCCCCCCCCGTTCAAAAGGCTGGTTACACCTATGGATATACATATATGTAAGTATGCATATGTGTTTATTAGTAATATATTTTTATATACCTATCATTAATTGTTATATATATTTATTACCGTGCACTCATTCATTACTTTAAATTTGTTTTTAGACAATTTCGCTTTTGTCCGAAGCTGGTATGCAATGGAATTCTCTTATGTGACATTGCATAAATGAATAATAAATGTTTTGAACCCTAAATTCTATAGAAGATTGTTTCAGTTCAATCAGGAACGCATAACAATTTCATTACACTTGAAAGGGGGAACATCATTACACGATGTTTTAAAAAAAAATGTCCACTGTCCGCAA
Source organism: Maratus speculifer (assembly GCA_964019185.1). Classification (NCBI taxonomy): domain Eukaryota; kingdom Metazoa; phylum Arthropoda; class Arachnida; order Araneae; family Salticidae; genus Maratus; species Maratus speculifer. The sequence goes on along the minus strand of OZ025290.1, from coordinate 370,108,956 downwards.
TATAACACAACTTTTGTCCTGTATCTGCCAAAAAAAAAAAAAAAAAAAAAAAAGCTATAAATGCTATGCATTCTATTTTCATAAGTAATCCTGCATTAAAAGTCAGGAATTTATAAAATTACAGGACAATACGAGTATATTCGGCAAGTCAAAAAATGGCAAGATGTGTATGCTATGAAATGCTGAAATGCGCATTCACATTTTTCCCCCGGGGAATTTTTTTTTTTTTTTTTTTTATGCTAGTTGTTTGAAAAAAGTCGGAACAAATTATAAGAAATAGTAAAGAAATGTGGTATACAAAACCACGATCGCAATCCAAGTAAACAAAAATCTAAGTGATTAAATGTGATTGAAAGTGAACATTGAATTGAACCCTGATATTCATAATACTTGACAGTAATTTAGACAATTTAAAGAAATTTTCAATCGACTTACCCTATTTACGATATTAAGAAAAATATTAGATATGCATAATAATTTTATCAACACTGTAAAAAAAAAAAAAAAAAAAAAAAAAAAAAATCAGTAGTATATAACGAACCTTTTATTTAAATTTCTGGAATGCAAACTTTTTGTTTTGGGTAGAGACATGGGCGTAAGAAGGGGGGTACTGGACCCCCCTAGAAATATTTTATAGTGAAAAGACGACTATTTCTTGAAAGATTATTTAAAAGTGTACTAGTGTTATAGATGATAAATAAAAATGCGAATAAAATGCAACATTTAGTTTTCCATACCAGTATTTAAATGTGCGTATGTGTGTGTAGGGGGGGGGGGCACAGACTCAGTCATGTAAGTGACAAACAGCAAAACACATGTCAGATATGTGATGGATTCTGGTCTAGAACTATGGAGTTCACGATATTTACATGACTGAAGCGAGAAAAAAAGGAAAAGATACTGTATTGTACATTACATTCTGTGATAAAGCAACTGCTCCTCTTTTGTATAGACTGTCCTTGGAACTAACGAAAGCCTCTCTGTACGATCTTTTCCGAACCCCTACGCTTAAATTCTAGGAAACTACGTATATAAATCAGGTTCCCTCCCGTCTCAAAGATAATAATCTAACTACACTGTTTTGGAAAAGTTTTGCGCTTTCTCTGTAAATTATTTTTGAATAGAACTGGGAGCTACCATGTTATGTATAAAAGAACAGATAATGTTCAAGAAAAAGAGCAGTAGCCGTAATGCACGTATTGTTTTGCAGTACGTGTGTGGTGGTCATGGCTCCGGGGTCCCGACGGGGGGAGGAGGGAGGTCATGGCTCCTTTATTGGGAGAAGAGGTCACATTTTTTAACGAGTAATTTTTACATTGGAGATTGTTTATATATCCAATGTAGCTACTTTCCAGATATTTTAGAAAAGTTATATACATTCGTAAATACAAAACGATGGCATTATCATGAAATTTAAAATTTTAAAATTTTCTTATAAAGATGTAGAATTATTTCAGGAAATGCTCATTTTAAAGCAACTTTTAGGACTTGACAGTTACAAAAATATCATAAGGGAGCAATTGTCTGTCGATGCCTGGAATTCAAACCCCATATATTAATGAAATTTCCTGAAAAAGGCTTTGTCTTTATCGAAAAATGGAAAACTCGAATCAATCATATTTTTCTTATTAATTGCATTTGCAAATGTTTTGCATATGAGATTTAAAAATAAATGAATTTATGGATATGTTAGAAATTAGGTACTTTGGATATAAGTGGAGATTTAAAGAATCGGAAAGTATCTCGTTATTGAGGAAATGGTGACTTTAAAAACATTTAATATATATTTCATTTTTAAAATATCTTTTAAAATTTTTCTTCATTCTGGAGGGAGGGAGAGGGGGGTCATGATCCTTATGACTCCCCCCCCCCCCCCCTTCCGCTTCTTGGAGCTGCTATTGTCAAATAGAGACTCCTTGTTTGTAGCTTTGAACCAGTTAAATGGGAAACATCTTTTGCTGTTTATACTTTACCTTGCTTTCTACATTATACATACATTAATATTTTACATGATGTTTTTATGCCAAATCTTCTCAGCTTTTAAATGTGTTGGTTAATTGTGTATGTTCGGTACGGGGAGGGGGGTAAATTCACAAAGTATATACATCTGATACATGTATGTATATAAAAGTATATACATCCTTCATAGAATTGATGTATATGTCTTTCAAATGCATAAATAAATTAATTTGTATAAATTTTATAGCAACTTTAAATTAATTTATAATTTAGTTACATCTACTAAAAGTAAATAAGATACATTTTTTCACTTTTAAAATTGAATTTTTTTTAAGTATTTTGGAAGAGTTAAATCTTTTCTCTCAAGAATGAGTGACTTATGAAAAATATGAATCTACGCTTAGAAGATAAAAACTAGTTGGATGTTGCAATCCGAAAACTTTCTTCCATTTTATACATGTTAATACTTCAATATTCAATTTCACACTGCCAGATTTAAATGACCATCGATGCCCATCACCATCGATAGAATTCTAAAGGCATGAAATCTTAGGTTATTAACTCATATGAAAAAATTGCTTTTAATAAATTTCCAAACATTATTTGAATATAAAGTTTACACTTAAAAAAAAAAAAATGGTTTTCAGTGTTGTTAGAAAGCTATCTAAAAAATACATATAAGTAGTTAACCCTGGTTTCCACTTATATTCAGCTCTCTGGGAGGACCGGTCTCTATCAACACCTACATGATATTTTTACAAGGTCAAATAGGTGTGGGTTGTATTTGAATCCTCTAATATATTTAAAGTGCCTGTTGAAATTAGGGAGATTCCCCTGGAAGGGGGGCTTTCATAAGGATCTACACGATTCCGTAATTGGCGAAGTGAAGCTGAATTTTCAAATAAGTGGGGTAGCCAAAAAATTGAACGGGCCATCCGGGCATATACATCCAAAAATATAAATACATTAGCGGGCCTGCCGACCCGATATCAAAATCTAAGTGAAGCCAATAAAATATTAAATACTTTTTATGAATTTATCTTTTACGAGAATAAGTATAAATGTGCGTCACGAGCCGATGCTTGTTTGACAGTTCAGTACAGAAATATAATACGTCCACCATACAGACAAACATCGTGCATCGGACATGGTGTCTGTTTTTTCTTATTTATTTATTTATTTATTTTCTGCAAGCTCGTGCCTGCCCTTTTTTTCCTACATAGTCGAGCCGAGCCAGAAATGTACAGAAATGCTTTCAGATGTGTAGGTCTTTATGTGTTTTATAAAAATATTAACAGCGATAATGAACTTTTGTTAAGGCAATCTTTGGAAATATAGGAGTACCTTAAGATGGTTCTCAAAGTTTACTGCTTAACAACGCAAAATTTTGACACATAGAGAACATATGGAATAAACATAGGGAATAAACTGCCTATGACGGAATTTTCTTTTAAACTGAAAACTGAAAATTTCTTTTAAAGTTCTTTTAAACTGTTCATCCATGCAAAATGAATACAATAATACGGTAGAAAAAATATATTAAACATTTACACCTGCTAAAAAAGAAACGTATTTTTTCTTTCCAATGCGGTTTCATCTTAGATTTTACTTTTACCATACATCATTTTTTAGATTTTTATGTCTCCATAACATGGAAGATAGATTAATAATACTAATGATAGCTGAAACATTTACATACAACTAACAAAGGTTCATTAAAAGTATAAACATCGCAGCCTACGGCACTTCTGCATAAATGGAGATTATAAACAGACTAAGGTAAGTTTTTTTCGCCAGAACTTTTCCGTGTAGAAATGTACTCGGGGTCGGGGCGGGTTCGGTGCGAAATTTCAACTTTTTTCCCGGGCCGGGCCAAGCTCGGGCCTTGTTTTTAGCTATTATGTCGGGCCGGGTCGGGCCTTGTTTTTAGCTATTATATCGGGCCGCTAAATTTTCTCTACGAGCCGGGCTGGGCTCGGGCTGAAATTTTTATTTTAATATCGGGCCAGACATTTTTTTTCTATGGATCGGGCCTGGAAATTTCCGTCCGTGCATACCTCTATCTTACATATCGAATAATCAAATCATTAGTTCACAAAATTTTGTAAATTTGGACAATAATATCCAAACATTAAAAAAAAAAAAAAAAAAGTGAACTTTTTAGTGAACTTCGTTCACTTTTACAAATGAGCGTGATTTGAACGCGTTCGTTTAAAAATTTTTGAGTTTGAACGTGAATTTAAATCACTTTTCAGAAATTGAACGTGAGTTTGAGTTAGTTCGTTTATTTTGTGAATGTGCCCAACACTGGTTTTATTCCTGTGTTCCAAATTTTTAGATATTTAAATCAGCTGTTATAGATCTTTAAATATTTGACGTTGATCACATGGATATCTCATATTAACGTAAGGAGTTTTTTGCCCTACTTAATAATATATTTTGATTTATACGTGAGGTATTTTGTTTTAATAGACTTTTAGGTGTCTACTGTGCAGAGATGTTTGTGTTAGTAATCAATTTCAGTATTTCAGCTAGTGATTACTTCAAAGCCTAAAATACTAATGGCTCTTGTTATGGAAAAATGATATTGAGGTTGGTAATCTAGTTTTAAAAAGCTGTAAAAATTATCCTTTTCTTTAACCACAAATTCTGTTTGTAAAATCAGAAGCTTTTGACTCCGAAGTGTACAAATGATTATTTTAGAAATTAAGAACTCCTTAATTTAAACTTTCTTTGTAAAAGCAAAGTTTTATTAAAATATTATTGGTGCCTTTTGCAAGTTTGGAATTAAAATTAAGTATCCCTGGGAGTATCTATACAACTGGTCATGAAATAGTTATAAATTTCAAACATTGCTCTTATTTTTATGCCATTCAATCTTTCATTTACAACAAGAAGGTAAAAAAATTGTTCGATTTCTTGTATGCTTGTTTTTTTTTTATTTTCGCATCATTTGTAGTATAGGATAAGTCTTACAATCATTTTAATTTATTTTTTTTTGGGGGGGGGGGGAGGGGCAGAATTACATGTTTCGCATACTGGAAATTCCAAAAAAAATTTTTAGAAAAAAAAAAAAAAGTTTGCCTGTAAATGATTTTTTTAACAAATTGAGATAGAGTTGAAATTTTGTATGTACTTAGTATGTAAGGATGGGACAAAGCCTGTTTAATATCAGGACTCTTGAAAAATTTGTTCTGCTGAAAGGCACATAAAATCTTTTAAGAGTGGGCGTAAGAGGCAATAAAATAACACAAATTTTGCATGAAGAACAAAGTCGATCAGTTTATTAGTTGCTGAGATATTTGTAATCCTGTTTTCCACGTTCTTAGATTTTTCATGACCCTGTATTTCATTTAAATTTCAATTCAAATATATATTTCAATTGGAAAGGAGACGCTTAATCTGACACAGAAAACTGTTAGTTAATGATTATTATTTTTGGAGCTATAAGGATGTTTCTTTTATGCAATTTGGTACTACTTGAGTAGTTTAATGTTTTATATAATTTGTGGAAAACGGTTCATCAGCAATTTATTAATAGAGCATTACTATGCATATTAAAAATATTTAAATATACATTTAAATTTTGTTTTGGAAGTGCAATGCATTTTATAAATAGTTTACACATGTTTTATTTTCACATGGTATGCATATCCATGATAGTTAACTATTTTGGTGGCCCCCAACGACTAATTATAGTATAATTTTGTTTTTGTGAATAGCTTTTGCTAAATTCATTTTATCTGTGTAACATTAACTGGTAACATTTTTGTAGAGTTGTATTTTAGTAATCAACCAATTCAATCATTGAAAGAAAAGGGGTGGTGATTAATCATATCTTAAAATAATGCCATGTGCATAAAAAATGTCCCCCCCCTCCCCCCCCAAAAAAAAAAAATAAAATATATAAATTATACTTTTTCTCAATACTTAAATCAATTAACAGAATTATGTGAAAAAAATGCTATTTCTATTTACATATTTGCACAAACAATTTAAACAGATTTAACTGGTAATACATCTGTTTATACAAACTATGATGAATGATGGGATACACTAAAAGAAACTATTTTGTGCATCAACTGTTTATTGTGCAAACCTGTTGGGCCTGGTCTCAGGACAGTATACTACATGCAATAGTAATATTGATGAAAAAGTGATTGCACCACTGCTGTGAAATATTAGTTTCAACTAGTCCAACTGTGAATATTGCCTAATTATAAACATCTCATGAGATAAATTTTGCATTTCTGTCATGAATATCAAACAAGGCTTTTCATGATTATTGAAGATGTTGTATTTCTAGTGTACTTTTTGTGAAAACTTTGTTCAACATCTTTAGGATTTTGCATATTCCTATTTGCTGGCCTCTACAAACTTATTTCGATTAATGATTTAATGCAATGCATCAAATAAGCCATAAACATGCATCTCTTTTTTTTTGGGGGGGGGGGGGGTTAAAATTGTTAAACTTTTTATATTTTTCTTTGTTAAAGGGGGGGAAAAATTTCTAAAAGTCATAGTCATTAGATGTTCACATAATTGATGTTCGGTTAAATGAATTCAGGTAATCAATGCACCACTGTGTAAGAAACCAGAGTTTAAATCCATTTAATCACTCAAAAATGGGAAAAGTCATTTTTCAATCCAATACCTGGATTTTTGTTCATAATTTTAAAAATGATACTTTATCAAAATTTGTAATGGATTTTGCCTTCTTATGGAAAATGTTAGGTCAAAAAATCAAAACTACTGTCTCTGTATTAAGAATGTTAAACTAGATGTGTGATGTAACAAGATGTAGTTTGCATTGCATATAAAGCTAATTTATCAAATATTATGTTCTTCCAATTCCAGCCTTTTGCTTAATGTCATCAGTTTCCCACAAAACAATGTAAGTTTGTTAAAAATTTCGTTATAAAGCTTTTTCTATTTTTAAAGCTATGAACATAAATTTGGTTTAGATTACAGAAAGATGTCCTGTATTTCTGACTGCTCAACTGGCATTTTTGCTATCTTTTTAAGATGATCATTATTAATTCTTAAAACTTGATAGCATTTGCATTTAAAATAATTGTTATATAGTTATACTGCAGTATAATCGCTTTAAGTAATAACTTAAAATTGTCCTTTTTTTTTTTAGCAATTTTTGTTATTCAACTCAGGAGTGACATGTACAACAAAAACAATTTTTTTCACCTTTTCTAGTGAGTGATTGGCGAATGATACATTCTTATATAATCCGAATAAAATAAAAAATCATTCATTAAAGCGTTAATCATATTGGATAAAGATAGTGGTAGACAATCATTCTGAATTTGTGACTAAACAAGTCAAGATTAGTCTAATTTATTCATCATATTGAATGTTGTTAAAGATAATAGAATTATTTGTAGAAAACATCACTTATTCAAGTCAGTTTCCGAAATTCTTATTTTAATGTTCAACCCAAATCAATTCATCTTATTGTTCAGCAAGAATATTATGCTTGCTATTATGAAAATAAAACTCCGCCATTTTATTCAAATGCTGTTTAAATTTAAACCTGATTTTATTGGAAATTGGGCCAAGTAAATCCTTAAACTTGTCCTATTCTGTTAATTGAATCCTCCATTTTAATTAAGTATTGAGTTAAGCCTGTTAAGTCTTCTTAATTTTTTTTTGTAAAATTGTATTTAGATTTTTCAAAAACTTAAATTTGATTTATTCTAAAATCTTTCCGCATGAGATTGTAGAAATCAGTAGTTCTCGACAAGCTGTTAAATTACTACTTAAATAAATATATATACATACTGAGATATTTTAAATTATAAAGCAGGCATTTGACAAGAAATGAAATTCTTTGGAATTGTACAACTCATTTTTGCAAAATGATTCTCACCGATAGCCTTTATGATACCTCTAATTCTTTTGTAGAGTACAACTCTAAATTTAAGAAAGAATTCAGATGGCAGAATTCCACTTAACTTATAATTAAGAGAGTAATGAAAGTCAGGTGAGTTCTAGAAACTTCCTTAAATCAAGTTTTTATTATGGATTGCCTGCTTCTAAAAGCTAAATGTCTTATCTATAATCATCTGAATACCACTATTATTATACAAAAGAACTCTGGGGACCAATGGCATAGGCCACTTTTAGACTTTTAAAATGTTAGAATTGATCATCTTTATATAGTGATTAAAAGAAAACAGTTTGCCCTTCTTTATGTGTCAATCACTGTATAAAATTTTATTCAGTGTGACATTTCAAAAGTTATGAACTGGTCTTGTGTCAACGGTCACGGACAATCTGACTGGTGTATAACCTCCTCGGTCCTGATGTTGCCTGGATGTGACACTAAAAAACACCCTTTAAATTAATTTAAATGTTTCTAAAATGATAAAATAACATCTAGGCTTATTTAATAAATGTGTGCATATTAGAAGCATTGATATGTAGATTATGCATCTTTGGAGATGTTTTATATTAATTTAAAATTGGTTTCTGTTTTGCCACGTAAAATTTTTCAGGACTGAGGAGGATAATTGATCTATACTGCCATGACAATACTTGCAATCATGAACACAGAATGACTTCTAACAAAATGAAAATCAACTTTATATTAACACTCGTTATAAGTCTTGTTCTATGTTCATGCTTGCAATGATTGCTTTGAGGATTGCTTAGACAGACTGACAGATTGGTTGAGTTTGTAAATCAATACTTCTGTTGCCGCTATGTTATGTCTATTAGACTGGGAGGTGGCATCACAAATATTTGCCTCATCGAGTTAGAGGCTGAAATTTCAAAATTAGTATAGATTTGCATATTATTAAAAAGCAATTGGTCAGCCAACTCGTATCTTGCTGAAAAATACCTGAAAGCCTCATTTTAGTGGTTGACTCGTACAATGATAAAAATATCATGCAAAGTTACCTTACCTCTGTATTTAAAGACTACTTTCTGATCAATGAGAATGCTTCATAAGTGCCTATGGAGTGTGTTTCCATTGGTCAGAAAATAATTTTTAAAATCAAATCTTTTGTAGTATTTTAAGTGTAGATTTATCAGATTTATCATTGTATTTTCCTGCATCCAAACAGGGAGGTTTTTTTTTTTCTTTTTAACTTTGTCATTATTACACTTAAAAAAAAAGATGGAAAGCTTTTACTTCAGTGTTTTTATTTTACTGAAAAAAAAATAGCATCGTAAAATTTGTTAGGTTACTTATAGAACGGGAGGCAGCAGCAAAGACAATCGCCTCATCAAGTTCACGGATGAAATTCTAGGATTAGTTAAAATTCAAGGGTCGGTTTATTGTTTCGTGAAGAAAAAGAGAGGGGGGATGAGAATCAGTGTTTATGTTGTGAAAAAAAAAAAAAAAAAAAAAGAAAAGAAAAAAGTGGGGAAAAATTGGATTCAATTTTTATTATGTCGTTTGATTCATGCAAACTTTTCAATCAACATTAGTCATATAGTTAGTTAGCATAATGTTTTATTTTGTCCGTCTGTATCAGTGCTATTTATATAAAAATAATTCTTTTAATTTTATGATAAAAAAGTTCATCCATTCAAACGGTAAATTAATTAGAATCAATTTGTATTATGTTATAGAAAGAAGCGGGGGGGGGGGGGACATAATTTTTATTATGTAATTTGATTCCTTTTAATCATCGTTAATCATGTTATTTAATATAATATTTTATTTATTTCATCAATTTGTATCAGTGTGGTATATTTAAAAATACTTAATTTAATTTTATAATATAAGGTTTGAAAATTATTGTACATTACTAATTATTGTTAATTAATTTATTAATAATCGTAAATTAAGATTTTAAATACAGTATGTAATTATTTGTAACGGTATATTTCTTTTAAAGGGAAAATTTCTTAGCACTTTTATCTAATACTAGTACACCGAACCCGGGGTTCCCGGGTCACAATGTAAAGGTGAAAAACTTTTTTAAAATTTAAAATTGGAAAGTCTAATAAATTTTTTCTGCTTAATAGGCTTTTTAAACTGCCAACTAATTCCAAATAGCAATTTTATATGAAACATATTATTTATGTAATCATATACAGCTTTAAAAATTATCGGTACTTCCGTATTAGCAGGGCCGTAGCTAAAAAGGCGCTATGGGCGGCTCAGCCCCCCCTAAAATATTTTGCCCCCCCCCCCCCTGGAAAAGATTCCAAAGTCACTCAATGAATTTCTGTTCCGAAAATTCAAATGAAATATTGTTTAAAAATCTAATTTAGTTTTGAAACCTTTTCACAGTTTTGCAGAGTTACTAAATTGTATCTAAAATAAGTGTTTCAACACTCCCTCATCCTATTCGTACATATGAAGCTAACATGATGGGCTATTTTGCACCAGTTATACACTCAAAACTTCATCATCATATACTTTTCTAAGCATAAAATGAAGTTATTTTAACAGTTTAATAAGAAACAGAGAAACTACAATATGAATATGCACTAATTTATTTTTCTGCGTCAGAGAGAGAGAGAAAAAAAACTATGAGCCCCCCTACATTCTCTTGGGGCCCTCCCTATTGTTCACTACAGCCCTGCGTATTAGACGCAAGATAGCAGTTATTAGCCAAAGATTTCGCCAAAGAATAAAATTGCATTCTCAGTTTTTAAAAACAACTAAGAAAATATGACACCCAGATATTCTTTAAAATACATTTTTGTAAAGGTTAATTGATGTATCTTTTGTAAAGTAAGTTTACTAACGAACTAAAAGTCACTAAATTCATAGATAAAAACGAAATAAAACCAACAACATTCACCGGGTTTTATAGCCGACGATATATTGACATAACAGGTTTTTAATTACTATTTTCTTCAGTTGCTATAAAAAAATGACAACTAAAATATACAGGGATCTGTTATTTTCCATGGAGAAAAGAAATAGATGGAGGTGCAGTAGGCGATTAAAATGGTTTGATGGGCGTTATTCTACCATTATAAGTCTCTCATTCGACCCAAACAAAACAATCACATGGAACAGAGACCGAATTTTTTAACATCATTTTTTCAATAAATGAAAAAGATCTGAATATATTTTAGGATTATAAAATAGCATTTCATTGCATTATGAATTAAAATTGCATCGCTAAAAGTTTTTCTTTTTTGTGAAAGCACGCCGTTGTGTTTGATGCAATGCAGCGAATTTTAGAGTTACATTTTTAGCGTCACCTCCAGCCACTAAACTGCATCTCTTTTTTTTTTTTTTTCTTTTTTACTCTATGGATATTTTTTCTCTTTTTCCCACATAAATGCGATACTCAAGTTGCCACCATTAGAGAAATTGAACCAAAAACTACAAAAAAATTAATATCTCAAAAACAAATTGAGATACAGTTTTCTAACAAACGGCATTTAAAAGTGCATTTTTTTCTCTAAACGATGGTATAAAGATTGAAAACATGCAATGTCTAGAAGTTTAAAAATTTACAATAGCGAAAATTGCAAAACCGAAATTTCATCGGAAAGTGTTGCCATTCAAAACATGACGTATGCGTTACGCACAGATACGTTTGGCCTTTATTATATAGATATTGTGAATATTATGTGTTCATAAGCCTTTTTTTATTGTTTAAGTTATAAAAAATTCAAATATTTTTCTACGGTTTCTAGCTTCAATACCCATTTTCGTTTTTGTTTTGTTTATTTATTCTTATTATTTTAAACTTAATTCTTTCAAAATAATTATCCTTAAAGCAAATAAAAGGTATTCTCTTTATCCAATACTGGATATTTTCAATCTGTTCCACTCCATTTTTGAAGATGAAATAAGAAATTTGAATGATAATTTTATGTGATAAAATACAATTAAAAGTTTTTTTGTTTGCATGATATATTATTAATATTTTTTATTAGCAAAATTTATCGTGATTCAAACAAGTGTTATTTCATCATTTATTTGGGGGGGGGGGGGGGGTGCATATATAGAGAGTGTAATAGTTTATTAAATGTTGGTGCATCTTAAAAATTGGTTTTAAACATCAATTTTGTCAGGAAATTTTGAAGTTCCTGGAAACATCAATAGAATTATCTAAAAAAATAATTTACTATTTTTAATTTTTACTTTTAAAATGGTGAAATAAATAAATATTATACTTTGTTACATTTCTGAAATCTAATATCAGGACACTTATAAAAAATATACTTAAAAATAAATTCAATTAATGGAAATATTATTCCTTTAATAATTACAATAATGATCAAAAAGACTTAATACTCGTCTTGCATCTCGAAACTTACTGCTATTTTAATTCTTTTTAATCAGTTTCTTATTGCTATTTTTTTAAATTCTTTTTAATCAGTTTCTTATCTTAACTCTTGTAGTGACATAAAACATGCCAGGTAAAAAAACTGCTTTAACTTATAATTTTTGACGAGCAACCATGGATTGGTTTGGTTTGGTTTGGTTTTATTTTGTGTCGGCCGATTATCTACTCAAGGGATATAAGCCCAGGGGGGAGTGCCTTTCGTGGGGGTCTTTATAAGGTAACCTAACCCTTAGTTACGCAAGGCTCGAAGACAACCATGAAAACTCCGAACGGTTAGGTCGACGGCCGCGATTGGGTTCGAACTCCGCACCTGCCGTTTACCAATTGAGACGTCAGAACCTCTCGGCCACTGGTGGGGCACGAGCAGCCATGACTAATGTCAAATAAAAATTACAAATTGAAAGTCTTCTCTACAAACACCACTCCCACGATAACACACTACAACAATCTAACTTTCAACAGTTTTCTTTAGAACCTTATTTTTTCTTTGTAGCACATAAAATTTTATTTGGTGTAACTGATACCCTTTTATAAATCTTTCTAATCAATAATTCTCAATGACAATTTTTTTTTTTTTTTTTTTTTTTTTCAGTCTCTGTTACGGGATATACAACACCTCCCGAGGGAGATTTGGAATTTTATTCTTATTAATTAATTATTTTAAAGTGAAATTTGTCTTGTAACTATTCAAATGCTTTGCCTCCACCCCCAAGCACTTTTTTTTCCGAGTTTCAAATTTATCTTAATTCAACACCAGAAATATTTTAAAATTATTATAATTCCTAAACTGTTATCATGCTTAGTTTTTTTTTCCCTCACCATTCTCTTATAAATTATAACATAACAAGAGAAAAAACGAGATCTTAAAATAATTTTTAAAAAACAAAAAATTGCTAAAAAACTATTATGTTTCCTAAATTATATAAGCCCTATTTTTGCCTTCTTGTAAGTTTCAAAAAGACATATGTATATAAATTTTGCAAATTTCTGATTAAATTTTAAAAACACGAAAACATTCAATTTTAATAATATCATAATTAATTTTAATTTTTGCATTAATACAACACTAACTAAGATTTTTACATCGAAACGTAACATATATAACTACATATTTTCTCAAATAGAATTTTTATTTCTCAGTAATCCAATTCATCCAATAACTTTCTCTTTTCATATTCAGCGGGAGCCCTCTCTACCTGATGCTTAAAAAGTGAACAAGTACCATATTCAGTTAGCCAAGCAAGCGATAAACAGCCAAATACAGTAACCCTACTGCGGGAGCTCTCTCTATATTGAGACGCTAGTTGACTTGTGTGCTCGACATGAAAGCCTGCTTATGTCATCGTTAATATACAGGGACGAGATAGCACAAAGAGGTTTTAAAACCGGGAGGCAAATAAACACTCAACGTCTCAGCTCTTCACGCCAACCAATGACCTAACAAGGAAGGTCTCCATTGTGGGCATACTCAGAATTTTTTGAAAAAAATGCTAATGAAACTACTTATGTATGTAATAAAGGATCAGTCAAAATTAGCGGCGGAATTACATTAGAAATTATGTAAAAAAATAAAATACTTTCGAATATTTGGCGTGAAAAGACGAAAGCATCAAGCGATTTGGCGCGCTGCACTTTTCCTCGCCAAAAGCAAACGATTTTAATGTAACTGAAAATGTTGGATGTTTGGAATACGTGTTAATGGTATTTAACCGTTTTAGTGCTAAGCAATTTTTGCAAGAATGCACGAAAATTGCGGTACATATTTTGATTTCTTTAAAGGAAAAAATAATGTTGTCATATAAAACACTGTTATTTAGACAAATATCAATCAATTTTAATAATTCTTTTTGTATTATAAAGAACTCGCAGCGCAAAAGCGCTGCGCCGCGGTTTTCGAGATAAACTATCGCAGCGCTTTTGCGCCGCGTAGCAGTCAAACGGTTAATGAATTTGAAATAAACAATGAGAGAGTTTAATACATTATATGCATATACAGGGTGTCCGAAAAGTCTGGAAACGGCCGAATAACTCGAGAAATACATATGAGATTGAAAAACGTAAATATACGTGTTAAATATTTTTAAATAAGCTACTCTGTGATACCAAATTTGACCTTTGAAACCGACCCCCTGGGGGTCAGAGGGGGTCCAACTTTGAAATCTTAAATTAAAACCCCCTTTTTTTATTGCAGATTCGGATTCTACGGACAAAAATACGTAACTTTTGTATTTGATGTTTATTTCAAATCTTCGTTTATCATGGTGTAATCGAGCATATTAAATCGATACATATTCCCGCTTTTCCAACGGGATTTTCCCTAATCGAAACTGATTGGGCGGAATTTTTGACGTCAAATTCCTCGTCTTTTGTAGGAATAGCGTTTCCTGAAAATTGTCCGTGGCGATTATTTCAATAATGCTACACTGTTAAAAATTTGACCCATTTGCTGCAGCGTCACTCCACAGCTATTATAGAATATCTCTTTTGTGACCAACGAGAATGCTCCATAACACAGTAAAGTAATCGTTTTCTATAAAAGCGGTGGAGTGACGATGCAGCAAAAGGGTCAATTTTTTTACCATGTACTTTACTGTGTTATGGAACATTCTCATTGGTCATGAAAGAGATATTCTATAAAAGCTGTGGAGTGACGCTACAGCAAATGGATAAAATTTTTAACTGTGTAGCACTACCGAAATAATCGGCACGGGTGATTTTCAGGAAACGCTATTATTGCAAAAGACGAGGAATTTGATGTCATAAATTCTCCCCAATCAGTTTCGATTAGGGAAAATCCCGTTGGAAAAGCGGGAATATGTATCGATTTAATATGCTCGATTACACCGTGATAAACGAAGATTTGAAATAAACATCAAATACAAAAGTTACGTATTTTTGTCCGTAGAATCCGAATCTGCAATAAAAAAAGGGGGTTATAATTTAAGATTTCAAAGTTGGACCCCCTTTGACCCCCAGGGGGTCGGTTACGAAGGTCAAATTTGGTATCACTGAGTAGCTTATTTAAAAATATTTAACACGTATATTTACGTTTTTCAATATCATATGTATTTTTCGAGTTATTCGACCGTTTCCAGACTTTTCGGACACCCTGTATATTGCATTACATATATATATATATATATATATATGCATATATTGACAGTTGGGAGTAGTTATTTAAATTATAATTGGAAAAAAATATTTTAATAAATAAAAATAGTCATAGAGAACATTTATTTTCATGCATTTAAGCGTATTAAAATAAAATACAGCAGTTTCCATGACAACAAAATTGATTCGGCAATATTCAATTGGACTTTGAGCTTGAAACAATTTTAATTAGTTTAAATTATGAATTTCGTTTTAAATCGTAAATTTTGATTATTAAATTTGAATATAAACACATACAAATACCGATATAACAAAATTATACTTAAACCATCAAAACTAAAATTATTTAAATGAAATTTATCTAAACAAGTTCAACATAACACTTTTTTTCCTTTAAATGTATTTGACGCAAAAAAGAATTTTTTTAAATTGCATTATATCGCCAACCGAGGATAAATCGCCAAATAACGAAATTTTCATTAATTTTTTACGGACAATGCAATGAAGTTCCGCTGAAATTTTTTTTATAAACATATATAGCCTCATGAGAAGAACATTCTGGATTTTTTTCAGATTTTTCGGAGTATGCCCGTATGGAGACCTTCCTTGTAAGATACTTAGACTCCATAATAGCAACCTTTTCGTAGGTCGACATGTCTGCCTTCCGTCACGTGACGGAGGGCAGATTTAGCTCGCCAAACCGGTTTTTCTCCGCCCAAATTAAAACTGCTTGTAGTTTCGCTTCTATGTTTACATTTATATTACTGCGAGAATGAAATCTGAAAATTGCCAATAAAGCGATCACCGCCAAAAAACAGCATCTTTTCGCCAAAGATGTTGGATTCGAAACCATGCCGAGATAACAATGGGATGTGTCGTCTACGTATATTAGAAAGTCAATGACGCCAACATCCGTAGCTAAGCGCTTTGGGGGGAAAAAAACTTCGAAGAGCATGAAGTCCGAAGTTGCTTCGACTTTTCATACTTCATCCATTTGACCGCGTATGTCTTGTTTGTAGAATATTTGTAAGAATACGAGTGCAAATTTAAAAATGCTTATCTCTCACCTTTTGAAAAATCATACATTCATTATGGATACTCTGTAAGTTGACCTTTCTTTTTTCAAGCTAAAGTCCAAGCCAAACTACGATACCAGAATAGAATGTAGCATACACTTTGCCCGTCGAACTTCATTTTTTCGCCAAAGCGCTTGGCTAGAGGGGTTGGCGTGAAGCGCGGCACTGGGACGTTGAGTGTTTAATTGCAACCGGGAGCTCCACAAAATAGTCTAAGAGCCGGCAGCACAAAAACCCAAGGTATCAAGCACAAGAATATATATATATATATTACAATAATAATAAGGGAATCGAATGACCCATGTCTGGCGGAAGTGAAGTGGTTCGTTAGCCAAAAATTAAAATCATTAGTGGCTTACTGGTAGGTATATCATTATGTTTGCCGTACAAGCAAAGAAGGTATAAAATGATTGTATGACAAACAATGATAAACGTACGAGTGAATCGCTAATAGTATTAAGCTTTGGTTTATTAACCACTTCACTTCCGACAGACAGGGATCATTAGATTCTCCTACTATTACTCTTCCATAACTTTTTTTTCCCCTTATGCTCGATCCCTTTAGGTTTTTGTGCTGTCGGCTTTTGGACTAGTGCGTGCAATGAAGCAGTGGGAATCGAACCCAAATGACCACCTATGCTTGCAAATTTTGAATTGGGTATGTTACAAAAATAAGTTGTTGGTACCTGTTACTAAAAACTAACGAAATTTCTCATCTGTGGTCGCAATAAAATAATTACATTAAAATTTGAAAATATTCGGCAGATTAAAACGCACACAAATAACGTCATTCTAGTTATTGTAGACACTGCAGTACACAGATATAAAATTGGATTCGTTAAGATAATTATGGTCAAAAGCTATTCACAAATTTAATGTTTATTTACTCGTTTAAGAGACAACACTAGTCACTGAAAAAGACCCGGATGATAATGTTAAGTCTATGGGAGCGTTCTTTTCAAATATCTCGCTCAAATTTTAATATATATATATCTATACTAATAAATTCCGTGCGCCTCTCTCTGCTTGAAGCCGATTACAGTTCGCAACGCGGGCGAGTTGGAAGTCGCGAGAGGTGTCTTTCGATTGGAAAAATTCCGGGGAAGTCATTTCGGGCATTTTCGAGACCGTGGGACCAAAATTAAAAAAGTTATGAATTAAAAACCGCTTGGGAATCGGAACGAAAAATGTCTCAAATCCCAAACAGCGCTCAAACGGAGCTCTGAGGCAGAACACTGCGCCACCTTGCGGTGAAGAACCTGAACTTTTCCCCTTTGGCTAAAAGAAGAAGCAGTCGAAAACCTCTTTTTCTCCCTTTTTGCGCGTTTTTTCTTAAACCATCATGCAGACAGTTTTTAAAGTAGAAAAAAACTTATTACATATTCAGAATCTGCGTAAAAGTCATCAGAAGCAGCTGCTTCTGATGAACCCAAAAATACGAGAAAATGTCTTATGGGCGCGCAGAGCCAACCGTACAAAACCAAATATTTTTAATGGGACGATGGCGACCATGGAGCGTAGCGCCCACTGTGCGAAATCACATATTTTTAACGGGATAATGGGCGCATAACAACCATAGCTCTTTAATTTACTTTTTTTGTGCTTGAGGATTCGAACACCAAGACTTGCTTATTAAATGAATTTTTTTGTTTATTATATATTGCTTAATATCGAGGTTCGTTTGGAAAAACTGGCCCAGCTAGCGGGCGTAGCTCGCTAGTATTATATATTTTTGGGCATAAGATAGCTGAGGACAATCTACAGCCGGGCTAGTTTTCACTTTTTCAATTTTAGTTTCAGATTTTTTCTTAAAAAAAGGGGGAACTTTAAATTTCAAAGCCAGTTCTGAAATTAAAACTATCATAATATGTAAATATATAAGCGAAATCCAAAAAGTAAAAACTAGGCCGGTTGTAGATCGTCCTCAGCTATCTTATGCCCCCCCCCCCCCAAAAAAAAAAAAAAAAAAAAAAAAGAGAAAGAGATATTTGAAAACAACGCTCCCATAGACTTTATATTATCATCCGGGTCTTTTTCAGTGACTGTTTTGGGAATTCTTTGGATTCTTTGACAATTTTTTGAAAAGAACGTTCCCATAGACTTTACACTATCATCCAAGTCTTTTTCAGTGACTATTTTGGGGATTTTTTGGGAATTTTTTGAAAAGTTCAAATATATCGCTCATATTTTAGTATTTTTGCATGATTTCTTCTTTTTTGCATAGGATAGCCGAGAACGATCTACAACCGGCATAGTTTTTACTTTTTCGATTTTGCTTATGTATTTTTTATATTATGATAGTTTCACTTTCAGAACCAGTTTTGAAATGTAATTAAAAAATATATATATATATTTGAAACCAAAATTGAAAAAGTAAATACAAGGCCAGTTGTGGATCGTCTCCAGTTATCCTATGAAAAAAAAAAAAAAAAGGAAATCATGAAAAAATATTAAAATTTGAGCGAGATATTTGAAAAGAACGCTCCTATAGACTTTACATTATCGTCCGAGTCTTTTTCTGTGACTAGTATTGTATGAAAATTTCAAGCGAGGAAAATCGCCTGCGACTCGTCTTATTTCACAGCAGCTGATTTCACTTTTTGCATTTTCTAACAAGGAAGGTCTCCATACGGGCATACTCAGAAAATTCTGAAAAAATTACAGAATGTTCTTCTCATCTGGATATATACGTTTGTAAAAAATTTTTGGCGGAACCCCGTTAGAACGTTCGTAAAAAAATAATGAACATTTCTTTCATTTGGCGATTTATCATCGGTTGGGGACAAAATAAAATTTCAAAAAACACTTTTTTATGTCAAATTCTTTTTAAGGTAAAAGTGTTTCATCTTGAACTTGTTTAAAGAAATTTTATTAGGATGAGCGAAGCGAATCCTCTACTAGTCCAGTCAAATTACAATTTATCGTACGCTTTACAAAAAAACTATTCAATATTTTAACTTCAAATTAAACACAAAAATAAATTATGATCTGTAGATTTGCAGAATATAATTTTTTTTACAGTAAAACGTTAAAAAAATTATTATTTTAATTAATTTATTTTACATGCATTTCCAATACGGAAGCATTTTAGCAAATAAATAAATAAAGAATACTGCCCAGTTAAACTGAAGGCATTGAGCTCACAGGCTACAAATACTAATTGCACATTAAAGCTTTATATTTTCAAGGGTTAATACCGTTCGAAAAAAAAAATTAAGAAGGGGAAACAGCTCTCCCCTTTTCTCTTTTTTTATACTTAATCATTGAACCTCCTATACTATCAAAGACATGCTTTATCATATAAAAAATCTATATCCAAAATTCAGAGCAAATTAGATAATTCTTAATAAAAACCCATTTAGCATTTATATAATTTAAAAAGAGTTATCCCCCTCTTTTATACTTAACCATTAAACTTCCAAAACTATTCAGAGATTTGAACGAAATCTGAAAATTCTGCTTGAAAAACCCATTTATATAAATTAAGGGGGGGGGGACATTAGAACCCCTGTTCCCCTTATTTATACTTATTCAATGAACACTTAATAACAGTCACGGAATCGCCTCATCAGAATGATCCTAATCTAAATTTTGAATGAAAATTAATTCTGCATGAAAATCCCATTTATATCAACTAACGGGGGGGGGGATTAGAGCCCCTGTTCCCCCTATTTATACTTATTCAATGAACACCTAATAACAGTCACGGAATCGCCTCATCAGAATGATCCTAATCTAAATTTTGAACGAAAACTTAATTCTGCATGAAAATCCCATTTATATCAACTAACGGGGGGGGGGGATTAGAACCCCTGTTCCCCCTATTTATACTTATTCAATGAACACCTAATAACAGTCACGGAATCGCCTCATCAGAATGATCCTAATCTAAATTTTGAACGAAAACTTAATTCTGCATTAAAATCCCATTTATATCAACTAACGGGGGGGGGGGCATTAGAACCCCTGTTCCCCCTATTTATACTTATTCAATGAACAACTAATAACAGTCACGGAATCGCCTCATCAGAATGATCCTAATCTAAATTTTGAACGAAAACTTAATTCTGCATGAAAATCCCATTTATATCAACTAACGGGGGGGGGGGGGGGCATTAGAACCCCTGTTCCCCCTATTTATACTTATTCAATGAACAACTAATAACAGTCACTGAATCGCCTCATCAGAATGATCCTAATCTAAATTTTGAACGAAAACTTAATTCTGCATGAAAATCCCATTTATATCAACTAACGGGGGGGGGGGGGGGCATTAGAACCCCTGTTCCCCCTATTTATACTTATTCAATGAACACCTAATAACAGTCACGGAATCGCCTCATCAGAATGATCCTAATCTAAATTTTGAAAACTTAATTCTGCATGAAAATCCCATTTATATCAACTAACGGGGGGGGGGGGGCATTAGAACCCCTGTTCCCCCTATTTATACTTAATCAATGAACACCTAATAACAGTCACGGAATCGCCTCATCAGAATGATCCTAATCTAAATTTTGAAAACTTAATTCTGCATGAAAATCCCATCTATATCAACTAACGGGGGGCATGAGCCCAACGTTCCCCCTCTTATACATATCGAATGAACTCCAAAAACTAATCAGGGAAGCGCCTTGTCAGGATATACCTACATACAAAATTTCAAGTGGATCGGATATTTTTATCATGAGTTATCGCGTTACGTACATACATACAGAACGGACGGGCACATAAGCTCTCAGGCTATGATAGCCTGTGAGCTAAAAATGAAACGCGTATATTTTCAGAAAAAAAAGTTTAAATCATGGAGTAAATAATTATAGATAGAATCATGATTAATTTATTAAATAAAACATGTTTTCATTATCCCGCAAAATCGTTTGCACAGATGACACTTAAACATTTTAAAAGAATTGTATTATGGATTTTTTTTTTTTTTTTTTTTTTTTTTTTTTTTGTAAACTGGCAACAAAATAATTGTAAACAAATAAAATTAATTCTTAAATTTGTTCTATAAATGAAAAATTAAAAGATCTGCGTGAAGTTGTTGGTTCAAGCTCTTTATAAATATTTTTGCGAAGGTCGTATTGTGGCTAAATAATATCGACTCATTAATCAGAAGGATTTTATAGAAAAATAAGACTTTAATAAGTTCGCAAACACAACAATAATTATTCGTGAAAACGTCACTGCGAGAATGAGAGAGCGCTTCGTTAAAAGGTAATTCCATTAATTGAGTTGCCATTCGCAGAAAGTAAACAGTTCTCCCACGCGGAGAGAATTACAGCATTTCTCATACGCTAACATGTATAAAAATGAAGAAATTAAAATAAAATGTTTTACAGTTGAAAATTCATAGTATCAACGAAAGCAGATTTCAAATGTTTTTTCCAGAAAATAGGATTTTGAAGAAGTAACTTTCTTCAAGCTTTCTTCAAATATATTATTCTAAAATAGCTATCAAAGATTATCGGATGTTGATTACAAAGATTGGAAACATGCATATTTCAAACAATTAAAAAACACCAGTGGCTACTTGAAATTGTAAAAACATCTTTAAAAGAGCTTTTAGTTGAAAATTAAAAAAAAAATTGTAAAAGTTTGCTTCGAAAATATCTTATGCCAGTTTTACATCATAAGTAAAAAATTAAAATGCGCCAAAACATAAAAAAACGTTTTTGTTTAATAAAGATGCAAAAATAATAATAATAAAAAAAAATATTGTTACTTTCAAATATCTGTTTTATAAAATAATGCTTCGCGAATCCAAACAAAGCATGGCTTTTGCTAGTTTATATAACGTTAGTTTTGTCAGCTTTAGTTTGTTTTAATCATATCTGTCATAATGTATTTAAAAATAAAATTAACTGTAAAATTTTATGAATTAAAACAAAATTTAAATTAATTAAAATTGTTTCAATCTCAAAATTCTCTCCAATCTAATTGAGCTCTGTCTATTCAATTTTGTTGCTATGGAAACTAAAACTTTTCCAATATTGAAATGCGTTATTGCAGCATTTTTCATCTGGCCTTTATTTTGTTATACGCTTAAATATATGAAAAAATACTTTTCAATATGAAAGTATTTTTTATATAAGAAATTATTTTTAATGTGATAACATTAAATAACTGCAGCAAAAGCAACAGAAATAGGTAATATAAAATACATCTATATGTCAAACTCTCATTATTGAAATTTCAATTCATTAAATACCATTTACACGTCTAAAATTTAACTGACAAAAAATTTTCAGGTGCATTAACCCCTTCGCGACGGGAGCCTTTTACGAAATTTTTAATGTTTTGTCACCGGTTTAAAAAAACAGAAATTTGTTTCTTCTTAAATCGGGAAAATGCTCCGATTCAATAAGGCAGATTTTTCAGTATAATTTTACCGGTGAGAATAAACGAGGATTCTTAAGCCTTTTTGCGGCACGTATACGTGTCGCTCGTCCCCAAGGGGTTAAAATCGTTTGCTTTTGGTGAGGGAAAATGCTGCTCGCCAAAATGCGTGACGCTTTCATCTTTTCGCGCCAAATACTCAAAAGTATTTTATTTTTTTACTGAGTTTCTTCTGTAATTCCGCCGATAAATTTGACATCCTTTATTACATACATGAGCAGTTTAATCAGTATTTTTTTCAAAAAATTTCGAGTATGCCCAGTATGGAGACCTTCCTTGTAAGTATTTCATTGGCTGCTCGAGAAAAAGTTTGTCCATCGTCGGATTTCCAAGCATTTCATTGTCTTTTACTGGCGACTCGCTTCGTCTCAAGCGTCAAAATCGTTCAGACGCAGTTGCTCGCTTTCCAAGCAACCCATCTACAGCCATAGGGGGTAACATGGAAACGCCTGGAATTTGAAACGACTTTGATCCCTCGTGTAATAGCACTTTAAGATCCTCATAAAAAGGTACACTGTTAAAAATGGAGGATATTCCATTTTCGTTTTGATCACGTGGTCAAGGCAAAAGCTTCTAGCGTAAAGAAGAGAAAGCTTCCTTAGGTGCTATGTAAATCCCCACAGCCAATGAAACAGTTCATAGGGAAAGCAGTAACAGCCTCCCTGCTTATCAGTTAGAAATTCTTTGGGTAAATTACCGGTACCACGTGACCTTTTATAGCCTCGAACGCAGATCTGGAATAGAGCTGTGCAAGGTGACGCCACGAACAGGTTTTTTTCTGTTGCTGTAGGACAACCATCGCTGCCTTTATCAATGCTTTTTGTGTTTCCTGCAGCTTTCTTCATTGTTCTCCGGTAAAAGTCACGTGATGTGAACTGCTCTATATCCTCCATTTGATCCATTTGCTGCAGCGTCACTCCATTGCTGTTGTAGAAAACGGTTATTTTACTGTGTTATGGAGCATTCTCATTGATCATAAAAGATATATTCTATAAAAGCTATGGAGTGACGCTACCGCAAACGGGTCAAATTTTTAACAGTGTACACCAAGCCATTGAATTTGGTGTACACTGTTAAAAACATCGTGAAAAATTACTTCTGTTTTTAAAGGATATCTATTTTCTGACCATTAAAAACGCTCACTGCTGCAACGCACTCCCCTGCTTGTATAGAAAACGGTTACTTGGCCGTAAAATGAAGCTTTCTCATTGGTTGGAATAGAGATATTATATACAAGCGGTGGAGTGCGTTGCAGCAAAATGAAGCAGATTTTTATCAGTGCTCCATGGCGTTTTTGGAGCATTATCATTGGTCAGAAAATAGATAGCCTTTAAATACAGAGGTAATTTTTCATGATATTTTTAACAATGCACCCTTGTGGCAGAAGTTAAAATTCGCCTCACGATAATGACAAGTTCGCCATGATGTTTAGTGATTTGTTTTTCCCAAAACTGTCTCAATCTTCTCATAAAGGGCTTGTCTAGGCGTGTATCACCAAGTTTTGGAAAGTACACTGATAAAAATCTGCTGCATTTTGCTGCAACGCACTCCACCGCTTGTATATAATATCTCTATTCCAACCA
This sequence comes from Maratus speculifer, assembly GCA_964019185.1. NCBI lineage: Eukaryota > Metazoa > Arthropoda > Arachnida > Araneae > Salticidae > Maratus > Maratus speculifer. The sequence goes on along the minus strand of OZ025290.1, from coordinate 370,084,542 downwards.
ATGAGAAAGCTCCATTTCACGGCCAAGTAGCAGATTTTTATCAGTGTAGCTTTGCTGTATAACAGCAAAAAAAAAAAAAAAAAAAAAAAAAAAAAAAAACCTACATGATATTAGATTCTTGGTGAGATCTTACAAGGAAGGTCTCCATACGGGCATACTCAGAAAAATCTGAAAAAATTACAGAATGGTCTTCTCATATGGTTATATATGTTTATAAAAAAATTTCGGCGGAACCTCCTTATAACGTCCATAAAAAAATAATAAAAATTTCGTTTATTTGGCGATTTATCTCCGGTTGGCGAAAAAACGAAATTTTGAAAAATACGCTTTTACGCTTCGAATACTTTTTAAAGAAAAAACTTTATGTTCAATTTATTTAAATAAGTTTAGTTTAAGTAATTTTAGTTTTGAATTTTTACTTTACTTTAAGTGTAATTTTGTCATATACGTTTATATGTACTTATAACAAAATAAAATTAATATATTTTATCATTTAAAACGCAATTTAAATTGACTAAAATTGTTCCAAATTGAAAAATACACTGTTAAAAATCTGCTGCATTTTGTTGCAACGCACTCCCTTGCTTGTATTGAAAATGGTTACTTGGCCGTGAAATGGAGCTTTCTCATTGGTTGGAACAGAAATATTATATACAAGTGGTGGAGTGCGTTGCAACAAAATACAGCAGATTTTTAACAGTGTATGACACGGTCAATTCGCCGTGCTATGGAGCATTCTCATTGGTCAGAAGAGAGATATTCTATAAAAGTAGTGGAGTGACGTTGCAGTAAATGCTGCAGATTTTTAACAGTGAAGTCAATTGAAATCAATTTTCAGATTCGTTAAAATCGTCTGCTTTTGGCGAGGAAATGCACTGCTCGCCAAATCCCGCGTCGCTTTCAGCTTTTCACGCCAATTATTCCAAACTATTTTATTTTTTTACATATCTAATAATGAAATTCAGCCGCTAATTTTCACTGATCCTTTATTACCTACATGAGTAGTTTAATTCGTATTTTTTTCAAAAAATTCTGAGTATGCCCCCAATGGAGACCTTCCTTGTTAGCCTGATAGACCTTTTTGGAATTTTTGCTGTTAGCCAATCGAGATGGACCAATTATGCCTACTTTTTTTTTTTTTGTGAGCCTTAGATGATTTAGCTTTTGATTGGCCAATCTTGTTTCACTAACAGCGAAAAATGTATGTGGATCCGACCATTTTCTTTTGAATCGCAAATTGTTTCAACTGCATACGGATCGAAGTTAGAAAAGTTTATTTTTTCTGAAATGGAAACCGGCAGTTGCATGTTTTTGTTTCATTTTTGTTTTCAATGTTTGGGTACCCTGGAGTTTCGAGACAAAAGCCTCCCGGGAATCTGGCGAAGGAATTGAGCTACGTATTTTGAGTTTGTGTTTCAGCTATTTTTTGTAGACTTGGGTGTTTTGTGTAGTGAGAATTTTAGAAGACTTTGTGTTTCGACCGGCTTGGAAATGTAGGCTTCCTAGGAAGCGTGGTGTTTTGTTTTTGGGGGCGGTTCCCAACTACAACAGTTTGGACAGTTCATAGTTTTGTCTTGTGTTTATTTTCTGTTGTTGTTTCTTCAATAAGTTATTGTTTCGTACTGCATTTATTGAATTAGTCTATCTTTTCTGTCGTTCATTTTTTCATTAGTGTTAGAGTGCCATGTCTGACGACATTTCGCAACAGTTGCCAACAGAGGCAGCAAATATGGATACGACCAGTTCAATCTCAAACCCGAATGCCACTCCGGCCCACGACTTTAATCATTATAAAAGCATTTATTCACCGGCGGAACTTCTTAAATTTTCACTACTTGACAAGAATGACGTCATTACGTTGTTTTTAGAAGCTAAATCCGGTTCCTTTCCCATAATTCATCCCAAATTGTTAAAAATGGATATTGTGAAGCAAATAGCAAATCATGCAGCCATAGATAGTATTAAAACTACAAAGCAAGGAAAATTAATTGTTTTGACCCAATCTGTCGATACTGCGATTCAGGTGTTAGAAATGTCATCGTTAGCGAACATTCAAATAACCCCACGTATTCAATTCGAAAGCGTCACGTCTCGGTTTCTTCTTTATGGCATCCCGGCCGATGTTTCCTGTGAAGAAATAGCGGACGAGCTCATTTACAACGGTGTACACTGTCTTGAAGTCAGACGATTTCTAAGGAAAAATCACACAGGTGTCGTGCCAACCACCACAGTATTGGTAACTATGATGGGTACCCAACTTCCCCGTGAAGTGAAATTATATTACCAAATTCATAAATTAAGCATATTCGTAGATCGGCCTCGCCCCTGTCTAAGGTGCTGGCGGTACAACCACAGCACAAAATCATGCCGCTCGGAAATCTCTTGTCGAACCTGTGGACAGTCTCATGAGGGAAATTGTCAAGCCGACAGTCCAATTTGTTCTAACTGCCGAGGGGAGCATTGCGCTGATGATAAGTCCTGTCCCATATATCAAAAAGAAATCCTTATACAGAAATTCAAGAGCGAACACCATCTATCCATCGCCGAGGCCAGACGCCAATTTCGTGTCGAAGAACGTCGAGAGGAAAATACATATGCCTCAAAAATTAAAAGTCCACCTCATTCCGAATATATCACCAAATCAGACTTTCAAGCAACTCTGGAGCAATTCACTCATAATCTATATGAAGTTTTTCAGTCGTTAATGGTCGAGCAGGCGGCACAGTGTAGCAGTTTTATTGAACAGGCCTCCTCCCTCCTGGAAAATAAAATTCAAAGCATTCACAACGCCTTTCATGATCTCAGTGCTACAATAGTCAATTCTGTCCAAAAGCAACAAGTTCTACCGTCAATGAGCACGAACAAACCAAAAATCACTCATGTAGTGAAAGATAAACTAAAACAAAATCCTGGCGATGGAGAGAACTCGCCTCCCTCCGTCGAACCTGACATGAAAAAATTCCGTACTAGTCATTCCTCTGTCTCTAACTCGTCCCTGGACAGTTTAAATATTCCTCGCCACTCCGTTCCTGACTCCAATAAGTCCAGCCCTATGGAATTGGACAGGTCTCAGTCTGGTCATCAATAACCTTTTTGTTCATGAGTCTTTCATTGGTGCATTGGAACGTCAGAGGAGTTCGGGCAAATTCTGCCTGGCTCCACCACTCCCTTTTCGTCTCGGCTGGCATCGTTGCACTTCAGGAGACTTTTCTTAATCCCTCCGTCGATTTTCAGCTTCACGGCAAAAAAGCGTATAGGCTTGACCGAACTGCTAGAAAAGGCGGTGGACTTTTGACGGCAGTGCAGAGCGCCCTTTCGTCTCGTCGGATAGTTCTGCCAGTCGACTCAGCCCACAATGAAGCTCTGGGTGTGGAAGTTTCCTTTCCCAACAACGTCCGGCTTCAGATTATTAACATCTACTCCCCCCCGGGTAAGCTGGAATTGCCTTGGCTTGACAAAATTTTGGGAGCTTGTCGCCCCCCTTTCGTCATTATCGGGGACTTTAATTCCCATCACACAAGTTTGGGAGGTACCCAGGATACCCCTCAGGGTGCCATGATAATCGACTGGATCATCAAAAATAATGTTTGCCTTGTCAACTCCTGTACTCCGACCCACTACTTTGCGGGAGGAGCTTCACTGCTGGATCTATCCATTACCTCTCCAGATCTGTTCGTCGATACTAGCTATTTCGTTCATCCAGATACGTTTGATAGTGATCACTGTCCAATTAAACTCCACTTTAATTTGCCTATCATCACTCCTATACACCATAATTTTCGTTACCGCTATGACTGGGGAGCTGTCACGAGACACTTGAACCAGGCTGTTGTGAGTTCTTCTACCAATTCCTACGAAACTTTCCAGAGTTCTTGCAGTGCTGTCCTCAAGAAGTGTGGCCGTAGGACGAAGATTCTTACGCGCAGTGGAGCCCCGTGGTGGGACTCCCGTTGCAGTTATCTGTTGGGACAAAAGCGACGATTACTCCGTCAAGCGAGGAGGTGTCTCTGTCCTGCTACTTGGAGTCGGTATAAGAAAGTTGCAGCCGTCCTGAAGAAGGAAATAAATGATGCAAAACGCACCTACTGGGCAGCAATTTGCAAAGCTGCAGTTTCGTCTGGGGCCATCTTTAAGATAATTCGTGCGTTGAAAAACCGGAAAGTGCCTCCCCCGGAGTCACATAACTTTATTGCCATTCAAAGTTTGACGTCGACATGTGCCTTCGAAGAGTCGAACGAGTTTGCAAGATCGTTCAGCAGGGTCCACGGGAATGGGTTCATTCCACTCGACTTCAGTGCAAATATTGATACGAATCTCCGTCGCCCTATTCGTTTGTCTGAACTTCAACATGCTATCAACAGGTCTTCTCATCGCACGCCCGGAAAAGACGGGATTTCACTTCGTGCTCTCCGGTGCCTGGACGAGAGCGGATTGCAGAAATTACTGGCAATTTTCAACGATATTTGGAGCTCGGGCGTTATCCCTCGGTCTTGGAGGGAGTCCATCATTGTCCCTATCCCGAAACCCGGGAAGGATTGTACCTTGCCTGCCTCCTACAGGCCTATTTCTCTTACTTCGGTTCCCTCGAAGGTGTTCGAAAGAATCCTTTTGAAACGAATTATTGCCTGGATCCTTCGGACGAATCACTTCCATCCAAATCATTACGGTTTCATTCCTTTTCGTGACTGTACACCGGCTCTAACCAAACTCTATTCAGACATCTCTTCAGCTCGCCTCCAGAAGCTAGTGGGTGTCCTAGTGTCGTTCGACATTGCCTCTGCTTATGATTCCATTTGGCCGGATGGTCTTGCCTTGAAAATGTTATCTGCAGGCCTTGACGGCCATTTCACCAAGTGGACTCACTCTGCATCGTTTAGGGTCTTTCAAGTTCGCTGGAAGGGAGTGCTATCGGATCCGGTGGAGATCGACGTGGGCGTCCCACAGGGGGCGGTGTTGTCTCCCTTTCTGTTTTCCTTCTACATGAGCGACATTTTTGATGCCATCGGTCCCGATGTGGAGGGGCTTGTATATGCTGATGATACTTACGTCTACTGTTTTGGCCCTTCCCTGGAAGAGGTTTTGTCTAAAGTCCAAAGAACCATTCACGACATAGCTCGCTGGTGTACCTATTGGAAGCTTCGTTTAAACCCAAGCAAATGCTCGGCGATAGTGTTTTCCTCCAGGAAAACGATCCCTGATAGTCATCTTCGTATAGACGGCCAAGATATACCCTGGGTTCACAATATCCGGATTCTAGGTTTGAATTTCACTCACAACCTCAACTGGACTTCCCACATCTCCTTAATTAAAGAAAAGGCTGTTCGGAGACTGAATGTCCTTAAAAGTGTGGCTCATGTTTCCCGTGGTATCACTACTCATGATCTCCTTAGACTCGGCAAGGCGACTGTTATGAGCACGTTGCAACACGGGAGCCCCATTTATTCGCTAGCATGCTCCTCTACCAGGCAGAAGTTAGAGCCCATTCTAAACACAGCTCTTAGAGTTGCTACTGGTCTCCCTAGGTGGACGCCTATCCCGATCCTGCGTCGGGAAGCTAATTCCCTGTCAATCGCAAAGTCTCAGGATCTCCATAGGAACTGCTACCTCCTTCGGCACCTGTCCCTCGGCCCTCTTTCGCCGATCTCGTCTGTTGTTCATCCGGACCATGCGAACTTGTGTGTCTTTGCTGATCATCTGAAAGAAACTCTTATCCGGCTCCAGGTTCCTGTATCTGATATCATATCGGCGGTCTTTCCCTATCCTCGTCCTACGGACTGTATCCAGGTTCACACCGATTCTTTGGAGTTCCAGAATAGACAGCTTCAGCCTTCACTAATACGTCAGCTTTTTTCCTCCTTCATGTCCACGCGGGTGGATTGGCATGTTATGGCTACTGATGCTTCAAAGTCGGACTCTCAGACTTGTGTAGCCTTCTGGGACATTACTCGGAATTTTGGCCACTCAAGCATCGTTAATAACCTAAATTCAATTTACACGGCGGAAGCTCTGGCCATTTGGTTCGCCTTGGACTTTCCTCCTCAGTCTGGCAAATTGATTCTGCTATCCGACAGTAGGTCGGTTCTTACGAGCCTTCTTTCCTTGGATCATAAATCCCCCCGTGTGATCGCTATGGTGTATTCTAAGCTCATATCAGTCTTGCAGCATGTATCTTCGATTGAGCTAGTCTGGGTTCCCGGCCATGTCGGAATCTATGCCAACGAGCTTGCTGATAAGTTGGCACGCACCCACAGTCTGCGAGTCGATCCTATAAAGTGGGTGTCCCCTGAAGATCTATGTGTGAGACTTCGTCGTTTCTACCGTAACGAAGATTCCAACGAATGGCTCCTTGGTAAATATGGAACTGACTTCGCTCATCTCACTAAAAGAAGTTGGGAGCACAGAAAGTTGCGGCTTCCTAGGAAGGGAGAAGTCCTCCTCTCTCGCCTTCGTACGAAATCCCTTCCTACCAGAGCGTTACTCTACAGATTCAAGCTCTGCCAATCCCCCTTGTGTCCAACGTGCTCACTTCCTGAAACCTGCGAACATTACTTACTGGCTTGCAGGCGGTACGCCACTGATCGTACTATACTATATCAGCGTCTTGGGATCTCTGGTGATACTACTACCCTTAGTCAGCTGTGCGATTTGGCTGTCGCTGGAGCAGCTCAGGCTCGGCATCTGGTATCGTTTCTTCTAAGGACAAATCGCTTTTAGCTAGGTTTCCTCATTAACTCTCTAGTGCACTTTCGACCTAGTAGGTCGTCTGGACCTCTCCTGTTGGTAGATCTGCAGGGGTAAAAAGCTATGGCTTACTCCCCATGATCTGGGCGTATTGCGCCTCAATAACAACAACAACAACAAAAGCCTCCCTAACGGGTAGTAGCATACGTCTCAGTACTTGCCCACCAACCAACCAACAACCAATCAATGTTTGGGTGAGAAATTTTGACTAATTAGATCACGTAAAAAGAGGTACGTTTCTGACGAGATCAGTTAAATAAGTATTTTTGTTTATTCAGATCATCTTCTAATCCAAGATTTGGATTATTCTTGTTTTTCTAATAGTGAAACATGAATGTGTTAGCTTCTATAAACTGAACTGGATATAGATTTTATGAATACCAAATTCGATACCTTTTTTAGTAATATGTTTTACATGTGTAAGCGGTTTTATAGAAATTTATACATTAAGTAATACATTATAAATAAATACATTTTGTTGTCAATTCATTCTGTTGGTTATTGGTGCAACTTGGATTTTAAGTAATCCCATGCTGTCATTAGTTTTTTCTTTTTTATTATTTTAAATAATTGATCATGGATATTTTCGCTACTATAAACTCAAACATATATAGTGTTTATGAAAACCAAATCCAATACCTTTTTTAGTAATATGTATACATGTGTATACTATATATTTAGTATGTGTATTTTGTTGCTAACTCATGCTATTTAGAGCATTACTTACCCACCTCCTTTAGGGATCAGAATTTCAGTACCAATAATTTTAGAAAAGATTCTAGAATATGTTTCATTTCTTGGGTATTCTTTTTTCCAAATCAGCATTGGGCTAGATAAGTTCAAGAATAAGTTCATGGATTATTCCAGAAAACTCTGCATTAGCCTCGTCCTGCCCTTTCCCCTGCCCCACAATTCAAACCAAGAAACAAACAAAATTTTGAATGTGTCTTTTAAGAAGCTTTGTGATTATTGTAAGTAAACCGCTCCAATAGCAAGGAAAAGTTTCAGTCTTTTCCATGAACACATGTTCATCTTTGTTGAAACAAACAAAGCAAAATCTGATAGATTCTGTGTCAAGGAATGTGGGTTTTTTTTTTGGGGTGGGGAGTCACTACAGAGTCATCTTTAAGAGTGTGCGACAGGTGTGGCCACACAGGGGCTCGCACCTGGACACAAAATGTTTTTTCTTTAATAAAAAGATGGTACAATAGAAAATCTTTAATATAAATTTAAGATTTCAATTAAGAAAATATAGTAGTCTTGACTTAAAACATAGCTTATGTTGGAAGAGGGATTTTCACCATTAATTTTCTATCATTACTTTTGAAATTTATTCAGTAGTTCCAGAAATTACCCACCCTACAAACACACAAACAAATGCTGCTCCTTTATAATAGTTACAGAGTCGAACCCTGGCTCCCTGGGTTACACAATATAGGTGAAAAACATTCTTTTTTATTGAAATATAGTAGATAATATTATGTTAAGAGTCTGAAAGGAAAAGGGCCTCGCAAAATCCTTGCACTGGGCCTCGCTTTAAGCCATCCTCCATACGGACGGCTCTGAGTCAGTACCTTGTTTGGACACAAAGAATAATGTGTAAGTACCTATACACCATGAAATATGAACCAGGAATCAGTGGCAGACAATGAACAATTATAAACAATTCAAAGCATTTTTTTAAAGAATAGAAGGAAAATTTCTGAAAACATTCGTTATATGGAGATATATATTTTGTTATATAGAAATTTTTTTTAAAAATGTAATCATGGAAAATTTGACTGTTTCTACTAAAAATACATTATTTAGATAAATTCACTGTGTGGAGTTTTGTTATAGAGAGGCTCGAGTGTATTTGCATCTGATGTCAGTTGAATGTATCCTCATGATCATGCATTTTTGCATTAAATTCTATTGTTTAATGATTTTTCTTTCAAAGTGGTTGACAAGATAATAGACATGCACCTAATATTTTAAGAACTTAATTTTAAAGCATTTTTCTGTTAGACTCCCAATGATAATAAATGTTCAAATATTCCTTATGGTTACAAATATATACAAATTATGACAACAATTAATTTTATTATATGCCAAATCATGCAGTTTCAAATATAGAGAAGTTACTATAATGGAGTATTTTAAACACCATAAATTGGAAAATATAAATAAAAAAGTAGAGAGTATAATATATATATTTAAATGCACATTGATCTATTAATTGTTTATATTGACTTATAAACTGAGAGATAAATTTAGAAATCTTTAGAAATGATTTAAATAATTCTCTTATTACTCTTTAGAGTTGTCATAATTTAAAAAAGAATTTGAGCAAAAATTAATTAAAAAATAATAATCTGTTCACTGGCTTGCACTTTCTCCACTAAGCATTAACAAAAAAAAAAAAAAAAAAAAAAAAAAGAAAGAAAGAAAGGAAAAAAGAAAGGCAGTGAATTTTCCACAATCAGGTTTGCTGTTCCAGCCATATTAATTTATTGTAATGGAAATTTTTTTTGGAAAAATCGTTAATTGCAACCATGGAACTAAACATGATTTTAAAGATAAATATTAAATTCTTATAAAAGAGTTTATTTTTTCAACTATTTTTACTTTTATACTTATTAAATTTTTTGCTATTTTAAGGTACTGTGATTTTTGGAGACCTCTTTTGACTCTGCATCTGTGTTTATTGAATCTTCATTTGGCCTTAAATGACTGTTATTTAAATAATTCAGTAAGTATTATGATGTGACAGCTTTTTTTAATAACAACATGCTTACCTATTTATTTTTAAATTTATATAATAACTACTTTTTATCATCTACACCCTGTTCATTCATTAAGTTTTTTGTCCACAAATTTTTCAATTCTGACCATTTACAATCTGTATTTTTTTTTAATGTATTTTTATAACCAAAGTGTGACAAATGTAGTCATCAGATTGCCACTGGCGACTTCGATATTTTAACTGGTGTCTCCGTTTATGCTTATAATTATTTTCAAAATTACATCATCAACCGAGTGTGAAAACAGTTCATAATAAATTTTTACTATAATTGTAATTATTCTTTTTCAACCATTTTGTAAAAAAAAACATGAGTTTTTTGGAAACTCATTTAAGTGGGTGCATTTTTTCCCCTGCACTATGGAATTTTTCTTGCCATCAAATTTGTTCCTATTTATCTCATTTTTATATTTTAATCTTTGCATGTTTGTCTTTGACGAAAAATGTAAAAAGTTTGGGGAATTGCTTTAATGCTATATTCATCTGAGTTCCTTATTTTTTAAATTACATTCCTCCAAACAATTGACATAGACTTCTTGCATGTAATTGTTTCAGTTCACAATTGTGCTTTGCAACATTTCCAACAGTTTTGCAAAGCATTATTTTTCAGTCTAAGTAGGTGAGTGTTCCAATAATTAAAAATTTAGAGATTTTTTTTTAAAACATAATTATTGGCCCTGTATTCTGTATAAATTACTAATACGTAGGGGGGGGGGGGGAGGGGAGGATTTTTCTTTTCTGCACTTTAAATTCTTAACAATACAGATTGGAAAATTAGATTGTATCAATAAGTAACTATTTGACCCGGTAATAGATAAGGCTACACCAGTTATTGACCACTTCTTTTTCAGAGTAGAAATCAGAGTATATACATATATGTAGAGATGGGAATGCTCGGAAAAAAACCGGAAAAATTGGAAAAAAAACCGGGTTTTTTCCGAAGGCTTATTTTTCAATTTTTCCGAACTGGAAAAATTGAAATTTCATTTATGAAATAATGTAGTGAAAATTTTATAATAGCTGCATTCTCATACTTTTATTTTATTTATTTTTATGTTGAGTGTCTCACATGAAAATTTTAATGTGAGTAATCTGATCTCTGAGCAGGAATCTGTTTGAGAAGTCTTGAAAGGATCCTTCACATTTTTTTCTTGTTTGAAACACAAGACTCTTTGCAAAATTTCTCTTGAAAATAGACATTTCAGAAAAAGTTTAATCAAAAATTGAATCTTTCGCAAGTGCAGTGATTGAAGAAAAAAAAAAAACTCATGCCATACAGCAGCTGAATCTTATTAAGTTGCATATATGTATGTAAATAACCTTATTAAAAATGTCTAAATAGGAACCTTAATATAGTAATAATTTCTTATTCAAAAATTCTGAATATGTACACAGTACATATAGAAGTATAGAAGTACATAGTAGAAGTACATATGGCCGAATCCATGTCGATTCAGGCAGGGGGGTTACCTTCATAGTCTCAGAAATTCTTTGATTGAACATATGTTAAAATTCAGGAAAAAATAAAATTCCCGTAATTTTTGGTTTTCCCCAAAAAAATTTCTGGACCGAGATACAGGGTGCCAAAGATGGCATCCCCAGCACCTTTTCCCGTTTGCGATTTTCGAAAAAAAGTTTAAAGTGCTCTATCTCTGAAACGATGCAAGATATTTCGTTGCAGTTTATTTTATTTTAAAGATAATATTTTTCTGCTTAAAATGATATACTTCATTTTGAAATATGTATTTAATTATTTTTACAGCAGCCTTCTAAAAAAAAATTTTTTTAATCAAAAATAATTTTTTTCTCAAAAATGCCAATCTTAAAAATTTTGATTTTTTTACTGTTAGTCAATACCATTGAGTACTACCTTCACTGTAAAGGAGAACTTCCACTTTTGAGTTTAACAAGTTTTAGAATCATTTCAAGAATTTAGAGAATTTTACAGGAACTGCATGTCAAAAGTTCCAGTAAAAGTCTCTCAATTTTTGTTTATTTGTATCATATGTAGCCTATTACATATCCTAAACAAGTTAGAAATCGCATGTCAAACATGGTAAATGAGGTGCATTCATACTATGACTAATTTTATAGATATTTAGATCTTGGTGCAATAAGTATTACACTCTTGTGAAAACTGGCATGAATACAAAATTTATTATGTTTCTATATATTAAATTCAGTAATACGGAAGTAATATGAATCCATCTTAAAAAGAACATAATCACCAGGGCAACCTAGAATCATTACCTATCATGGGATATGTTTGAGTTAATTATGTGTGATAGGATTTAATAGGATGAATAAAATATTTATGATCTTTATTTCTAAGTTTTAATTTGACTTTCATAACATTTGACAACCTTTTTTACAACATTTGTCTTTTTTTTTTTTTTTTTTTTTTGAAGGTAACATTTTTCTGTTCGAAATGATATATTCAATTTTGAAAAATGTATTCATATTTTCTGATTCAGCCTTTTGATTTTTTTTTTTTATTTAAAGAAATCAAAAATGCTAATCCTAAATTTACTTATTTATTTTATTTTATTTATTTATTTATTTATTTTATTTGACAAGTTATCGAAATTCATGTAAAATTTTGCCATATATTTTACCAGTTCCTGTATGACAATCACATACTGGTCTCAGGAAATCAAAATCTTAGTCTTGTTTGGCATAGAATTTTATTTCTTAATAAGTATAAGAAACTGACAGCTTTAAAAATAGCTTACAAAAGAAAAAAAAAAAAAAAAAACATACACTAAAGTTTACAAAATATATGTTTCACAACATATTACTTTCAGTGTACTCTGCTTAGAACTGAAATTAGAAATTCATACACTTTATAATTTGTTGAACAGTATCTGTATCTTCCTTTGATATTTAGAGATGCCTTCCTGTTTAACTAATAGCGTCTGGGGCTTCCATAATCCTTAAAACATTGTGAATAGGAAGTGAACACTGGTGGTGGTGTTACTGTCTAGCAGGTGGAAATCTATATCCAACAGCCGATCCATGTGGTAGCATAAAGTTAACGACAATTTCATAAACAACTGATTTCATTTACCTGTGCAATCCACCACTCACAGTAATATACACAGGCAACAAAAATTCCTTTTTATAAATTGTGAATCTGAATATTTTGCAATTGTTTCAGAGATCTTGGTTGGACAAATGAAATTTCTTCTTGCTTGCTGTTCAAAGTGCAATTTAGATACTATGATATTAATAGATGAATATACCCATCACTATGATATTAATAGATGATTGCTCATTTTATTAAATTCTATCATACATAATTAAATATCACATGATAGTTAATGATTCTAGGTTGCCCTAGTGATTACGTTCTTTTTAAGATGGATTCATATTACAGTAGAACCCCGTAAATTCGGACCCCGTTAATCCGGATCTCCGGATAATCCGGATTGATTTGGTCTTTTTTTTTCAAGTTTGAGAAGCGATTGGCTAATTTCCATAATATTAATTTGTTTCATTATCATATTCTGAATTTAAAAAACACTTTTTCTGAAATCTTTTCGGAAGAATTAAGCAAAGTAAACATTTTTACTGCCTGTAATTATTCAATAAGTTTAATATAAAGGTGATTTCTGTAAGTATGTTTTATTTTATTCCATTTTTTTCTTATTCTCCGGATAATCCGGATTTTTGATAATCCGGATTGGGTCTGGTCCCAGTTAATCCGAATTATCGGGGTTCTACTGTACTTTCTTATTACTGAATTTAATATATAGAAACATAATAAATTTTGTATTCATGTCAGTTTTCACAAGAGTGTTATACTTATTGCACCATGATCTAAATATTTATAAAACTAGTCATAGTATAAATGCACCTCATTTATCATGTTCGACGTGTGATTTCTAATTTGTTTAAGATATGTAATAGGCTACATATGATACAAATAAACAAAAATTGAGAGACTTTTATTGGAACTTTTGACGTGCAGTTCCTGTAAAATTCTCTAAATTCTTAAAATGATTCTAAAATTTGTTAAACTCAAAAGTGGAAGTTCTCCTTTACTGTGAAGGTAGTACTCAATGGTATTGACTAACAGTAAAAAAATCAAAATTTTTGAGATTGGCATTTTTGAGAAAAAAATTATTTTTGATTTAAAAAATTTTTTTTTAGAAGGCTGCTGTAAAAATAATTAAATATATATTTCAAAATAGAATGTATCTTTTTAAGCAGAAAAATATTATCTTTAAAATAAAATAAACTGCAACGAGATATCTTGCATCGTTTTAGAGATAGAGCACTTTAAACTTTTTTTCGAAAATCGCAAATGGCAAAAGGTGCTCGGGATGCCATCTTTGGCACCCTGTATCTCGGTCTAGAAATTTTTTTGGGGAAAACCAAAAATTACGGAAATTTTATTTTTTCCTGAATTTTAACATATGTTAAATCAAAGAACTTCTGAGACTATGAAGGTAAGATTTTTACTTTGGCTGCCTGAATTGACATGGACTATGCCATATAGAATAGTATATATCATAGGTTCCCAACGGGGGCGGTACCGCCCCTCAGTGGGCGCTGGAACCTTCCAGGGGGGCGGTGGCAGATCTAGGAGCAAATGGGGGGGGGGGCGTTAAGACAGTCAAGGGGGGCATTGCCTTGATGTACCTAGTAATTTATGATGTGTGTAGTAAAAGTAGCTTACTTCCAAAGTTTTATTTGGGATCCTGATACCTTTAAATAAAAATTTATACAATCAAACCTACACCTGGGTCTAAAAAAATGTAATTTCTTTTATAAATGATATATCTTTTATAAAAAAAAATTTGTCCATTACTACTGACGGTTCTCCAGCCAGTTTCTTTACAGAGCTTCATAAGGCGCGCCATACATTGATTTTGGAATGGAACTAATTTAATATAAAATTTGGGCTCACCCTGTTTTCTGCATTTCGGACCCTTCTAAACGTTAGAAAGGAATAAGGGAAGCACGTGTTTCTCATCCTTTTCTGTAATCAGGACCTGGGAAGAAAATAAAATGTACAAAGTTTCACTTTTGGCTCAATTGATGGGGTACTTGTTCTGTCTTAATAATCCTTACAACTAACATCGAAAGCGTTGTAGATGCTGAAAGCAAAATCGGTTTTTGATTTGAAAAAGTAAATTTTGATCTTGCTTTTATTTTTTTCTCAAAAAAAAAAAAAAATGTGTTTAACATTATAATATTTGTTATTAGCAGTGCAAAGTAAAGTATGCACTTTATGTGAATACCAGTATATTTTGTTAGCTAAAATACTGTCATGCCTGAATGCATTTTTAATTTCGCAAACTGGGTACGGGGCTGAAAGGAACAATAACTGAGGGAGTTAAAGGGACAGGGAAAAGTGCTACTCCCGTTATATTTTTGGAAGTATATTTTTTATAAGAAAATACTGGTAGCTCGTCTTTTTTATTTTTGCCAGTGTTCCTCCTTGACCAGCTGCTACCCTATTAATATATTTTGATTAAGTTAGTTAAATCCATAATTCGTGGTGAGATATTTGTTTTATCATATGTTGCAATATGTTTCATTTTTATTTGTGTATTACTATATTTTATTTTTGAATAATGTAATCGCAAATAGAAAGACAAACTGTTCATAAAATCCTTTTATTTATGTGTGTCTCTTTCGACTCCGCAAGCTGTCCCTTTCATTCCCTATAATGGAGTTAATAGGGACATTTCTCCCAATTTTTATGAATGTGTACAGATTTTTAATTGCTGCAGTTGGGGACAAGAGGTTTTATTAGAATCAAAGCAAATGTTTTAGACAAGAATTAGGCACAAATATTAGAATGATATCTTTTAATTTCATTATTTTATAAGCTTAAAAAGTCAAAATATCTTTTTCATTTCCACTCTCCCCTCTTGAGAATGCTTGATGAAGTCAATATAATTAAAACAAAAAACGCCATAGCCATTTTTCTGGGAAAACTTCTGTTCAAACGAAATGTAAGTAGAAGTAAATACAAACACCTTCTTCCATTTTTCTCTGGAAAACAGGAGTATTTATTTGCATTCTGCTAACATTTAGACGTCTTCATGATTAATTTCTGGAGCGATTCTGTGATATTTCAAACATGAATATTCCAAGTTGGCTTTTATATCCTTTTTCAAATGTAGATACAGCAAATTCGTTAAATTTAATGAAAACATTCGTAGAACTTACAACAAGCAAATTGTTAATCAAGAGTTCTGGCTATCAATACATCGATCAATACTTAAAATCTCTCTGTTCTAACTTGTGAGAAAAAGTATACTACTTGTGAGACAAATAATATTTTTAATGTCAGAAAGTTTTCCTTCATAATGTTTGACTGAGCATGGGCTCACAGTTAGGCAGCTAATTTACTGTCTAAGTAAAAAAAAAAATAAAAAAATAAATAAAAATAAAAAAACAGACTGCACATGACTGAACATGGTAATTTACGATAGACATTAACAAAATCAGAACCCAATATTAACAAATTATTAAAAATCTACTAACCTTATTTTATTTTTTACTGATTTTGTATTTTTTTTAATAACTATATTTGACCGTCGTTTTAATTAATTTCTACGTTGTGATTCTTAATATAAAAAGATAAAATTCGGTGTAGATAATTAAAATATTTCATATTTTTATAATTAACTATTGCGGAAGAGGGGGGGGGGGGGGGGGGCGTTGGAATATTTTTTCTTGTAAAAGGTGGTGGTGGTCCAGAAAAGGTTGGGAACCTGTGGTGTATATAATAGTACATATAGAATATTTAATAGTATAGAAGTATACATATCATATATATACTTCTTGTACAAGTATATACAAGAAGTTCACAATTTCACAAAAACTTGATTACATGAAAAATATCTAGATTAAATGCAACTTCTCTTTTTAAAAATTAATTCATGTGTAAAATTACTGCAATAATATGCCGTTTAATGGAAATGATAAAATTAAAAATTCAACATAAAATTTTGAAGTATGCATTTATTATCTATCTTTTCAAGAAGTAAGTATTGAATTCGTGAAAAATTTGACTTCCAGTTTTTGGTGTATTTAAACATTTTAGAAGGTCCTGAACACGTTTTGATAGTTTTTAGAAAATATTTGTCACTCTGTGAGTCTGTATGTGACAGATTTTATGGGCACTCAATCTCAAGAACTGATGCACATAATTTCACAAAACTTTAGATTCAGCTGCACCTTAATATAAACTCGAGATGTTTAGTTAATAGTGTATATCGCCAAACCGATTGCGCTTTTATGCTGCATTATTCATAATTTCCACAATAGTTCTATCTCAAACTAATGTATGTATTTTTATAAAATTTCAGATTAAGTTAATCTTTGACATAACTTCGTGCTCATTACTGTTTGGTGTAAATTGCTCAACAGATGACGCTGCTATGCTGCATTATTCATGATTATTGCAATAGCTTTACCTCAAGGATGATTTTTTTTTTGAAGTGAAAACTTCTTTAGCGGCGCTGGGCACTTTTTGTATGGGTAAAAACTTCCAAACTCGCATCAGGGTTACGTGATGCTAATCGAAAAAGCGTAAGATCGAGGGGAAGGGAGAGGAACTAGTATCTCCCACTCTTTCTACCGTGCCTGAGTGTGCTGCTCCGTTTAGGTGGCACAGGGCGCTTGCGCGAATGTCCGTGTGTGTTTATGTACAGCGTGCCACGCGTATCCAAGGATGGTGACAGCTGATGGCTTGACTGTTGTGTATTCGTATATGTGAATTGTTTAAATTATGGAAATTGAACAAAGTGCATCTATTAATGAAAAAAGTGATGATGAAGTAGTGAAAGAAAATGAGTGAGTAGTTTATAAATATACTAGATGAAAAACTCTTACTTGGCTTTAGCCCGTAACTGCCGTCAAGAAAACCAGCTATAAGCTGAGCATTAGGGACCGTTCAAGTATTACGTAAGCATATTTTTCGTCATTTCGTACCCCCTCCCCCCCTTGTAAGAAAATATAAGCAAATGCTAGACCCCCCCCCCTTTGCTTACGTAAGATTTTATGACAGTTTATACATCAATACTTCTTGACTTATAAAAAGTTACCAATCAATTACATTATTAATCCTACAAATTTATATAGGCATATAGGGATTATGATATCAAAATACACTATATTGCCATTGATTATGGGACACTTGCGATTTTAGACATTTTACTAAATATCTAAAAAAATACATGAGGAATCATCTCGAAACTCTTAGTGTATAAATATAATAGTATACGTCATACATCTCCGTGAAGAGTTTTTACCGAAACTCCATAGGGGACCGTCAACAAATTAAAAAAGAATGAATATCTTTTGAATAACCCTGTCAAAACTAATATAGGAAAAGTGCTCAAACTCTAGATTATGATTGAATGCCTTATTGTAATACACTGTGTTCATTTTTATGCAAATAGCATGCATACTCACAGAGCAATTAAGGTTTTTATAAAAATGGTCCCAAATTTTTTCCTTATAATTTTCAGAGTTCTTAATATAAAATAATATTTTTTTCAGAAAATATGACAAACAACATTGCACACAGTACCCTGTAATCAGAATTAAAAAATAATGAAAATTGTACACAAAATGAGTTGGTTTACTAAATAATTTTTTACTGCGCATGCGTCAACGATATCAAAATTTCATTTGCATATTATGTTAGCTAAATGTATAGAGCAACTTTTGTGAAAGTCACAAAATCATAACTTGAAAATTCTGAAAATAATCGTCAATTGAATAAGTTGAAAATCCGTTATTCTCAAAATGAAGCAAAAACAAGAGGGGTTGTATCCATATATTCATTGATTAGTGTCAATATAGAATACACAATACGGGATGTTACGACTACTTTTGGATAAAATCCCTCATTTTTTTGCTTCATTTTGGAAACAACGGATTTTGTCCTTTTTTTATATACGATTACTTTCAGAATTTTCAAGCTATAATTTTGAGACTTTTACAAAAGTTGCTCTATACATTTAGCTAACATAATATGCAAATGAAATTTTCATATCTTTGACGCATGCGCAGTAAAAAATTATTTAGTAAACCTACTCATTTTTCATACAATTTTCATTATTTTTTAATTCTGATTACAGGGTACTGTGTGCAATGTTGTTTGTCATATTTTCTGAAAAAAATATTATTTTATATTAAGAACTCTGAAAATTATAAGGAAAAAACTTGGAAAAATTTGGGACCATTTTTATAAAAACCTTAATTACTCTGCGAGTATGCATGCTATTTGCATAAAAATGAACACAGTGTATTACAATAAGGCATTCAATCATAATCTAGATTTTGAGCGCTTTTGCTACATTAGTTTTGACAGGGTTATTCAAAAGATATTCATTCTTTCTTAATTTGTTGACGGTCCCCTATGGAGTTTCGGTAAAAAATCTTCACGGAGATGTATGACGTATACTATTATATTTATACACTAAGAGTTTCGAGATGATTCCTCATGTATTTTTCTAGATATTTAGTAAAATGTCTAAAATCGCAAGTGTCCCATAATCAATGGCAATATAGTGTATATAAAATCATTTTAATATATTGTTGCTAATTGCATTAAACAAACCACAGAATACAAAATGGTTTAAATATATTGTTATTTATCACTTTGAACAATAAAACAAGATATACAAGAAGTCTTAACTTACTTAGGCATCATAACTAAAATTTTTGCCATAAATCATACAAATGTTGGAGTTCAATTTGGTGTTCATATTTTAATCTGATGTCCAGAATCCTTGAACCCATGTTTCAACATTGTCTGTTATAAGGTTTTCACTGAAACAGTGGCCTGGGGTATTGCAGGTTTCCGGTCCTTGTTTGCCTGTTGAATTTGAACTGCAGTTGCTTCATTGTTTAATGCTTACGTAAGAATTGTCGTGACTCCCCCCTCCCCCTTGTCAGAAAAAATAAGCAGACTCTGGACTCCCCCCTCCCCCTTTAGTGCTTACGTAATACTTGAACGGTCCCTTATAAAACGTAAAAGAACGAATAATAATAATAGTAATAAATACAATTTTAATAATAAGATTAGGTTTCGATCGAGTCTGTATTTACACATAATAGATGTAATATTTATAATATGTTTATACTTTATAGCATTAACCTACATTTTCATGACACCACAGTAAGCCCATTTGCGGTGTAGGTTTACCAAAAAAATAATTTCGAATAAAAATAAATGAAATAAGATAACAATAAATAATCTCCATTTTTCAGAGAAAGAAAAAAAGAACGAAATTGAGAATACCAAAGGGCATTTCATCAGCTTAAAAAAATTGATAAATTGCCAATGATTTTGAGTGGAGATTTCAATATAAACTTTGCAGACGATAAAAATCAATCATTAATTGAATTTTTAAATAATGAATTTGGTTTAACTATGTCAAATGATCGCAATTTTAGCACAACAAAATATAAAACTACTATTGATGCGGTCTTTATTAGACACTTAAATAGGTTCGAATCAAAACTGTTTGTTTCTTACTTCAGCTATCATAAACCGATTGTATCAGTTTTAGAAATTTGCGATGATGATTCTGATAATAACGATGGTGAAAAAGTCGTCAAAATTATGGATGGAAGTTGATTTTTCTGAGAGATAAAATTTAATGTAATATATAAATAACGATATAATATTATAAATAATAACATATAAATTGTCATATTTGTGTACGATAGCGCAATAAATAAACATTGTATTCTACCTCATAAATGATAGTACTTTTGTACTTATAATTAAACACAACGTTAATATTGAAGTTTTCACTTCTGCCGGCACTCCCGGAGTGCTACCGGTGTTTTTTTAAATCAAACTACAGCTTCAGACAGTTTCTGATATATATTAATGTTGTTTAGTTTTTGGTGTAAATTGCCCTATAGGTGGCACTACTATACTGCATTTTTCAAGATTTCGTATTTCATTATAGCTGATTAATTGAATGTTTCTTCAAAGTATTCAATTTAAAATTGACCTCCATTTTACCTCCATAATGTACAGTAATGTTGCAAAAACATGGGCAGTTTGCATTCGAAAAGTACAACTGCGATGAAAAAAAAACCCATATTTTATTACAAGTAACCATGTTCCAAATTATACTTTCCCTCTTGATTAAACTTTGAATTTTTGTAGTTCTCTAAAGCATAGTAGAAGTTTATCTCTGTATGTAACTGCTTTTGTTAATTCCTCAAATAGTGAGCATTTTCTATTTGTAGCGTTCTGTTTTCATAACTTTTGAGTTCCACTCTTAGAAATATAAAATTACCATGTGGAAACATTATTGAATATGGTTTCTTACTCAAGAATAGAATTCCAGATTTCAGGGTTAAAAGAAAAAAATTACATTAAATTAAACTTGGAAAAAAAAAAAAAAAAAAAAAAAAAAAAATATATATTTTTCTGGTTTCAGTGAGTAAAAATCTAACAGTCAACAAATCCTGCGCTATTTTTTTGTTACAGACCTGAGTAAGCCAAAGTAAAACTTAGTTTTGTTTGAATTAGATTATAAAACTAAATGAAAACTTTTTTGAGTTGAGATTGGAAAGCAAAAACTAAACATATTTTATAAAGGAAATAAAATTATAATTCTAAGGAAAAAAAAGTAATAATGTAAAAAATGTAAAAATATACATTTTTTAAACAAACAATGGAATTTTTAAATACTGATATTCATAATAATGACAAAACTGCAATAATTTCTTTAAACTAGTATCTTTTACTTAAAAACTATACTTATGTAAATGGAATGCATAATTTATTTCATTCCAAACTGCAGACATATTCGTTCAGGTTTTTACATAGGTAGATTGGTAGTTAAACATGTTACTGAAAAATCATTTCAACAGAGATATGATATAGCAAACAATAGCGTTTAATAAAAATTCTTAGGGTGTGGAAAAAAACTAAACTTTTAAAAGCAGGCTTTGCTGCTTTATTTTTATTTTGTAATATTAAGTGAAAATAATTTTCATTTAATACATATAAATGGGAAAAAATGTTTATTATTTAATATTCTCTAAGAAAATATAATTTATTTGGGAGAAACAGTCATGAAAAATCAATTTTTCCGTTTTTTTCCGAAAAAAAACGGTAAAAAAACAGTTTTTTTCCGCCACTTATATTTTTCCGGAAAATTTACATCTCTACATATATGTATTAAAAACTATTACTAAAAGACATATATCATATAATCTGAGAGTTAAGAAATATTTTAGATATCAAACTTGGAATCCCAGACTTCGAAATCCCAAACTTGGGCACATATCATTCAGTGATGTAATAAATCATTCTTCCATCCTTATACATGACTTGTGCTGGTCCAACCATGTGCCCATGCAGTAAAGAATACACAAGTTAAAGGAAAGTAGAATGCTCATACTTGAAAATGACAACGTGATAATTCCTTTTACTGGTCAGTTACTGGTGCACTCGTTCTTTTCCTTAAAAATTTGTTACAAATATTACTATTCTTTTAGACCCTTTTAAAATTTGTTTGTTAGAAGTATTATTTTTTTAAAAAATTAATTTATCAGATTAAAAATCTGATTATGTAAAATCTTAAAGATATACAGTATAGAACCATTTATTAAGTACTTTAACTCAATCTTGGCTGTTTACATCAAATTATGTTATACATATGTTAATGTATCAAAATCAAACAATTCACATTCCAAACTGGTACCGTATAGCATTTTTTTCTAGAAAGATTTTGATATTAGTCGATTAGAAATATAATATTGCATAAATAATTTGATGCCATATATGAGACATTCTTGATATTTAAAACTCATTTTCAAAAGGAAAAATGCAAAATTACAAATTTGTTGCTGCTGTTAAACTTCTTGCATGAATCTAAATTCTTGCTATTATACTCAATTTCTAAATGTTCGCATCAAATTATGTCATGCTTGTGGTAATGTTAGTCAAGCAATGCACATGCCATTGCATGATATTTTATTCTGGAAAGACTCAAATTAGTTAATTGGAAATATTAGATTGGATAAATAGTTTCATGTTTATATCAAAAACTTGTTTTGAGAGAGAAAATGTAAAATTACAGATTTGTTGCTGTTAAATTTCTTGCATGAACATTTTTCCCCTTCCAACATCTTAACATTGCAATTTTTATTTAATCTTATCTTTAAATCTTTTAACAAAGTGAGTAATTGTTGATTCATATTTTTTAAAATCTTGATGAGATAGTCATGCATTACTGATAGACTAATTTACAGTAGATTTTGCTAGATTGTTTGTTTTTAATCTTAACATCTGGGGGAAAATGTGGTATCTTTAGGACTTGCATTCCCTAGCAGAAATTTGATTTGGATATCCTTTAAAAAATTGTGTGTGTTATATTTCAATTTGATGTTAATTGCACTTTATTTGTAAAGAGATTAGAAATGAAATTTTAATAGGTTACACAGGTAGTGCAAAGTAATATGATAAAAAAAATCTGTAAAGTATATTTTGTTATTATTGCACTGATTTTTTTTTCCACTTTTATAAATTAATTAATGTCATAAAATAATGTATTTCTTACAGTCTTTTCTATAATCTGGACTCTTTTTTTTTAAAAAAAAAAAAAAAAAAAAAAAAAAGCTAATAATAATTAATATTCTGAAGGAGATAAAATATTATTTATTTATTTATAACAGAGTAAATTTGATTTGATATGTAAAATAATATTAAACAATATTTGTGATATTTGTAAATGTTAATTTTAATTTGTCTGTTTATAAGTAATTATATTTTGTCTAAATTTAGTATACCAGTTTAACTAATTATTTAATAATGCTATAATAAGCAAAAAGATGCAGAATTTTTCTTGCTGCTTCGTTAAATATTTATTCTTAAAAGATTTCTTAGAGTATTTCATTAAAGAAAAAGATATGTAATATGATAATTAGTTACAATTATTTTTAAATGGAAAATCAATTTCAAATCTCCATTTTTAAATTTTTTCTGTAATTATGTTTGAGTTGTTTATCCCTGCATTGTTTTATTTTAGAAAATCGGAATAAAAATTTATGTACCAATATTTAACATTACTTATTAAACACACACACACACACATATATATATGAAAGGATAAAAACTAATCCTTTTTTAAAACTAAAATTTAAAGTTGAATTCAAAAGTTTAAAGTCCCAATTAATATTTTAAACTTTAATTCTTAAGCTTAAAGCTATTTTGCCCCTGGTAACTTTCTTTCCCAGCCTAACATTTATTACTTTCAGATTTCAATTTTGAACGTTCCTTAAGATTAAAATTGATGATTTAAGCGCTTTTTGCATCCATTTGTGGTTAGGGCTACATACGTCATCGACCTGGGAATTGTGCGGGCTCTGACCACATATCAATCAAAAGCTAACGAACCAATTAAATTAAATGTTCCTCCCTAATTCACAACTGTGCCCTCTGCTGGAAAATATGACAATCCCTAACATATTAGCAAGAACACGCTTGAAAAACGAGAGACTTTGCAGATTTGAGGATGCCTGCAGAACCTACGGCAATGTAAACGCTCCATAATCAACGTAAACGGCTCGGGCGGCTTCCGACCGGACTCGCGGTTCCATCTGTAAGCTGAGCAGCTTAATAAAAAGAGTTCGAACCAAGAGGTTCCCGAGTCAAGTTCTTATGCCACGATTTACAACACCCGAAGTCGTTACATATACACATTAAATTTTATTACATTTAATTTCTTCAGCATAAAAAACTCAATCCTCAGTCATTTGTATCTTTGTTTAATTACTGGGTTTTTATTTATTTATTTATTTATTGAACAGTTTTATCATAAATGAATAATAGATTGTAATTTTTAATATAATTGATTCATTCCAGTGCTGTTTATATATGTGTAAATGCATACACATGTTAACATATTTTGTTTACTTATAGGCTAAATTATGACTCAAACTGAATCACCTTGTAGCTGCAGTGTTAGGCTTGTCCAGCATGTTCTTGATTGTCTTGGACTCTTGCTCATAATTGTTCTTCAAGGAAGCATACTTGATTATTATTTGATTTTACATAATGGTGGAAATGCAGCTTGGTATTTTTGGTTCTTAGCTGATTTTCTAATTCTGATTGCCTTTATGGCAGCTGCAGTTATATCCTATAGATATTACAGAAAGAAAGTAAGTTATTTTCTTACTTTTTTCTTAAAAGAAAAATAAAATTACAAGTCTTACATATTAATATCCTATCATATAGGACCCACTATCCAAAATTTTGAAAAAATATATAGTTATACTTATATTTGATAATTTTGTAAATTTGTATGAAAATTTTGATATTTCTGATATTTTTTGAAAATTTTACAGATTTTATTAAAGCAAACAAAAGTGACTGATTTGTTTTAGAAATAAGATGCGTTAAAATACAGTGGACTCTCTCTATTATGAACACCAATAGGACCGTCCAAAAATGTTCAGATCATGGGGGTGTTCATTATAGAGGGAGATTGAGAAAGGCATTACTGCTATTATTATGTACGGTAACCAAGGCAGTAGTTGATCAAATAGGGTCACAGTACGGGTTTTTATTACTTTTCCTTCTTTATAAGTTTTAGAAGATAACTAACATGATTGATATAACCCTTAATGAATATCATTAAGGGTTATAGCAATATAACCCATTGGAAAAGAAACTGTTTGCAACAAAATTATAAGCAAATAGTTTCTTTAATTGACATTTTCCCAGTGGTTGATCAATCAAAGAAATCAATTGAAAATTTAAAAATTAATCTTTAAAATATCATGCTTAAGCTGTGATTAACAATAATTCATAAAAAACTATTATTTGAAATAAAGAAGATGGAAGTGGATTATTTTAACTTACTGTAATTGTCTTCAACTAATCAAATCTAAATTTTTGCATTTTCTAATTTAAAAAAATCATAAAATGGTTTCTTTTACAGCAGGCAGCTGACAACAATGTGACGACAGTGCTCCAACATTTGACTGCAGACTTCTACTGAAGTAACCAAACAAATTGCAACTCCATGCTTAAAATATAGCAGTGATTTTGTGTGTTTATTTTTTAATTGAGTTCATTGAACCTTTCTATTCTTCTGTAACAGTTTCTCTAAATTACCATGATAGGAATTCGAATTCCGATTGCAAATACATGTTCAGTTAACAGAGAAGTTGTGTAGAAATGGGGACCAAAAGTAGTGTTCATATAGTGGGGTGTTCAGATTAGAGGATGCTCAGAATACAAAGAGTTTATCATATGTTAAGTCTATGGAATTTTGCCTTGATCATCGAAATGTCAAATGTGTCATAATACCGAGGTGTTCACATTAGAGAGTGTTCAGAACAGATAGAGAGAGTCCACTGTATTTATAATTTTTTTTAATGTAAATTATGTAGTTAAAAAAGAAGAAGTTGTGGATTAAATAATATTAGCTTCCCAGTTTGATTTTGTTATTTATTCATTATTATCATTAGTTAGTGCAAAAATTTCACTTTAATTAAAGAAAAGGTCAGTTTTTAATTTATGTGATTGTTTTAATTTTGTTATTTTTATGTTGTTGAAAAATATCGATGCCATGACATATTTCAGCAGGGGGGGGGGGGGAGATTCAGAATTTTTCTTTTAGAAATAAGATTAATTAAAAATATTGATCAAAATTTTATGTGTAAATTATATAGCTATAAAGAAAAAAGGTTACAGCTTGTAAATAAAATAATATTAATTACAATATTCTTTTTTTATTTATTTATTGTTATTGTTGAATAGTGAAGGAATTTTTGTTTAAATAATTTTTAAAAATGCAAAAGATAGGTTTTTATATTCTACATATGATTGTTTTAAATTTAATATTTTTATATGGTAAAACCTCTAAGTAACGGACACCTCGGGAACGCAAAAATTGCCGTTATTTGGAGGTGTCCGCTGTTGGGAAAACGTCAAAAATTCAAAAACCGCGAAGGAATGGTAATTTTTCATTAATTTACTTTTATATGTCCTGAAACCTCTATTATATAATCTATTTGTTCATCATTTCCCATGCCCTGAAAATTACTTTAACTACTAGTAGTTTCATTTTGAGAGTATTTTTGTTTCTAAAAAAGTCTTTTTATTATTTTTAATGTTGTTCTTTGAAGTTTTAATTTTATGATTTTTCCAAGACTTAAAGCATATTTTGTATAGCAGAATTTTGTGTACTTTAAGTAATATATTTTTCAAACTTATGCATGCATTAAAAGATCCACAGCTAAAGCCAATTATATATATATATATATATATATATATATATATATATATATATATACCCAATCACATGCCTGATAACAGAGACTGGTAAGCAGTTAAAATCTGAACTTGATGCTATTTTTTGTATGAAATTTTATTTTTACAGAAAACTTTATAAAAATTATAATTATTCATGCATGTTTATTTATATAATATTGTGGGTTAAAAAAATTCATAATTGCAGCAGAAAATAGCAATATAATATTTGAGAATAGCTTTAGTTTTAAATTATTTAGAATTTTTCAGTGTGATTAACTTATGCAAGGGTTAAATTTGTATTTTACTGTCATTTAATTTTTGAAGTCAAAAACTAATGTAACAAAATTTTGGTGTTCATGACATTCATATTAATTTTTTCCAGTTTGAAAAATAAACAACTATTTAAGATATTAAAGTACAAAAATCTATCTTCATGCTGATGTTTTTCATAGCTATTATTTTATAAATCATCTGTTATTTTAACAGTCAAATTGACGTGTAAAAATATTTCCACATACTTAGCGTGTTAACTTTCTTGTATGAACAGACTTATTAACATTATGTTTTCTATTTTTAGGGCCGAGTGAGGAAGCAAGACACTACTGTAAATAAACCTCCAAAAGCCACTAGTCTGACAAATTCTAAATTTGGATCATTACCACTTGTGTATGTTGTATGGTTTGTTTACTCATGTTTGTTAACAGCAAAAGTTGTTTTGCTTTTTAAACTTGATGTTGCTCAGTCTTTAGAACCAAATTCTGCTTTTGGTCCTCAACTTTTGAAAGTTATCATCGCCTCAGCAGCTGTAGTCTTCTTGTTGCTTGTAGAGACTCATAATAATGCTGAGCCCCATTCACCTGAACAGTCGTATATTTATTATTTAATTACCTCAACAGTTTTTGAAATTTTTGACAGTGTCACATTTTTGGGAATTTTGTTTCCAATGCAGACTAAAATAATATTAACTTATCCGTTGGAAAATTCTGTTTTAATTTTATCTTGTGTTAATTTCATACTCCCCACAATGACACTTTATAAATTAAGTCTCTCTGAATTTGGTTGCCGCCAAAAGCCTTTAGGGTTGCAGCTAATTTATAAAGGCTTGCATTTATGTCTTGTCAATATCCCATATTTTGTAATTAGAGTCTATTTATGGTCTCTGTATGATCATGATGTGACACTTTTTCTTTTAAAGAATATTTTAGCTGTTGTAGTAACTGCTCGCACTGTTATCCCAGAAGCCAGGCAGTGGTGGAGTACTCTTGAAGAGTCTCAGGGAAAACGGCATGTTTGGTTTGGTAATACAATGGAATTGGGCGCAGTGTATGAAATAACAGATAATCATGGTGACGATGCAAATTCACAAGATAGTAGAAAAGTGCAAGATAGTACTGAATTATGACCATATGTTATTTCTCAGATGTAATGTTTTTAGATCTGATATCTTCTAATCATCTAAAATTGACCAGAATTGTTATGTTGGTCTTTGATAAATTATAAAAACTTTTCAACTTACAAAACTGAGATTCTTATTAAAATACTGGAACAAAAGGATAGTGAAGAGAAAGAAAATATTATTGCACAGTAAAATGCCTGTAATAATATGATCAGTAATAATTAGCTGATACTGAGCTAAATTTTGCTTGTTTTGAAGTATTCAAAAATCTCCAAGTGATTTGTATTGAAATTTAATTTAAAAAAATCAATGTTATTTGTAACATTAAAAAAAAAATTTGACCTTTTTTTTTTCACAAAATTATATTTTAATTGCCTGAAAATTAAGAGGTATAACAAATTAAAAGTGTGTTGGTTTTCTAGATGTATTTTACCTAATTGTAATTTAAAATGGGATTTTAATTAGCTTGAGACTATAATGATTTAATGAAAAGATTTAAGTACGCTGGTTTTCTAGATAACATTTAGATAATGTACAACGAATGAGATTTTTTATTTAAGTTGTCTTTTAAACTTTAATTCTATTATTTTTTTTTTTTTTTGTATACTGTTTAAATTACTTTTGTTCACATATGAGATGATTTCTTATTCTTATTATAATTATTCATTGCTATTATCCTAAATTAAATAGTTATGCTATTAATGAATTTATTATTTCTGTTTTAATATTTATTTATTTTTTATATATGTATTCAATACAGAGTCCAACAAAACTTCTCACTGCCCCTCTCTGTCTATAAATGCATTGGCAAAACTTGTATAATTAAATTTGGAAGCAAGATTAAGTTTTTCTTTTCACTAGCATATGCTAAAATGCTGCTTGAAAAATCTAATTTTAATTTTATTTTTTATTGTCTTCCCTTAGATATATTTCATAAGAAATACTACTTATTGCAATCGTTACCATGATGTAACTTTTGAAAAATTCCTTCATACTTTTTCATTATATGACCTCAGGAATGCAAAACCACCCCACCAAAAAAATTTATATATATATATATATATGTGTGTACTAAATTTTGTCCGCACGTTAAAAGTTGTAATTATCCATAGATTGTATTCAAACTCGCCAAAAAACATTGAGATGACTGATATCTTGGCAAGGATTCCAAATGGGAAAAGTCGTCCCAAGAGAATAGAAATGAGGAAGATTAAAAAATTTCAAAATGTCATAAAATAGACATTTTGAGAATTTTTGAACCAAAACCATGTTTTAATTTAGTTTTGTAATGTTGCCATTATGTAAAAAATAACTTTCAGGTTTCAAGGTATGTCCTTTGTAATTAACTGCAAAATCTAAACAAGCAGGTTTTTTTTTTTTTTAACCTAAAAGTGTCTCATATTTTACTTTAATATTTAATGTGCACATTGTCATTATCCAAATTGCCTATGAGATTTATTCGCTATATGTAATTTGTGTGCCAGTGTGTTAAATAAAAATCATGGTTCTATAAACAATTAATATTTATTACAAAAGAAAGAAAAACAATATTTACAGAAACAGGAATTCTGCCAATAAGATCTTCCTTCATTTAAGAGGGGTTTACATTAAACCAAAATATCGCTGCTAATATCTGTTTTGGATACATCTCTGTTATCCCTGTTATTCATTTCTCATTATTAAAAAAAAAAAAAAAACTATCGCCAAAGTATCCACCAAACTTTAACACTTAATAAATAATAGCCGTCAATTAAAGTTGATCTATTCTACAAATGTATTACCCTATTTTTTTCAGTGCTTGTTATCTTCAACAGCATGCTGTCCATCTTTAATGATGTAGTTCTTATTTAAATTAACAGATAAACTAATAAAACATCTTTGTGAATACAAATAAACATTGAACTAAACATTACTTCATGTAGTATCAAACATGTACAAAGAATCTGTCATCAACTGACTATTACATCAAGATCATTCATTCTTGCTGTGTGAATGATTACCTCCATAAATTAGTAATTTTTTTGTTTACTTTATGGAAAGAGAAATGAGCTGTCAATCTAATTTTAACTGAAGTTATCTCAAAACATATTTTTGAATATAACTCATCTTTCAAACAGTATATTTTTTTAAAGATTTTGATAAAAAAAATCAAATTTTAAGCAGTTATATTTAAAAAAAAAAAACTTTTTAATAAAAATGGTTGAACTTTTATTTTAGGTGGGTACAAATCTAGCCAACAGCATTTTCTGCCTCCCTAGCTTTTATATTTTATTTTGGGTGTGTAAATTAGAAACAGTGTTTTAATGTTGAAATAAAATGTTTTCGTATATGTTATTTTTATTACTATTAATTATTTATTTAGAAATTTTTCCATTATATACACCTTGGTTTTTTGAAAAAAGCGTGGTGCAATTCTGGCTTCAAAAAGGGAGATATATTGCTAAAATATATAAACAGCTCTGATAACAAACTTGATGAACATTCATTTCTGTTTATATATGTAATTATATATGTATACAAACATTTTATTTATACACACACACTCACACATATATATATAATTTTTTTAATGTACAAATTACTTCTGTTTCTATATAAAAATAGATAAATAACTTCTTTATATTAAATAAATTGTAGTCACATGAAAAATAAATAAATACTTCTGTATATGAAACAGTAAATATGTTGCCGGAAAATATGTTGTCAATTTTTTTTTCCCGCCAAGCAACTTTTCTTCAAGTACTTATACTGAAAAAGTACCTTTCTATGTTTGCTTATTGTATTTCGATGAAAGAAAATTATGTAATTTAAACATATCTGATATATGTATTTTAAATATATGTGTTTTAGCGAAAACATGTATTTTTAAAAAAGTCATTGATCACATGACTAGAATGATTGTAAATTATGTTTTTGTTTCAGTATTTTTAAACCATTCAACAAAGCGAAGATTGCAGACTATTTTTCAACTGTTAAAAATTTAGCAGAAATTAAAAAATTTCGGTCCTAAATCCAAAAATTCGGACCTAAAATGTATCGCGAATTTTAACAAATAGTCTTCGGAAAGAAATCAATTTCATCCTAGATCGCGGGAAACACGCGAATTTCGTACAAAAATCGTGAAAAAAATTTGAAATACCGCAAAAAAATCGCGAAAAAACGGCAAATTTCTTCAAAAGACCACAAAAAAAAAAACGGCAGTTTTCTTCAAAAAATCACAAAAAAACGGCAAATTTCTTCAAAAGATCGCGAAAAAACGGCAGTTTTCGTGAAAAGATCCCGAAATAACGTCGAATTTCTTGAATAAAATCACGAAAAAAATGTAAATTTCATCAAAAAATCGCGAAAAAAACTAAATTTTATTAAAAAAATCACAAAAAAACGGCAAATTTCTTCAAAAGATCCCGAAAAATGGGAGTTTTCGTTAAAAAATCACGAAAAACGACAAATTTCTCTGAAAGATCGCAAAAAAAACCTGGCAAATTTCTTCAAAAAATCGTGAAAAAAAGGTAAATTTCTTCAAAAAATCGCGAAAAAATGGGAGTTTTCGTTAAAAAATCACCAAAAAAACTGCAAATTTCTTTTAAAAAATCATGATAAAACGTAAAAAATTTCTTCAGAGGATCGCAAAAAACGACAAATTTCGTCAATGATCACGAAAAACCGGCAGCTTTCGTCATAAAATCACGATAAATCGGCAAATTTTCTTTAAAAAAAACAAACTAAAAAAATGCAAATTTCGTCAAAAGATCGTGAAAAACTTGCAATTTTTGTCAAAGGGGAGGACCCCCCCCCCACACACACACACGCACACTCTTTCGGATAATGTGAGGTGTTAAAAATTCTGAGAACAAAGGCAACTTCTTTTTAAATGTATACTTTTCTTTTATGTCTGTCACAAATACTTTGGAGGTTTGAATGCATATAATGTAACGCGAGGGATTGATCTGCAGACTGTTTTTTAAGTTTTTACTTGTGTTGCAGACTGCAGAAAAAAAATCTGCTGTTGGGCAACAAACTAGACTAAATTAGAATCTCAGTTTTGTATGTTAAAAAGTATTCTATAATTTGCATTCATAATCATCATCTTGATGGATCTTGGTTTTCATTGCATGTGTTTAGTGCCCCCTTTCCCTTTGCTATCATAATCTGTTACTCAATGCTCTCCATTAGATGTAAGGAATAAAAGAAAATAAAAAACAGAATCTCATTTTTAAGGTACTATCTTAGAATATTTTAGTTTTCAGTATTATTGTTGGTGTTCAAGAATTTTTGTCATCTTTTAGATTTATTTATTTAGTATTGTTTTATTGCATTAGAATGCTAGAATTTATGTTCATGAGATTTTGATATTGAAGCAGGTCAATCATTTACTTCCATTTGCAATCTTTAATAGTTTCTTGTATATTTTTAATGAATTTTCATGATTGTTATTAATAAGCACATATTTTTTAATAATTTGTTTTTAAAAACATCATGTTTCATCAAACTACTTTATAAAGTGCAAGTGGCAGAAAGTTATTAAAATGCTTTAGTGCCAAAATACTCTTTGCATATGTTCTAGTGTCAAACATTTTTTCACATGCTTCCTTTTAAAACATTTTTGTATATTCATGTTCATTTGCATTCATGTGGAACATTAGTTTTGAAACTGGGATAGCTCTTTTTCATCTGCTAAAATATGTCAGTGGATCTAAGCAAATAGCTTTTTCAAAATGTAAATTTTGAATAATCTGTGTATAATAATTTACTTTAATAATACTAATAATTAAGGCAAAAATTTTATAACTTTATCAATTTTTGGCCCAAAATAGTCTATTTTCAAAATAAAATTATTCTAATAATTTATATTTTATTAAAATTTATTACTATTTATCAATGGCAGTTTTAAAGCTTTCAATTTTTAACTTTTTCACTACAACAAACAATAAAAGAGTTTTGAATTGTTTTTATACTTCTGTAGAAGTTTTATTAGATAGTCAGTCACAAAGTGATGTGGCTATACTCTTTAAGAAGATAATTCTTCGCTCAAAATTATAATGAACAATAAAGAATGAGAACAAATATAAAGAATCTTGAAACAGGATTTTCATAATTTTGAAGACTTGGAAAAGAAAAAAATATATATAATTTCAAAAATGGTGTGTTTTATTTGAATACAATAAAAATTTTGAAACCCTAGAAGTTTCATCTACCATAAAAGATGTTTTTTTAAAAAAATGTTTTTGTCTTTTTAACGCCTTTTATAATGAATGAAACTTTCAGGGCTTCAAAATTTTTACTATATTTAACTGAATGCTGTTGTTTTATGAATATATTATTGATATTTTATTTGTTTCATTTATTATTTTTATTATAAATAACTTTTTTCTTTTAATGATTCTTCTGTTTTATTTCTTCTCAAGAATTTGACCTTTTAGGTAGTCATTTTGCTTACATATATACAGATTTTCGACTATTAATAATTTTTTACTTTTTTTATAATTACTGACATAAGTATGATTTTAAGATTGTTTTCAATTGATAGGGTACGCGTTGTAATTTTGTGCTAAATGTTGTAAACTGTTTATTTCATCTTGGCAAAGGTAGTAATCCAATTGTTAGATGTCACTTAAGAAGGTTTTTTCCCCCTTCAAGATTTCTTTGTTTGATAAAGATGTGGTTTTATGTATTTTTTAGTGTTTTTAATATAGCTTATTCAATTTAGCAATCATAGTGGAATCAGCACTCTATAATTAAATTCTTCCAAGACCGAATTATAATTCCTTTACTTTATAAAGCATTTGATAAAATTATATATTCACGATTTTAAAATATCAAAATAGAGCTATAAAAATCCTGTCAAATCATTTCAAGACTCCTTGAAATAAAGTATGCCTTTAATCATTTTGTAGTGAGTCAGAATTAGGCTAAATCTTTTTTAATCAAAAATAGTAATTTTATACCATCCTCTATCCCATAGGTTCCCAACAGGGGCGGTACCCCCCCCCCCCCCAGTAGGCGCTGGAGCCTTCCAGGGGGGGCGGTAGTGAATCTAGAGAAAAATGGGGGGCGTTAGGACAGTCAAGGGGGGCGGTCATGGCATACTTACCTGTTTAGAAACTAATATAATAAAAATAGTTGATATCCTCTGCATTGCCCAATCCGTAACAAAAACTTTAACTGTTCCTTTAAATGTAAAACTACAAAGACGAACCCAGATCTGAGGAGACCGGGGGGGATTGAATTTATTTTACTAATGTCAGAAAATTCCCATGGAATACGTAGAAGAGCTTTAATCGGGGAGAACAAAATTTTATTATATCAGGCTCAAAACCTTGTAGTTGCAACCCTTTCATGAATGTCAAAATATCCTAGCAGAACATGAAACATCGTTACGGCTCTCATTAAAAATCATTATGAATTTAAAAATTGTGGAGCACAAAATTCTCGGTAATTGGTTGGAAAAAAAGTTTTAAATAGATTTATTTTTTTATTAACTTATTATTGCGAAAAATTCTGACGTATGACGACATATGCCTAAACATAGATTTAAAAAAAAAAAAGTGACTTGAATCAATTCAAGAAATTTATTTATTCTTATGAAAGTGATAATAATTATTATATCTGTAAATTTGTTCAAAAGTAAATTTATTTAAACTTAAAAAGAGGAAAAAATTATATTTCATAATATCTTAATTGAAGAAGAAATACCAGCAGTAAGCATTGAGTATTTGTAATATGGATCTAAGCACTCTCCTGCAAGCATCTCGTTACCTATGTGCTTAATTCGCTAAAAAGTTTTTTCTAATGAAGCTATGAAGCATTCTAGGCTACAAGAGCATTTGAATAAATGTGTGCTGATAGAAAAGACAAAGATATGTGTTATTTTTACTTTCTTCTATCTTTATAAGAAAAAATTGAATTCGTGGAAATTTTCGAACTCTGGTTTTTGACGGATTTACATGTTTTAGGGGTCAGAGGTTCTTAAAAACATGTTTTACAAAAGGTCTGTCTGTGATTCTGTGATTTTGTCTATGTGACATAAATTTTGCGGGCGTTCTATGTCAGCATCTGATGGACGAAATATAATGAAAATTTATATTTAGGTAGTGCCTCATATAAATTGATGCTGATTAATTTTAGGTGTAAATCGCTAAACAGCAGGCACTGTTATGCTGACTTTTTCATGATTTCCGCAACAGCTTTAT
Organism: Maratus speculifer; assembly: GCA_964019185.1. NCBI lineage: Eukaryota > Metazoa > Arthropoda > Arachnida > Araneae > Salticidae > Maratus > Maratus speculifer. The sequence goes on along the minus strand of OZ025290.1, from coordinate 370,049,170 downwards.
CTCAATAACTACAGTACAGATTTTCACCAAACTTCAGCTTCTATTAATCCTTGACATGAATAGATGCTATTTACACTTTGTTGAAAATATCTCAACAGGTGACGCTGCTATGTTGCCTTTTTCACGATTTCTACAACAACTCTATCTCAAGAACTAATGCACGGATTTTCCCCAAACTTCAGATTTGGTTAGTTCTTGACATTGATGTTTATATATTAATATACCGAGTTTATCTTTATATCCTTTCGCAAATGAAGATACAGCAGTATCATCATATTTGAAGGAGGAAATCATGGTACTCGCAGCAAATAAGGACTAAAAGTAAAACTCAGAAATGGATACCAAGAGCTCTAACTTCAAAAGCCAATACAGCTCTCTCTAACCTAGATTGTGAGCTACATAAAATTTTAATTGCTTTTCCTTCTTCAGATTTGGCTGAGAGTGGGTTCCGTGCAGCAGCTAATTTAACTTTTTAAGAAAAGAAATTGGAATTACAACATGAACAAATTGTTAAAACTCCCACCAGCCTCCACTATTTCGTTATTTTTTTTTAATTCTTATTTTTTTTTAAATTTTTAACTAACAATTTTTTACTACATTTCATTGTTGCTTTAATCGACTTCTACTTTATGACTCTTAATTGCTAGGTAGATATATAAAATAGAGATAATATGCAACAATATTTTAACATTTTGTATGATTAACTACTATGGAAGAAGGGGGGGGGGGCGTCGTTGACAATTTTTTCTCTTGTAAAAGGGGCGGTGGTCCTGGAAAGGTTGGGAACCTATGCTCTATCCAATATATATATATATAATATATATATACCGTATTTACTCGTGTATAAGGCGCACTTTTTTTTCCAATAAATTAGGGCAAAACTCCTTTGTGTGCCTTATACACGGAATAACATTTTACTGTTGGATGCAGTCGAACGATATACATATGAAACAAGAAATTATTCAAATAAGATATTAAAACACGAAAAATGTTACTTAATTGAAGTATTATTGCACTCCTTGCAGTTTTTTGTACAACAGAGCTAGTGACATTATCTAAACGCTAATTAGGAATTCTCTTTACCGTCACTCATTCCTATTTCCCGTCATTCTGTTACAACTCTATGTCTAAAAATGCATTTTCGTCTTGTTTTCTGGTCTGGTGTAATGTTTGTTTCGATTTTTTTTATTGAAATTCATTCAGTCATTCTTCATTAGCGTATCAAATTTATAGTGCGCCTTATATACGAGATTTTAAGAAATCGTCATTTTTACTTGTAAAGTAGCGGTGCGCCCTATACAGGAGTAAATACGGTATATATATATATGTATTTATTACCCATGGAGCAAAAATGAAACATTACATCATAGAAACAAACCGACAAAAAGTCATCAATGAACTTTGTACTAATTCTTGTTGGCTATTTTTGCCAAGATAAGATAAAAATGTTTTTAAAAAACAAATCTGTAACATTGTTAGTTTTTTAAGCCATCATCATGCTTAGCTTAAGCATCAGGTTTTGATTGAACATAAGTTCTTCAATAGCCCATTGAATTAGAAAAACATTTTTAGGGATGGAATTTTTTGAATAAATTGATCTGCACCTTTGTTATCTTTCATAAAACAATTCTATATCATACTAAGCTCAACTAGAATAAATTTGTGAGATTTCAGATCATGTATAAAATAAATGTCTACATGAATAATAAATCAAAGATATTACTGTTAATATATAAATAGCTCATATTAATGTCTTGTGTTTGTCTGTTAGAACTAGCTAAGTTATTGTATAAGAATTAATATAGTTATAGCTATAGTCCAACTAAATTAAATAAAATAGGAAGCAGTACTTATATATCTACTAGTTTTGGTGGCTGTATGTTCTTTTATTTCTAATGCTTTTTGCACTAGTCATTATTTTAAAGAAAATCAACCGTTTGCTTTGGCTTAAAATTTGTAAAGTTGAGATTGATAGTGAATTATAGGTTTTACGTTTACCTAATAGAATATTAAACATGCTTAAGTCTTATAATTATAATGCGTTTTATATTAGAAATTTTATTAAAATTAACATTCTAAATCAAATGATCTATTAATATTTTGATTAAAAAAATGAATATTTCAGTGCTGATTTTATGAGATGTAAAATCATTCTCTAATTCTTTTTATACTAATTTGTGTGAATTGGCTGAGCAAAAAATTACTATGTTTTCTCTTGTACACTAAGTTTGTACTTTGATTTGTAATTGAAATTAAAACCTTTCTTTTAAAAAATAAGCATATATATAAAGAGTAATTTATTTTTATTACAGGCTCTCCCCTACACTTACTGTTTCTTACATATGCACCTTACATTTTCGAAATTGAAAGATATGTTAGCCCCTTTTTTTCTTTTCACTTGGTTTATGATTATGTTATGGATCATAACATTTATTTTCATAAGTTGCGTTCAGATATCAAATCCAGTGTGAATAATGGATTTTTCTGTAAATACAGTAGAAAATTTCCAATCCACTCAGCTTAATTCAAAGCAGTTTACATATTACAGGTCATGTCTATTTAATCTTTATTTACAAGACAGATTTAGATTGTTGGTGCTTAAAAATAAAAAAAATGACATGTTTAAGCATATAAATAAGTAAGAATTACTTGGAAACTAAAAGTTATTTCTACATGTTTTAAATGAACAAATGTTTTTTTTTAGATTAAAATATGTGATTTATATGTTTGTTATTGCGGTTTGCAAATAGCCATAGTTGTCTGTTAAACAACAAAATTTTATTTTTAGAAATTTCAGTATATTTGGCTGTATATTACATATTATATATACTACATATGTAATGACAAATTCAAAATTTATTTATTTTTACATTTATTAACAGTGATTTATGGGATTAATTGCTTAGTGTTTGAATAAGTGGTTTTATTTTCAGTTTTACAATTTGTAAATATTTCTATACAAAATTTTAAATATATTGCATAAAAAACCATATTTGTTTAAGCTACTTTTCTAAAAGAATGAATTTTCAGAAGAAATTTTTTTTTTAATTTTATTTACCATAGGAATGATTAAATAAGTAAAATGTTTCTTCAGGTACTATTATTTTAAGCAACAAAAAAGTACAGAATATTGCATGATAATTAGTATCAGAAATAAATTGAATGTTGCAGGGAAAAATGAAGAAAAAATTTACTGGTAATTAAAACTAGTCATTGGGGGCCACCATAATATTTACCCATCATGGATCGTAGCTTGATGACATTATAAACTTTAAATGCTCTGTTATTGAATTGCGTAAGAGAAACATCTTTATAGTTCCAAAAATGATAATCATATTAATTAACAGTTTATTGTGGTGGATTAAGCATCTCATTTCCAATTAAAAAATACAGTTTTGAATCAAAATTTGAATGAAATGCAGTATATGAAAAATCAGTCTGGAAAATGTGATTACAAGTATTGTGACAACTAATTATCCAATTGACTTTATTCTTTATATAAAATGTATGCTTTTTTATTGTCTTTTATATTCACTCCTTAAAATAAAGAATTTCAAAAAATTTCATATACCTCTTATCTGATATACCTCTTATCAGAACAAATATTTAGAAAGTCCGAAAAAAATAGTTACGGATCATCAAGGTTACTGACATTCAATAGGCTTCTGCATTGATTATTATATACTAAGTACATACCAGATTTTAAGTCTCTATCTCTATTTGTTCAGGAGATAGAGCATTTAAAGATGCATACACAGACAGATAGATGAAATTTATTCCATACTATAGGATATGTAATAATAATAATTATTATTACATTTCTTTATTTACATTAATCAGTACAGTATGGTTTATGCGTTGTGGATTAGAGATGATCTACTGTATTAAGGAATTTAGAGGTAAATCAACACTTTGTTCCAAGTTGGGCACTGATTGAAAATTGTAAAGAATATGTTTATTTCTCAAATCAGTGTATTGTTCATGGGCTAACTTGTCACTAAAATGAAATTTGTTACTAAAATAAAATACAACTATTTTGAATATCTTATTTTTAATAAGAAAAAGTCATTTGAACTTTTCTTATTTAGAAGTTATGAAAAGACTTATTTTTCTTTTCGTGTAATGATATTATAGTGTAGTCATGAAATATTTATTTTAATTTATTTATTCTACTTTATTTTGTTATTCAATCTGGATTTAATGTATATATATATACATGGACACTTTGTGTGATTTATATAATAATCAACAATGTTTGCTGAAGTGTAAATTGAAATTTTTAAAAATATAGCTTAGTATAACTAAACGTATATGCTTGTCATGTGTCCATTGACACATTTATTTTTCTATATTTATGGTTTTAAATATCTAATGTTTTATTGTAAAAGCTATTTTAATATTTCTACAGTTGTCAGTAATTCTTATTTGATATGCATTGAAATTAAATTGTAAAAAATTAAGAAAATATTTTATTACATTATTGCTCTATTTAGATCTCTGTAATATTTTTAAATTTTTGTTCTTTAGTTTATACAGGATTTTTTATCTGTTTGATTGCAATGTATAAATATTTGCTCAGAAAATGTGACTTAGATATTATATCTTCTGGTGTATGGCATGTAGTCTTAATACTAGAAAATTCATTCAAATTTACATGTGTGCATTACATGCTGCATATAAAAATAAGATTTTTAAAATATGAGTGTAAGAACTAAGATTTCTACATTAGTTATCATAGTACATATAAGTTTTTGCTTTTCATATGCTCAATTTTTTCTTTGTTTACATTATTTATACTTTTCAATGTTATTCATTTTACTTTCATGCTGTATCCGATATCTGTGCAAAGTTCACTTTGCAAGAAGAATATATCTAAAATTAAAAGTATTTTGTTGCCTCAGATTTTTCGCACCTTTTTTTTTTTTTTTTTTTTTTTTTTTTTTTTTATACTCTTAAAACTCTTGTTTTTTATACTCTATCCAATAAAGTTTTGAAAATTTTGATTTTTGTCATTTTTCATTAATGTGCAAGTTTACATAATAAAATAAATGGTTTGCAAACTGAAGCCAGAAAAAGTGCTTAAGAAAAATATTTCTAATTTTTCATAATTTAACTGTTGTGTAAACAATGTAACTGATTTTAAATCCATTGTAATCGATTCTCATATATTTCTCCCCTAGTTTATTATTATTATTATTATTATTAACAGTAAAAATGCATTAGTACTCTAACATGTACCAATCATAACCATGTTGTGTAACCAGAAGTCTATACAGAATTTTCTACCTAAGTCCTGTTGTTTTCATGCGTGTGTGAATAACATTTTACATTTATGAAAAATCTAGCTACAATTTTGTCAATTTTAAATTATAGTATCTATTGACTTCTTGTTAATGCATTTTTAAGAATTAAAAATTGTGCATTTATATGTATGTAAATAGATATTTTCTGTATTTATATAAAAGTAACAGTTTACTTTTAAATTAAATTTGTGATAGGTCTATTTTTAAAATTAAGATTTTGTGAACAGTCCTAAGCATTATTTAAAATAGTATAATTCCTTGATCTAATGCAGTTTAATATATTGATTAATCATTAATACTTTCAAGGATTATATCCATATTCATTGTTAATTTATATATATATATATATATATTGTTAAAAGAATGATATATATATATATTTAGCATTTAAAACAAAATAAATAGAAAACAATATTACAATTTGCTAGACTGTCAGAGAATTAAGCTTGCTGATTATAAGAAGTAAACATTATAAATAATAAAATGGAGGTTAAGATTTGTACAGTTTAAAAAGTGCTCAATATTTTAGTATGTTATGTAGTTTAATTGGATTATTTTTTTTATAATAATGCATTCATTCTATAAATGTAAATAAAAATTTTGTAATACAATTATTGTTTGAAAGTAAGTTGAAGATTTATGTTTTATAAAACTATCTTGCTCATATAGATTAATTGATTTTGAAACAAATTCTAAGGTTAGTTTATATATATATATATATATATATATATATATATATATATATATATATATATATATATATATATATATATATATATATATATATAATGAAGATTTTTAACACATTTTAAAATTAATTCACTAAAATATAGCATTGCTTTTTAAAACATTGAAGACTTATTATTTTTCCAAATCTATATGCTATTGAATTTGGAAATAGTGAATCCATATAGTATGAATTATTGATCTTTTTTCTTTATATTTCTTTATCTTGAATTTGTTTTTATTTCTTCTTGAAAACATTTATTATTCATGACATTAATAAATGTTTTTCATAAAATAATAAATGTTTTTCAGATTTCAAAAATGCCTAAGAAGTATTCTAATTATCTTTATGTATGTATATAATTTTTACAAAATTTTCAGAGTTGCCAGACATTCTTAATAAATTTTCTCATTTTACAATTCATATTACCTACAAATTAAATACATTAGAAATTTTTTATAATGCATACCTTAAGGAAAGAAATCGCACATATAGATTTTTGCATTTTATGAATCATTTCATGCATCACTACACTTATCTAGTACACATGTCCAAATATAGCCGAAACACATTATTATACAATTGACCATTATATTGTACACCTTGGGACCAGAAATCATGCAAATTATAGATTTTTGCATAACATAGTTTATTTTGCACATTCTTTAATTTAGCTTGTAAACATGATCTAAAAATGCCTGAACCCACCTATACACTAAATATATCTAGTGACTGGCTATTAAGCAAAGCACACTGGCTTCAAATCCTGACTCATGCATGAATGTTTGTAGTGCATTAGATGTCACTTTAAATGGATGTCCCAGTTTAATTCTCATGTGTGAAAGATAACCATGGTATGCAAAATCAAGCTAAATATGCTTGGACTAAACACTAACACTCTGGAATGGGACAGTAGTATGATTTACAATTTAATGGTACTTATTATATGCAAAAGTTGATAAAAGATAAGTAAGCTATAAACTATATAATTAAAATATTATTATGTATAAAAGTTATTATACATAGATATATTAAAAATATATTGTAAGCTTTAAGTAATAAAATGTCACATTCTGAAAAATTTTTTAACAAATTGATTAGTACTGCCGTCTGAAATGGCAAAACAAAAGTAATGATGGGCGGAAATTAGTTTTAGGATTTAATCATTCTAAATTTTGAAGGTTTCCATATTTAAGAAAATATTGTATTTTTATGTCACAGCTATATTTTAAAACATTTCCCAAATATTGCTATGGAATCAATGACAGAGCTTTACTTTTATTAGTGGGCTTTGACATTTTACTTTCATCTTTTTTAAGTAGAGAATTTTATCAGCAAGGAACAAGATCTGATGTATTTGTGTTTTTCATTTTATTTAAACTATCTAAAAGTATATGGCATCTTACTAATTTTTTTTTTTTCATTTAAACTTCATGAAGTTATTGACATCAAGGCATTCTCTGATAATTAACAAAGCCATTTCAAAGTTAAACATTGTTATATGATTAAAGGTTTGTATTTTAACTACTTTAAGCTCTATTTGGATTCATGTGTGTATATTCTTGAAAAAATTAGAACCTTTTGAATTAAATGTTAACAAAAAAACATGCAACCATTATCATGTTTATTACTTCCATATGTATAAAAACATTCAAAATTAATATTATAATGAAATTAAAGGCTCAAAATATTAGATTATGTAATATTACAATTTTGAAAAGTTACCAAATATATATTTTTTAATTTGTATTCTGAATAATATTAAATTTATATTTTTGTGAAAGTCTGTGTGTGTATTATGTACTTTTTAGCTGTTTTTTTAAATAGTCTTAGTTAATGGTGATACATGCATAGCTACGTACTATGGAATTTTATTATCTATCTCTTTTTTGTTCTATTTCATTTAGTTTTGTGGTTCTTGTATGTTTTAACTGTTAGAGATGAATTTTATGAAACCAGAAATGTTATATTTGCATATTTTTCATCTTTTTATTTTTTAATTAGATCCTATTTACTTTTGAATTAGATTTTCAGAAGTGTATACAGTAGTTTTTATATTGAAAAGCAATTTTTTAATTTTTTTTTTTTTTTTTTTTTTTTTTTTTTTTTTTTTTTTTTATCCAACTTATTTTCAAGACATTTAGTTGTAGATTGGGCTAACATTAGGCATGAAATGATGAAACAGAAATTTTTAGATGTATCAAAATGAAATTCATTTTACACAGAAAAAAAAAATATATTGAATTTAGAGAATGAATTGTTAATATCTTGAAGTCTATTCAAAATCGATACAGTGTTTACACATAAAATTTATATGTATTTTCATGTAGTATGTAGAATATAACATGCTTCAAACAAAAAAGTGGACAAATTATCGTATGTATTTTAATAAAATGTAAGTTAAAAAAGTGTTTTAAATAAATATTTGCATTGATTCTTGAAATTACAAGAATAGAGAAATATTTATAATAGTAAATTATATTAGGTTGTTAGCATTTTTAATTTAACAGTATTTTTAGGCAGAGAACAACTTGTAAAATTTACTAGTGAAATCTTTTGTTACAGATAGTTGCTTGTTATGTAAAATTATTTGGCTAGTTACATATCTGAGTGAAAATATGAAAAGTATTTAATGAAACCAATTAAAAATCCTTTGTAAAATTCTTAAAGTGTTTGATATTTTGTCTATAGTTCCCTTATCAGATTATGTTAGATTTACATAAGACTTAAAATTTAATCTTTTTCAAGAAAAACAACTATAAAAAACCAATTGATTAATCAATTTTACAATTACATGACATGTTTTCTTACTAATTAAAAAGGGAAGAAGGATTTTTTGCTTCATTTTAGAAATAATTATTGCATTTTGTAAAATTTACTTGGGTGTATTGTACGGTTGCCAGATTTATCTCAGAAAAAAATGAAGATTTTGATAAACACTAATTAGTTTTGGTTTTATTGTACTATCATCCTTTTTAAAAATCACATTAAATGGTGTTGAATGATCCAGTAATGTTTACAGTAGTAAATTTGTTTATTGAGAGGTTCTTAAAAATAAATAAAACAATTCTACAATTCAATGATCATAAAAATTTTAATAATGGACATTGTAAAAAAAATAAAGATTTTTATTTAAGTTTAAAAAGAAATAATGAATCAAACAAAATATTAAAACTTAAGATACAGACATATTAAATTAAAAATTGTAGTCTATAATGATGTCAAGTTTAGTTGACCTAATACTACCAGGGAACAATAAATATTACACAACTCTTTCAAGTTTTTATAATCATGATAAGAAATGTTTTATGTGAATATGTATAACCTTTCTTTGATAAAAGATGAAAATTTTAATCAAACTGAAAAAGAAGAAAATAAGTCTTGCCTGAAATTATCAAAAGTAAAATGTGGTAGAAAAACAGAAGAAATCGTCATACTGGACAAATTTAAACATATACCATACGATAAGCCTAAAAAATGCTTAAAAATTTAAAACTTACCGGAAAAATGTAAACTGGCAACTCTAGTTTATTGAGACTGTTCCCTTACCGATAAAGTTTGAAACTTCTTTTAAAATCAAATAAGGGCCTGAATTAATAACCTTTCTTTTTTTGAAGATAATTGCATGTTAATTTTGTTTAACATACTTATTTATTTTTTTTTTTCATCAAAGGAATAATTAAAAAAAAATTTAAAATTATGCAAGTAAATACAAAAATAATAATAATAATAATAAATTTTTTTTAATCAAATTATTTTTTTGTAATCTGATTCATTGCTTATTATTGTTTTCTGATTATAAAGTATGTATTTTTTATAAAGTACTTTAATTGATGTAAATATCTTTTAAATAACTTAGTGGTTTTAGTTTGAAAATAATAATTGTTGTTTGAGAAAAAGCTTTATTTTTAGAAATGTAGAACTGCCTGACTACAATTATATAATATTTCTTTCTTTACATAGGAGCATAATAATGTAAGAATTGTGCCAAGAATTTTTCATTAGCTGACTTACTGTTATAGCTATTTGTCTAATGAACAAACAATGTGATCAAAAGCTGATCTAAAATTATGTTAATGTGCTTTTGAATGTGGATTATGTCTGTCAAAAAAGGGTTCTGAAATGTGATACATTATCTAGTTTTTATTATCCATGTAAATGATGTTATTATGTGATATGTTTCAATTTGTTGCAAGGTATGTGTATTGGCTATTTACTTTTATGTGTCTTGCTCACTTTCAAGAATTAGAATTTATTTCATAATAAAAAATGAAAATAAAAAATATTAGAAGAATAGATTTGTCATTTATTTTATTTCAAACTCTTAAATGCACTTATTTTATTTAATGAATATCTTAATACATGCAAATACTATACAATTACAAACTGTATTACCTTTCTGCCTGTTCTGTTTTGGAAAAATTCCATATTGGTGCATTTAGGGTTCTTTTTTTCTTTTCTTCCTCCCCCCCCCCCTTTTTTTTTTTTGTATGTTAAGAGTTGCAATTTTTATTTCATTATGATAATTTAAAATTTCATGTTGGAAGCTTTGTTTTGAGATGTGTGAAAGTTGATGATCTTGTTTCAACCACTAATTTGATTCATTTTGAATATTTTTTTTTTTTAAATAAACATAAAGAAATGTCACAAGATCACTATTTTTAATTAATTTAAATCCACTTTTTCCCCATACGTTTGAACTTTAGCTGTGGGGTGAGTTTATTGTTAGAATTTCAATTTACAATACATCCTTTGTTGGTTCATTTTATTTATTTATTTTTCATGGATGGTTATTATGAAATCTGATGCTAAGACCAAATGTTTTTTAATTGATGTTATTTAATTCCTAGAAAAGAAATGACTGTCTTCTGTTCTAAGTGTGCTTGGCATGGGATGGCAGTAGGTCTTCAAAAATAAAACTTTACATAGTAAGTTTAGTAGAACAGTGAATGACCCAATCTACTTATTCATTTCTTCGCTCTCTAGGGAAGCTTGCTTGGCAGATTGGGCTGGCAGCAGTGATGGGATCTAACATCATAATAGTCCAAGAGCCGACCGCACAAAAACCCGAGTCTTCAAGCACAAGAAAAATTCCTTTATTTTATAGAAAAGTAGTAATAGAGGAATCTAACGATCCATGTCTGCCGGAAGCGAAGTGGTGCATAAGCCAAAAATTGATACCACTAGTGGTTGTTTTAGCATTGTGTTTGCCGTACAATCAAAAGTATGAAAACATGGAAAACTGGGTGCAGGAAAACACAATGCTAATCCTATGAGTCAACCACTAGTGGTATTCATTTTTGGCTTATGCTCCACTTTGCTTCCAGTAGACATGGATGATTAGATCCCTTTATTACTACTCTTCCATAAAATAAAGGATTTTTTCTTGTGCTCAATGACTTAGGGTTTTGTGCGGTCGGCTCTTGGACTATAAATTCCATCCTAGGCCACCAACTTAACAACAAGAACTTTTTGAGGCTGTATGAAAGTTAACCATGTCTCTCTCCTCCTCATATTAAAAAATTTCCACAGAAATTAAACAGTCATAAAATAATATTGCATGTTAAAAAATACAAATTTCCTGAAACTACTTACAGTAAGATGCCACACACCAGGGAGACATGTGATAAAAATCTCGAGACATGAGGCAAATCTGTTGCTCAAACTTGTTTTTTCTTTGTCAACATGGTGAAATTGTCTCCTGTCTCATGTTATTTTGTTCAGGATAATCATAGACCTGGAAAATATGGAAATATCAGGGAAAATTGTTAACCTAGAAATATCCTGGAAATTCATTGAAATGTTAATTTTTATTGCAATTGTGGTAATATAGAAAGAAAAAAAAGTAATTTCTGCTCATGGTGAAAACTTTTTTCATACAAAAATTAATAAAAATAAAAATATCTCTCTACTTGAGAAACAAGAATGTAGCCTAAGTTTCTTAATGTTTTAATGTTTTACAATCCTTTAAAAACTGTAAATTGAATTATTCATGTGATATAAAGAGAAATGTTCTATCTGATTTTGAAACCTTTGTATGATCAATGTTAGTAACATAACGAAGAAAAACACAATAAACAAAGAAGGTTATAATTTTTTTTTAAGTCTTTGTTTATTAGAAAACAGAACTATGTCTTTCTGTTCTAGTTGTACAATCATATTATTATACGAATCAAAATTGTGATTTTTACAGATTTTTGACAGTAGTTGGTTACAAAAACAAATTAGCCATTTTAAATAGATTTTTCGAAACATGAAAATTGAGGCTTTTAAATGAAAATATTATTCTTGAAATAATTTTTAAATGTTAATAAGAAATTCTCATGGTATACATTTGATATTGGTCTACTCATCCCCCTTTTTTTTCAAAAAAAAAAAATAAAAAAAAATAAATAAATAAAAAAAAAATAAAAAAAAAATAATAATAATAAAAAAAAAAAAAAAAAAAAAAAAAAAAAAAAAAAAAACTGAATTTATTTTTAGGATGGAAATGAATAATTGTAGTTATTTGTAAAAATCTATAATTGACAAAATTTGATATGCGAGTTCTTTCCAGATAATGAGAAATTTTGTGTCCTTAGCTGAAAAATGTGAATTAATCAAGTCAACTATGAATGTTTGTACTTTGAGTGAACATTTTTGCTTAAACATCTACATTATACACTCTAAAAATGAAAAAAAGTCAATAACTAAACAAATTGTGCAGTTGTAAATATCATTATAAAGGCTTGACCCAAACTTCAAATTTATTAACTGAAACCTTTATTTTTAAGATTTGGAAAGTTTTAGAACAAATGCAGTGATTATGTGAATGTATTTTCTATCTCTATCTTTTACACATTTGGTACTTTAGGCAAAAGAAAAACATTTCTGTTAATTATTTGATTTTTGTCTATTATCTTGTCAACAACTTTCCATTAAAAAAAATCACCAAATTATAATGTCAATTAAGGTTAAAGAATATTGCCTTTCCAAACTTTTAAACATAAGAATATTAGAAAAGTAAAAATTTTAAATGTCACCGAAAATAAATGTGATTGCTTTTATAAAAAAAGTATTGACATACTAGACATAAAATTTCATTCTTTTTCACAATTTTGGACAAAAAAATGTAAATTGAAGATTGTATAGGATAATTGGCATTACATTAGGAATACTAAATTTTTGTTATGTAAATGTCTTAAATTATTTAAATCTGTTAATTTTTTTTAATAATTTCCTTGGCCTTTTGCAATTTTCTGTATTATTTTATAGAGTTTTGTGAATATGCTCAAAAAATATGTAAGATTTTTCTTTATCATTTTTTATTTTAGTCTTTTTATTTATTTTTATTTAAAAGTTGCCTCATAACTGAATTTTGTAGCATATCAGAATGAGAAAATAAATACAATCAGGCTAATTTGACTTTCTTAAAAATTAGATTTTCTGAACTTTTAAGAAAAGCTATATGCTTAGAAATTTATAAATAATCTAACATTATTAGCATAGGTACTCTCGGCAATATGGGATGGAATTTCATCAAACTTCATATTCAGTTAGACCTTGACAGCAGTGTTGAATCCAGACACTTTTCTCTGGGAGACATGTGTGAACAGGAAATAACAAAATTTCATGAAGGTAGAATAGTAGAAAGAGAATAAAAAAGATAGGCTTTCCCCAACAGAATTTAGCCCTGAATGTAATGTTCAGTTCGTTTCAATAGTGCCCCTGTTCTGTCGTTCTGTGGGTCACATGACTTGTAGTCTGCTAGCTTTGGACTATGAATGGACCGATTTCGAAGTAGAATATAAAGGACGTTACATTTACCATTCTTCATTCATTCATGAATTACCGGAAACCAGTAGCGTAGCAAGCAGAGGGCAGAATGGGTGGCCCGCCCCAGCTGTCACTCTCTGAGGGGTGACACCCAGTCTTTTTCTGCAAATCTATATATGTGTACAGTTTTGTTAGATTTTGGAAAAGAATTCTGAAATAAAATGAAAATTCTAGTGCATGACGCAACAGAGCTCATTTTCTTTTCTTTGAGTATTTTTTCTAAATAATATATGCATAAAACAAAAACCAACCTGTCCAATGAATGGGCAGTGAAAGTAAACTTTAAAAGAAAGACTTATCTTCTACATATAGACACCGCATTGACTTATGCGGATTATGGGTTAAGTGATGAGTCGCTGTTGTTGTTTTTTTATGCAAGAGGATAAAAAGAAATAAGAAATAGTCATTTGTTGTAATGACATAGGATTGTGATTAAAAAAATATGGAATGGGGTGACACCATTTACATCTGCCTCGGGTGTCATCCATTCTAGCTACGCCACTTCCAGAAACGGCTGCCATATTAAGAAAGACTTTAGTATCAAAAACAAAGCAGTATACAAAGTAAGCGTCCTAAAATAAATGGGAGAGGTGTCCGCAAGATTAAAGGCAGGTTTACATCAATCAAGGTCATATGTCACTTAGTGGAAGGGGTGAACTACAAGAGGCTTATTAGATATATAGTAATTTCTTTGGTATGACTGGCAACGAAATTGTTTTGTTGTTATAAAATATTACTTTAAAAAGTTGCATAGAATAAAATTTAGGTTTCAAATATTATTGTAAGTCAGCATGGAATAAATAAGGGATGTACAATTAAGTATTAAGATAAAATATACTAAGGTGAAATATTATTTAATTATATAATATAAATGTTGCTGATTTAAATATGTTCGATTTTAATTATGTTTTTTAATGTAATGAAATATGATGCGTAAAAATTAATAAGTAGTTAATATGTAAAGACAGAATTTTGTTGTCTCATTTTTCACTAAATTCTTGATGTGATAAATTATACAAAATGATATACACGGTTGTATTCCCGATGATAATACAACATTTATTAATGTTTAGAATGTGTATAGCATTTAATAATAAATAAAATATTCAACTTTAGGTCCTTTTTGTCATTTTATTGAACGCATACGAAAAATATCCAATATTTTTTTTATCCAATATTTATTGCATATGCTATTTAACTTGCAAATATTTCATCCCTTTAATATAAAACTCATTTCATTCTACATTTGGAATTGCTTTAATTTAAAATGCATGCATTAAATTTTATATTATTAAACGAGCAAGTATTATTTATTTATTTGTTTAAATATTTTATGATTCTAGACAACAATTTTCCTAAAATCGCCAAATTAGTTTTTTTTTTTTTTTTTTTTTTTTTTTTTTTAACAGACAAAGTTATTTAAAGATTTCTTATTAAAAATTCAATCATGAATTTCAAGTTAGTTTCTCATGAAAGATGAATCTTGTTTACCAGATTTATTGCAAAATATTTTGTTACAGTTTTTTTAAAATGATAAAAATATGCGTATTTAAAAAAAAGTCGCATTGTCATTATAGTTTCAGGGTAAAAGACTATGTTTTCTTAGTATTAGTGCTTTTTTCTCGCGAAATTAAAATGATATTGTGACTTATTTATGTACATAATTTTATCAACATTTACATTTACATGCTTTGAGGTAGACGCTACAGCTATTCGCCGGCATAACCTCCAATGATCACAAGAAACCACATAGAACACTTTATTCCGGTACATCCATTATCACAGGGACAACACAAGACACCCATGCCGCTAGCTGGACTCGAACCAGGGTCCAGCGGTGTGGGAGGAGCTGACGCTACCAACCAAGCCGCTGGCTCGGCGATTTTATCAAAACCGATCAAAACAAACTGTAACAAAAATAATAAATTCATAGACTTCACATATGTTGGTTGGTTGGCAAATACTGACAAGGAAGGTCTCCATTGGGGGCATACTCAGAATTTTTTGAAAAAAATACGAATTAAACTACTCATGTAGGTAACAAAGGATCAGTGAAAATTAGCGGCGGAATTACATTATTAGATATGTAAAAAAATAAAATAGTTTGGAATAATTGGCGTGAAAAGCCGAAAGCGACGCGGGATTTGGCGAGCAGTGCATTTCCTCGCCAAAAGCAGACGATTTTAACGAATCTGAAAATTGATTTTAATTGACTTCACTGTTAAAAATCTGCAGCATTTACTGCAACGTCACTCCACTACTTTTATAGAATATCTCTTTTCTGACCAATGAAAATGCTCCATAGCACTGTGAATTGACCGTGTCATACACTGTTAAAAATCTGCTGCATTTTGTTGCAACGCACTCCACCGCTTGTATATAATATCTCTATTCCAACCATTGAGAAAGCTCCATTTCACGGCCAAGTAACCGTTTTCTGTACAAGCAAGGGAGTGCGTTGCAACAAAATGCAGCAGATTTTTAACAGTGTATTTTTCAATTTGGAACAATTTTAATCAATTTAAATTGTGTTTTAAATGATAAAATATATTAATTTCATTTTGTTATAAGTACATATAAACGTATATGACAAAATTACACTTAAAGTAAAGTAAAAATGCAAAACTAAAATTACTTAAACTAAACTTATTTAAATAAATTGAACATAGAAAGTTTTTTCTTTAAAAAGTATTCGAAGCGTAAAAGCGTTTTTTTCAAAATTTCGTTTTTTCGCCAACCGGAGATAAATCGCCAAATAAACGAATTTTTTATTATTTTTTTACGGACGTTATAAGGAGGTTCCGCCGAAATTTTTTTTATAAACATATATAACTATATGAGAAGAACATTCTGTAATTTTTTCAGATTTTTCTGAGTATGCCCGTATGGAGACCTTCCTTGTGAGACGTATGCTACTACCCGTTAGGGAGGCTTCACGTATAATTCCAGATCTAAGAATAAATCTGGTAAACAAGATTCATATGTCATGATTGAGAAAAAATTCAGAAAATATGCGCAAGAGACGCAAAGGTAATAGATATCTGCTCATATATGACATCATGTTAAAAACCCTCATCTTTGTGTTATAACCCCGTTCACCAGCTGGCGCAGCTGTGCTGTTTACGCCAGATTCCAATATTATTTTTGTACGCTTGGCATGTATGCAGTTTTGGTCAAAGATGTTTTTTGTCCAGTTGTTCCTCTTATATAGAGGCACCCAGCACATCCGATTTTCATTGGATGACGGAATGTGAAACTTTTGCAAAAGTAGCTGTTCATAATGTTAGTTTTCGTTTTGATATGCGAAAACAGTCTGTAAGTCTTGAGTTGCGTACAACCAACTAACCAGCCAATGTTTCAATGTTCATCAATTAATTAAGCTTTCCTGGTATTTTGTTTGTCTAATTATGGCCTCTTTAATGGAAACATTTGAACAGCAATATGCTACTTTATACGCTGATATTACTTCGAAAACTAGCCGTCTGTCTGATTTGTCTGGAGGTAAGCTTACTTCATTACTATATCAAATTTGTGGGCAAAATATACATCTGATTCATGCTGCGATGTCTGTCGATTGTGCGTTGTAAACATTGCGCATTACAATTTTTAATTTGTATTTAGAATTATGAGCTATATTAGAATATTTTTACATTTGCATCAAATATTCATTTGAACAGTTCATAGATTACGTGTTAAATTGAATTTTTGTTGATTAATTTCATAATGTGTAATTCTAATATGTAGAGGTCTCTATTTATTTTAAATTGCAGATCAAATAGAAATCATTTTAGTACATAAATAATTAGTTATCAGATAATAAATTTTCTTTGAGCAACATGCTTAGATTATATGATGAAAATAACAAAACAAAATCACTGAACGAAACATATGTTCTGGATTTTATCATCACAAATTTATGTTAATTTAGTTTTTAAAATAAATTATTCTCAGTGTCACATTCAAAATGTGATAGAGACATATTGTTGTTATTTGTAGTTTTGGTATTGCCCATAGTCATTATTTTTGTTGATGAACTCGCCATAATAGGTATATACTTATCGACACCAATTATATTTGGTACTACTCTGTTACTACTCTACCCTACCCGTCGACGAATTTCACCAAATTATACATATTGACAAAATTTTTATATTAAATAACAAATAAATAAATAAATAGTAGAATATTAATAAAAATACAAATAAAAAGTCAAAATAAAAATCACTTAATGACATTTTAAACACGTGAATCGTATTTAATGTCATTGAATGTGACATTCACGATCATCCATTATTGGCATTTAATCTTATAGTTCGGCGATAATTTTTTGGTCGACGGGATAACCTAGTAGTACCTTATGTTTTAATGTAATTTCACTGTTTGGAAATGTTGCTTTGATATTGTAATTTTTCAAAAAACTGATTACAAAAAATTTATTATTGTTGTCCTCGTAATAACTTTTGTTTATTTATTTTCTCTCTATCTTTTAAATACAAAATTTGGTATATGAATTGAACTCTCTTTTAATACAAATTTTAAACAATCTTCCTTTATAGATTTCTTTTTTATTTTCTGCCACTACATACAGATTTACTGTGTCAATATCTCTTCCAAAATAAAAACAACAACAACAAAAAAATGAGAATCATCTACACTTCAGATTGTGAAATTGTGACATAAAAACTGTAATCTATGATAGATCATATAATACTATGCTACTAAAATGTGACTATTATAACTTTTTAGCTTTTTTTTAAATAAAACTTTTAACTGCTATTAAAGGTAATATGATTTTCATAATTTACTAATTAGTAGTGGATCCAAAGTTTTTAATCTTCTGTTGTTCTTTCTCTCATCCCACCCTAAATATGTTGGTTCCTTTGTTTGATGTTATATATCTTATTTAAGAGCACATGGAAAGTAAAATGGTTAAAATTTTTGAATTTTTAATGGATTTTATGTATGCAATGTTTGATGGTTTAGCTTACAGTATGCTTATCTGTTATTATAGCCGCTGCACCATCAGAATGCACAGGCAGACACATTCCTAACTTATGACTTAACATTGACCCAGGTTAAATGCACACATTTTAATGAAAAATTTACAAATTTAGTGAATTTTCTCGCATTCAAAAAAGCATTTTGAATTTATACAGTAGCTTCCCTCAAATCTGCAACCTTAAAATCAAGACATAATTTACAGATGTAAACAATGAAATTTTCAGTTCAGATGCAGGGACAAAATTTGACTTTTTAATTTTTATATCAGTACTGTAGGGAAGAATGGGATAAACTAAGTCTAAAAGTAGCATTTTTGTCCATACAAGAAGTTTATTACAAAACAAGAAAGCAGGGGGGTGCAAAGAGAAAATTGCACCAGGGGCAAAGTTAGAATTTGGCACCCTCTCTTCCCAACTTTTTCTTGAGACGGTCCAAAAATGATGCAGGTAGTATAAATTTGGTCCGCACCTGGGATGACCCCCCCCCCCCCCTTTCGCATGTCGCTGCAAGGAAGTAGGGAGAAATGGGACATGTCCAGTTTTCTTTTCTTTTCTTTTTTTTTTTTTTTTAATAAGATGAATACAAATTGCTAATATGTAAACATTTTTAGAGAATAATATATTAATTATAATAGTGATAGTATATTCATTCACTTCAAAATGTAAATAAATTGAAATGGTGATTTTTTAATGTCATCTATGACTGTCAGTCCTGAAATTTTAATTCCACTCATGAAGTTGAAGATACTAGAATTTTATATTGTGGCACATGCATTATCAATCTGTAATCTTTGTTTGAGTCTAGCTGACACTAGACTATTTGTGCCTTCCAGCTTTTTTTTATTGCTGTCCCATCTCTCTTTGTTAGTGAGGAGGTTTGGGATACATCTTGAAACTTACTATTTCATTAATTATAAAATAGCTTTTGCATGTTATATTTCTGTATTGTTCAGGGAGATTAAAAAGTATTTCATATCGCGCTCTATAAATTGTAAATTTTGTTTTTGTCTCAAAGTTGATTTTCCTACTTCTAAAAAGTGTCCTACACCACCCCATTCTCCTTTATATATTTTAATCTATAATTTTTGTTAATATTAATGAATTCATGCTATTTCAAGAAGAAAGAATACATTTATTTCTGAAAAAATTCAAGATATTGCTGATATCATTGGTAATCACAATATTTTTGCTAAATGTATTTATGCATTAATCAAGTTTTTTTTATTATTATGTCTGAATAAACCTGAAATAAAACTTATTTTATGATTTTCATGTGAATTGGTAGTGTATCTTCTTTATGAGGCAAGTTTCATAGAAAAAATTCATAGAATAATAGAAAAAAAATACATCTCATCTTTATAATGAATATTTAATTATGCACTACTGATTATTTACTTTACCCTTGCTTTTAATATTTTAAAATTTATCTAATTTTTTATTATTTTGGTTTGTTACTTTATTTAATTATTTTAATATTTTATTACTAGCTGCCCTGCCCGTTGTTGCCCGGTCCCTATGATGTTATTCAGTTTTCAAATGTGTTATTTGCTTTTTAAATGACCCTTAAATTAAACTCAAATTTCTATGATTTTATATCTTTAAGTCCATTTTGTCAAAATTTATATTTTTAAACGGAAAAATCGCGAAAAGATATTGAATTGAAAGCACATGCTGTTTGGTATTTTGTTTTCTATGTAATTTGATTTTTTGGAAACTATGCGAAGCAAAAGCGAACGAAACCATGACGAAACACTCAGGTTTTTACTGAATTCGTAAAAATTTTCACACATTTTATTTTGTAAAAAGAGAATTCTATCCATACAAAAGTTCCAAAGTTTTTGAAAGTAATGTAAATCTGGTTTATTGAAAGGCTCGAAAAAGATTGTGCTAAAATACAAACATCTAGTTACTTTTAGCCGGGATGTAATTCGTGTTTGTCAGTGTATTTGAACAGGTTAAATCTCATATTTTTTTTTTAAACAAATTGCAACATAAATTATGAGAATGTTTTAGCTTTAAGAAAATATTTTCGGTTTGTCAGGACGTATATAGAATTGTGCCCTGCAAAGGCAAAACCGCAATAAAACGATCTGGTTTTTATTGATTTCCTCAAATTTTTCGCACTTTTTATTTTGTAAAAATTATTTCTACTCGTCCGAATGTTACAAATTTTTTTAAGAAGGTGTAAATTTGATCTATTGAGATGTTTTTAAAAGATTGGGCTGAAATATGTACGCTTAGATACTTTTAGCGTAGAAAAAATATTCTATATGTGAGCCGCAAAGTGCCTCTTTTTGCCGATGTATTTGAAAGGGTTAAATCTTATATTTTAAAAACTGATTGCATCATAGATTATAAAAATGTTTTTAAGCTTAAAGCAGAGTTTCTCCCAGGTTTAAAAAAGGGCAGGGCGCTACTGTTCTGAAAAGGGCACTTTTTACATTTTTAAGGGCACTTTTTACATTTTTAAGGACACTTTTATAAAGTTGAATGTAGAATCTAGCGGTTCAAAAAGTCGTGAAAAAACAGAAATTTCATCAAAAAATTGAAAAAAAAAAAGATAAATTTTGATAAAAGATCGCAAAAAAATTCAAATATTGTTAAAAGATCGCAAAAAACAGCAGATTTTGTTAAAAGATCGCAAATAACGGCATATTTTGCTGAAAAAATCGCAAAAAACCGACAAATATCGTGAAAAAAACGGAACTTTTCACAGAATTTTCCATTTTATTGCGATTTTTGGACGAATTTGCCTTTTTTTTGCAAATTTTTTGACAAAATCTGCTATTTTTTGACAAAAGTTGCTGTTTTTTGTGACTCATTTGACAAAATTTTCCATTTAATTGCGATTTTTGGAAGAAATTTGTCATTTTTCCACGAACTTTTGAGGAAATCTGCTGTTTTGTGAAATTTTGTGCGAAATTAGCAATTTGTTTGTGAATCTTGGCAGAAATTAGTCGTTACTTCGTGATTTTTAACGAAACTTGCCGTTTTTGTATCGATTTTTTGACGAAATTATCCATCTTACGGGACGCGTATGAGGCTATTTTTTGCGTAATTTACGCGCTACAGCACGCTATTTTTTTTGAATGAATGACAAGAGGGGCACTAGTTTTTGGATGAGGAGCAAGAGGGGCGCTATTTTTTAAACTAAAGGGCAGGAGGGGTGGAGCGCCCCCCTAAAACCCTCTGGGGAAAACTCTGCTTAAAGAATATGTTTTTTGTTTACCAGTACCTATAGGATTGCATTTTGCTAAGTCAAAATCGCAATGAAAACGATCTGTTTTTTATTGATTTCATCAAATTTTTTGCACATTTTATTTTGTAAAAAATATTTCTATCCATCTGAACGTGTCGAATTTTTTGTAAGGAGTATAAATTTGGTCTATTGAGAAGATTTTAAAAAATTGAGTTGAAATATGCACGTTAAGATAATTTTAGCATGGAAAAAATATCCTCACTGTGAGTCGCAAAATGACCTTCATTTGCCAGTGTATTTGAAAGAGTTAAAATCCAAATATTTTAAAACCAATTACACCATTGGTTAGAAGAAGATTTCAACTTTAAGATCTTCTTTTTGGTTTGATTCAGGTTGGGTTTTTGATGTCTAAAAGGCAGGGCTGGCTTTTTGCTGGCAGAAAAAAGTTTTTGCCGTGCCAGTGGCAGAAAGTGGTTATAACCAGTTTAAACTGGCAACAACTGGCATATACTAATTTCATGACATAATCTGCGACCTTTTTTAGTAGTATTAAACTGCTTATATTGATAATATTTGGGATAAATTGTAAATAAAATATTGTGAAATTTTAAATTAAAATATAAATGAATTTGTATTAAAATTTGATAGTTTTAAATCTCTCACAAAGAATCTACCATATTTGCAGAACATTGAAATTCATGAAAATGACATTAAGGACACAGCAGTTGTTAAAATTGTAAATAAATATGATTTATAAAGAAATACTTGTTACAAATGCTAAAATTTATTGCTGTTGCTTTAGATTTTTTTTCTTTTATTTTTGTGCTACAATTATTTACTTAGGTTTTTACAAGAACCATTTCTCTTTGTATGTAGTAATCGATAATTTTTAAGTTATAATGTTAAAAGATTATAGAATTTTTCATAAATTTCTTTTCTTTTTTTAAAATGTAAGTAGAAATTCAACCGTAAACAGTAATATCAATAGTTAAACTTATACAGTATCAGATTACCATTATGAAAATTTCTTTTTTCAAGTGACAGAAAATTATTATATTAACAAAGTATATTTATGGGTCATTCCATGTCAATTCAACCAAGCCATGACACCCACCGACAGGGATTTTGATGAAACTCTGTGAGTTTAGTCTTTTTATATAGATAAGTATCCACATCATTTTTTTTCTCTCAATCTGGTTTAGTTTTTATTTTACAGTCAATCGAAATTTTGAACGTTTGGTATTTTTCAAATTTTGATGATTCTGCTCTTTGATTGAAAACAATTTATATTTCATTTATTTTTCAATCAATTTTTCTGAAAATTTACAATAACATTAACGAAAGCATGAGAATTCCAGAAAAAAATATGAAAAAATTCTAAGTAATATTTAAAAAATAGAAAAAAAGTAATTTTCATGAATTTTTTTCCGAAAGTGTGTAATACGTTAAAGTCAATATTAACCAAAGGGAATATAATAACCAAAAAAATTCTTTTTTCCTAATGATACTAGAAGTGTGTTCTGTCATTAAAAAAAATAAAATTAATGGCTTTTTCATTTCTTTATATTTTTAGCTTAAAAATATGTCTGCTTCATTTTTTAATTTTTTTTTCTCACACTATTACCAAATTAATGAATGCATTAAATAACCTAAAAACTTACTCAGATAATTCTTTTTAATTTTTATTTTAATCACAAAAATGCTGCTTTTTACAGAACCCATTACATAGCTCAGCTAATTCAAAAGTGTTCTCTTGTAATCTTTCTCCCTCTTATAAAATGTTCTCCTATTTCAGATTTGAGATAAATCCCTCTTTTTCTACACCAATCATAATTCAGTAAAAAGGGGCAAAGGAAAAGGGGGCTTCCCTTTTTCTTTATGATAAATTGCTCATACAAAATTTATTCCTTTATTGAAGATCTGACAACCAAATTAGAAAAACTAATTCCGCAATTGTTCATTGCCAAGTCCCTATCTTCATATTTTAAAAGACTTAAAAGAACGTTCTTCTACAGATATTGCCACAGTTTCATTAAACTTCTGTTAAAATTATTCCTTTACAGTACAAGATGAAGCTCAGGGGTACCTTTGGACATCTGCTCTGTGTACTGTCCATCCTGTAATAATACACTGCAGAAATGCTGATGAAGAAAATGTAGTGTCATCGCCCTGTATGATATAGAGATTTAAAGTATGTTTCCATGGTTTATGGAATTCAAAGAACTATTGTTGAATTTAGAAAAAAAACATTCACTTATCAAAGAAATTTACTATTTCAGTGACAGTTGTGTGGGGCAGTACAAAATCAATTTTATGAACCTTTGTCTACATGAAAAAAACTTTAACATAAAAGGGCAATGGCCCTTTTTTGCCACTAATCTTGACAAAACTGGATGTGATAGGATTGGGGGAACAGTGAAAAGATTAGCTAGAAAAGAAAGTCTCGAAAGACCTTTAGAAAAACAAATAACACCACCAAACGATTTTTTCATTTTTGTAAGGATAATATTGCAAATATAAATGTTTATTTTATTTCTAAAGACTCTGTAGACTTAATTCGATCTAATCTTGAAAATCAATTTAAAGATGTTGCAACAATTCTAGGGACAAGAAGTTTCCACAATTTTAAGCCACTAGACGGTACAGGAACTATGGAGGCTAGAAGAATCAGCAGTGACGCAAAAGCAGTTCAACTTACAAATTGAAAGACAAATGTACAACATATGTGACAATAAATAAGGCTATACATCACTTGCTATATTGCTTGTATATATTATCATTTTTGGTATTTTGGGATTGTTACAGGCATTAATGAAGAAGGGGATGCTACAATTAAGTTTTTGCATCTCCAAGGACCCCCACCATCATTTTACTGGCCAAAGCAAGAAAATATCTGCCCCATGCCAATTCCATATTTGCTTGCTGTTATAGATCCCCCTCCCCAGCAACACCAAGTGGAACAGTTTATCAATTTTCCACAGATTGTATGAAGATGGTCCAAGAAAGGATGAGTCGGATTAAAGAACTTAAATAGCACTATATCTCTGTTACCATGTCAAACTATCCAATGTGAAAATAATGGGCTACATTTTTTAAATTCAGGTTTCTTGATTTGCACCACTTTTTTGAAATAGTAAAATTTGACTTATTTAATGACATATTAATTAAGGCAACAAGGGATAGTTAACAAGGGGTATTTTACCATTTAAAAAAAGTGGTCCCAATCAAGAAATCTGAATTAAAAAAAAAAAAAATAGTCCACTGTTTTCACATTGGATTGTTTAACATGGTACTGACGATATAGGAAAACAACCAATGGAAATTAACAACCAGAAATTTCTGTTATGGTAAGATTATAGTTAAATTGTTCTGAAATATTATGTATTGTATATGTAAGCATTTTCTATTTGTCAAGAATATCTATAAAGGTTAATAAAATATTAATCATTTATTGCATAAAAGAAGTTGGGAAAAAAATTAAGTTGAATTAATATTTCAGAGAAAAGAAAAAGTAAAGGAAAAAAAATTGTAAATAATGGAAATAACAAACCGATCTGATAGATGTTCAATGTTTAATAATATAACACATTAAAAATTGTGTTTGCAACTCTTTTTTTCCCAGCAAATAACATATAGCTATGTAAACAAATTTGATAATGAAAAATTTAAAAATTATATTTAAATTTAAAAAAATATATAAAGAAATGAAAAAGCCATTAATTTTATTTTTTTTAATGACAGAACACACTTCTAGTATCATTAGGAAAAAAGAATTTTTTTGGTTATTATATTCCCTTTGGTTGATATTGACTTTAACGTATTGCACACTTTCAGAAAAAAATTCATGAAAATTATTTTTTTTCTATTTTTTAAATATTACTTAGAATTTTTTCATATTTTTTTCTGGAATCCTCATGCTTTCATTAATATTATTGTAAATTTTCACAAAAATTGACTGAAAAATAAATGAAATATAAATTGTTTTCAATCAAAGAGCAGAATCATCAAAATTTGGAAAATACCAAATGTTCAAAATTTCGATTGGCTGTAAAATGAAAACTAAACCAGATTGAGAAGAAAAAAATGATGTGGATACTTTTCTATATAAAAGGACTAAACTCACCAAGTTTCATCAAAATCCGTGACGGTGGGTGTCAAAATGTCATTTTTTTGGTTGAATTGACATGGAATGACCCATTTATATGATTCTTTTGAAACTTTTTATCTACTTTGAATATCATTCATTATCTTTATTTTATTTTTTTTACATATTAAATATTGTAAATTATGAATAATTGCATTTATTAATATTATTTCTTAGTTTCTGCCAGTTTTTACTGCTTACTGGCAGAAACTAGTTTCTGCCATGCCGGTTTTAACCGGTTATAACTGCTGGTTTTAACCACCCCGGCAGAAACTTGCCAGCCCTGCTAAAAGGGGTTTTTGACATGACAAAGGTTTAAACTGGATTAAACCGTCAAAAACCCATAGTCACAATCTGTTGTGGTGCACTAGAGTTTGTTGTAAAATTTTAAAACTAGCAACAGTTGCCATACATTATGTTCAAATTCGAAATTCAATTATATTATGGGTAATTAGCAGGTCTTCAAATATTTTTAATTAATAAAAATTAAGGTAAAAATGACAGATTTCAAATCTCAGAAATTTATCTCGAAATGGACATGCAGAAATATTTGAACTAAAATTATGACTTTAAATATCTTGTTTATTATTATTTTAATACTTAAAAAAATCTAAAGTTATTAAGTATGCATTTTGACATAGCTAATATTTATTTATAAGTAATAACAAATTAAGTGTTGTAAATGCAGGATTTTCAAAAGTGTGGAACTTGATACACGTGTTTAATAATTTTTTGTATGCTATATACATAATATCCAGTAGGTTAATTTGAATTTAAATATAATGAATATTATTTATTATATGTATGATTATTACAAATCATTATAAACCCTTTTTATCTCTTTATATCATTTTAATCTCCATTATTATCTGCCCCACCACTCCACCCCACAGCACATACACTAATAGTGTTAAAAATACAAATAATGTTTACTTTGATAGCAAGAGAAGACAATAAGTAATTATTCAACAACTGAATACTTAAGGCTCCGCTGCACTGAAACTCCTCGATCGCGAAATCCCATGTTAGCCTATGGGAAAACTTCTAAGCGCGATTACTCATCTATACTAATAAAAGAACAAAACGCTCTGTCTGTGTGTGTGTCTGCGATGGCTAGCAAAATCTACAGCACGTACAAAGCTCAAAATTTTTTTGAGAGTAGCCCAATATCTCTCCTGATGCACCTGAGCTTCAGAATTTCAAAATTCCAATTATTAAGTGAGTAATTAATTAAAATCAAGAGGTCACTCTCATAAAAAAATCATCTTTTTCCCAATTTTTTTCTCTTTCATTTGTTTACGGTTGGTTGGTTGTGTAAAAATTTTCGCAGAAGTAATAAGAAAGCTGAGACAGAATTAAAGAATCTCATGGAGGAATAAGATAAGTGGAGGTGAAGTAAGCTCAAAAAAGGTTTGCGATATGAAACCATTTATCGCTCAAATTTAATGTGGCAAACAAAAGGACATGGAAGAGATTTTGTATTATAAGACGAATTGAAAGAAATGAATTACAGTTGAAGCATATTTCAAGAGGAAATAGCAAATTTTTAAAATAGTCTTCTTTCTATTATTATTTATTAGAATAAATATTCGCTTTTAAAATGAAGGAAATTGGAAAATTAGCAATAATTATATATCAAATTAAAATTAAATAAGATATTGAAAACATTTGATACGAACTAAAAATTGTATAACTAAAAGTTTCCTTCATTAATGTAATTTTCAATACTTTATAACATAGATAAAAAATGTTTATGACTTAATAATTGCATGTAAATAAATATTTAAAATATAATGATGAAAACATTCTTTTAAAATCATGTATGAAAACTTAAGTAATAAATATTAATCTAAAATATAAATTTCTGACTGCAGACGATTTTAATGTACTAACAAAATAATGTTATATTTTCAAGCAAAACGTTAAAATAATTTTCTATATTGATATTTAAAACACATATGATAAAATAATTAATAAATTTTTACCGGTGAAGCGATAAATTAGTTCTTTTTTTAAAAACGAGAGAAAAAAAAATACAGGTTTAAACCTGTTTCAATTGATAGTGAAATTTTAAAATGGAGGGCCAAAATCACAGTCCGGTGAAATCCAAATACCTCATTGGTCATTGAGCCGCGTCCTTTTCAGGGAACAATCTCTTAGCAGTTGGGTAAATGTTGTCATACTCCTTTTTCCAAGAAAAAATCGTAGCGGCAGTTTTGAAGTAAATCTTATGTCTTTTCATTTATAATCTAAATTTTTCACTCTCATTTTATAAAATGGCATCAAAATATCTTAATTGAGTTAATTTCGATGGTTTATCTTAAATAAGAACAGACGGTAACAATCGCTTAAAAAATACTTTCCCCCTCACCTTTTTCAAATGGAGAAACAAGTTCGTGATTTTCACCCTTACCACACGACCAATGGGGTGGCTGGATTTCACTTGACTGTGATTTTGGCCCTTCATTTTAAAATTTCGCCAATGGACCATATTCTCCCTTTTGGTTCGAGGCTACAAGAATTCGTCTGTTTGGGAATAACATTCTTAATCGCGCCATTTAAAAGCATTGTGATTAGAAAATTTATGCTTATATTTTATTTTTATATGAAGTTTTAGACTTTTTCAGGGACATGTATGAGTTATATATGAATTTTTTTCTCTATTTTAAAGCAATTGCATTCATCTTTTTCATTTTATTTATAAAATAAAAATTTTAAATTTTAATTAATAAGCAAATATTGATTTTTATTAGTATGTATATAAATATTTATCGAAAATTATTCGTACAGAATAAATTTGCATTATTTTACACATGCATTTATCTGTTTTTTAGGCTTCATCAAATGATGAAAAAACTAAACAAACTCGCTAGCAGCCGCTTTTTTACCCACATGATTCCCACTGTGACGTCACGAGAATACTGTCCATTGATAGGCGTGTCAAAGCACGTGCTTTTGTTGGTACTTAATTGGACTTAATGTAGGGTTACATCTTAAGCATCATCTCCAGAGATAATACCTCCACTCTATTAATTTCTTTTTACTCTATAAAAGAAACCAATTTGAGATTTTGACATTTCAAAAGTGACTGTTTTTTTCCCAAAGACCTTTAAAATTCATAGACTGGCAAAATGTCAGTTTAACTTAGGATTTTTGAACATAGCTATTACGTCAGATCGTTGGTACTTCGTACATTAGAATGTATTTGTGATTGGCTATGTTGCAGTTAATATATGTATATGTATATATGAGGCTTTTTTAGCAGTTTTTTTAAATCATTTATTAAATTTGAATGCATTTATTTAAGTTAAAATTTTATTAAGACTTTAATTTGTTTTTAAAACAAAAATGAAATGGCTCTTTGACGTACAATTGTTCGAATAGGCAGACGACTCATACACAGTAATAAATTATCAAATAGCAAAATAAATTATATATAAAAAATAGTCACTAAAAGAATAGTAGCAAAACATAATGTTTAGGCGTATTAACACATAACCCGATCCCAACCAGAAAAAAACAGACTATACTCCGATCCAAGCAAGACAAAAATTTCATGAGCATAAACGCGACCCGAACCTGAAAATTCCATTTGAAAAAAAAACTATGGATTTGATATTTGACCCGAATCAAATCTGAATCCCACAAAAATATTCAAATGAAGCATACCCCAATTCGATCAAAGAAAAATAATGTTCGTGTATATGCAACCCGACCCGAACCTAAAATTTTTCTCTGAAAAAACCCAAAAAATGACCAGAACGAAACCTGAAATCGATAAAAATATTCCAAAGAACTATAACCTGATAAGAGCAAGACAAAAAAACTTCCATGACATAAACCTGACTCGAACCTAAAAAATTCCATTTGAAAAAAAGCCTGAAGTTTTATGCAAACTAAATCTGAATCCGATCAAAATATTCGAAAGAACCATAACCGGATTCAAATAAGAGAAAATAATTTTCGTAGACATGAAACCGATCGGAACCTAAAATTCCATTTGAAAAAAATACCTGAAATTTGAATCGACAAAAATATTCCACAGAACCATACCCGGACCTGAACAAGACAAAAAAATTTCCATGAACATGAACCCAATCCGAACCTAAAAAATGAACTAAATCTGAATCTGACAAAAATATTCCAGAGAAGCATATCCTTATTTGAACAATGCAGAATAATTTCCGTTGATGCGCAACCAAACCTGAACCTAAAAATTCCATTAAAAAGTCGAAATCTGAATTGAACGACATCTGAACCCGAAAAAAATATTCCAAAGAACCAAAACCCGATCCGAGCAAGACAAAATAATTTCCCTGGACATGAATCCAACCAGAACCTTAAAAATCAATTTAAAAAAAATACCTGAAATCTGAATCGAACCAAATCTGAATCCGACGAAAATAGTCCAAATAACTATAACCGTGATTAGGTGACTATAACTATGATTAGGTGACGGCCAAGTTACATTTATGGTATATTTAACTTGCAGTTAGGTTACTGTTAAGATACAGCTAAGTTACAGACAAGTTATGATTCCGATACAATTAGGTTACGGTTAGGATTTTGTTCATAGAATGAACATTACGCATGTTTGATAAAAAATATACACCTATTTTTGTAAAATGGCTCTGAATTTATAATATTATATACTAACCTTTTAGCGAATCATCGAGAATCGATTTCATTCACGGTATAGTCAGATTTAAGAGTGATATATAATTAGTTTGAAATTCAAAATATTTCACTTGGGATATCTATGTGAAAAAAGTATTTAATTAAGTCACTTAACAGTAATTTTAAGAATAAATATCAACACGAAATCGTTGGACACATATTCCCTCCTGCGTTTCCCATTGCAGTCATTTTAGGTATTTTTGCAGCTAAATATTAGTTTTTTTTAAAAACCAATTTTTGACACAGTCAGGGGGCACGTATTTAATATAATGTACCCTGTAAAAAATTGGACCCTTTTGCTGTATCATCACTCCCCCGCTTTTATAGAATATATCTCTTTTGACCTATGACAATGCTCCAAAATAGGCTGAAGTAATCATTTTCTATAAAAGCGGTGGAGTGACGATGCAGCAAAAGGGTCAAATTCTTAACAGTGTATTAACACATATTTTGAGTTGAAGATAAAATCATAAAAATTTCAAGTTCGTTTAACATTATTATAACGGACCTGGGCAACGCCGGGCGGGTCAGCTAGTTACCTAATATAATTATTAAAATACTGTTTTCACCGTCAGAAAGTGGACGTCAGATGCCGATGATGTGCGTTTTTAAAAATTGTCTACGCAAATTTTAAGTATCTTTAAGAGGATGATAAATTTTAATCAAATGGAAATTTCAAAGTTTATAGGGATTTTTTATATACTTAAAATTTGCGTAGACAATTTTTAAAAAAGCACATCATCGGAATCTGACGTCCACTTTCTGACGGTGAAAACAGTATTTTAATAATTATATTAGGTAATGAGTAATCACGCTTAGAAGTTTTCCCATAGGCTAACATGGGATTTCGTGTTTGGGGAGTTTCAGTGCAGCGGAGCCTTAAGATCAGGGTTGGCAAGTTTCTTCTGCAGTGGAAAAAACCATGGAAAAAACCGTCCGGAAGAAATAGGTTTCTTTCAAGTGGAAGAAATGGAAGAAACTGTTTTTCTTTAAGAATTTCAATTTTGTAAGATAGAAGAAATATCTTCTTCCTATAATCTAATCTAAATTAATTTCACTGGACCAAAACAAATTTAATAAAAAATATATGCTAAAATTAATCAATTTTTCAGCCAAGATCGCACACAACACTTATCTAGAGATCTTCAACCATTGTCTAAATGAAAAGAAATTTTATCCAAAATACACAAAATCAATTAAACATTATCCATTTCAATTTAACCAACATAATTTTTTATTATTTAAATTTCTGAAACTAGTAGTAAATATAAATAGTAGAGATTCTTTACTAATGGTATAATGAAACCTATTTAAATAAGAGCTTTATATTTACATCAATTTTATTAATGTAAATAATGTATAATAATTATTATATTAAATAGAGATCAATCAAAAATACAGTTTCATTTTTTGGCCCAAAATCTGAGTTTTGCCAAAAACGTGGGCAAAAATTAGGCTAGATCGAAACACTTAGTATTCCAAAAATCTTGTTTCTTCCTTCGGACATTTTCAATATTAGTTGTTATTGATTTGAACTGTATCAGCTCAAATGAATGTATTGCAATGAACTTCATTGTTTACAATTATAAGTCATGATTTATCAATCATCTCATAAAAAAAAATTTAGTTTAAAGTGCATTAGACTTCAAATATTCTTTGAGAAAGTTCTAGAATAACAAATGATCATTTACAAAAATCATTTTAGAAGAAAAATCCAGATGTATATACTTAAAACTAGAATATTTTTTAATTAAAAGAAATTTGTATAGTTAGAAAACCTTTCTGTGTTGTGGATAAATTATGTATTATTGCATATGAAAATAAAATTTTTCGATTATTAACAGTTTTACATAATTAATAAATACTATACATGTAATTAATTTCAACTATGTATTTATGTATGTATTCATTAATTTAAAACATACAATTTAATTACTTAAAATTTTTTTGGATGTTATCATTTTCAACCGAAAAGTAGGAAGGTCACCTAAATTCGGTTTTGGCCTTAAAAACCTGTTAAAATCCTCAGTATTAAAAAGAGTCATTAAATTCTTTATTTTTCTTAGTATGATGCAACATAGTATAGCAAAAAAGTTTTTTAGCAGTAGAATGTTGCAATTATTTTCTCAACATAATTTTTTTTTTCAAGTCCTACACTTCAGGATATCTAAAAAGCATTTTGAGATACCCATAGACAGGGGTGGGGAATTTTTCCAAATTCTTACCAGCCAAGTATTTATTTTACCAGCCTGCAAGATTCAACACACAGGCAGTTGAAAATAGTTACGATAAAATCGCCCGTGATTACAGACAAAATTACTATTACTACAATGCATTTTCATAATTCTTTTTTCGATAATATTAAGAAATATATATAACAGAGGTAAGATTAATGTTAGATAAGTACCATATTTACACTGTAAACATTTGGAAAGTTAAAATATCCAGATTAAAAAATTGTTTCTGATAATGTGTCTATTGCCTACAGTTTTTCAAAAACTAAAAATGCACTCGCTTAATATATGGAGCAATTAATAAAACACCCATTCCATCATAAAAAAAAAATCCCAACCTCTACAGTAGTAAAAATCCATCACCTGAAAATGTCTGCTGAACCTGAAGTTTGTTATTAAAAAAATAACTTATCTTTGCAAAAATAATATTTTAAATAATAATTAAATTTTCCAATTTAGATTTCATTTTCATGCAATTATACTTTAATTATTTTACATAGTTAATATACTTTAACTTTGAGCATTTGTTTTGGTTTCTGGGGGTTTCATCCATTTCTTCCAGTTTCTTCCACTGTCCTGGAAGAAACAGGTTTCTTCCGGAAGAAACCCAACCCTGCTTAAGATATTTAATTTTATAGTATTCAGTGAGAAAGAAAAAGAAAGAAATTCACAAGTATTTGTATAAGCTAATTTTTCAGCATAGTAAATAAATAGACTGAATGTTGTAAATAGATACTCAGGTATTTATAGAAAGGAGTTAAATTTTTATTATCTTTATATTAGTTATAAATTCAAAAAATGACTGACGGTTTAAAATTCAGAATTACTGATTTTTGTGAAAAATCAAATAACAATTGTAAAAGTCAAAACAACAAAAATATTACACTGACCTATGAAATACTTCTAAAACACAAAATATTATTTAGTTTTTTTTATTATCTAATTTAATACATAATTTTAAAAAGTAAAACATACATTAAATACTTCCAATTAATTTGACTACATAATCGAAATCAATCCAAATGAAAATTATCAAAGTAGAAATTTAGTTCAATAATCCAATTCATTTGCCCCACATAACACACGGTAGCACATAACCAGTTTTGAACATCTTTCTGTTCCTAATCGTTTAGGGAATATGTCTAATCTTTAATATTAATTTAAACATACACTAAATTTGGTAATTTGGTTATAAGTAAATTTCTTCTGAATATAATATCCTTGCATATTTTGAATAATACATTAAAATTTAATAAATAATATTACAAAAGATAAGTTTTCCAAAATCTAAGGTTTTGTTTAATATTCAAAATATGTTTCTTCAAAAATTTAAATTTATTTTTTCTACAACATATTTAGAAACATTTTCTTTATTAAAAGCAAATAAATTTTACTTATTAAATATAAATATAGGTAGATATATAAATGTAAATAAATATTTTTTATTTACATATAAATATAGGTTTTTGACATTTTTGACTAGGAGGTTTTTGACACAATGGTTAAAACCGTCAAAAACTGTCACGTGTCAAAAACTTGCCAACCCTGGTTTGTTTATATCTTAAAAATTACGTCCTGGAGGGATATTGACAAAAGGGAGAAAAATAGTTTTGGAAAAAACAACCATTTTTGAATATTTGTTTTTAAAGGGTTAACTGTAACATTTTTTCGAATTGATTATTTCATTTGAGACCTAAAATTATGATCTTTCGAAATATGTTTCTTAAGTTTAACTGCGTCGAGAAGTTTGGTTGATTTGGATTTAAACAAAATGATCCAAAAACAGAAATAAACAAGGAAAAACGTTTCTTCCTTCGTTTAGGTGCGTAATTAAGTTTCTGTGCATGTGCAAACGTTCTTTCCCTGAACATTAAAAAAATGACTTTTTGAAGAGAGTGAGTTCTGCTTCATAATTAATATCTATGAAAGTAATTAAAAAATTAAAATTCTGAGCTTCAGGTGCATCAGGAGAGATATTGGGCTACTCTCAAAAAATTTTTTAGGTTCGTACATGCTGTAGATTTTGCTAGCCATTGCAGACACACACACACACACACACACACACAGACAGACAGAGCGTTTTGTTCTTTTATTAGTATAGATATTGTAAACATTCATTATAATTGCGATTGCATTATTAATTACATTCAAATAACTGTTTAATAAAATGTAAACAAAGCATTGACCAGAAATCCACAAAATTATAAAATCTGTACAACCTTTGATCCAGAGCGCTGCAGATTTGAGGGAATCTACTGTTTTACAATACATTGCTGCTACAACAAGCTCCTTCTTTATCCTATGCTGCTACAACAAGGAATTTTTTTAAATCTATTTATAACAAACAAGCATTAATAGCTTATACTTCATAGACTGCTATGCCAAATACTGCCAGTAAATATCTTGAGTAGACTAATTTTAGCCTTGACCTCAGGTCATGTGCATAAGGCATAAGAAATTGAACTAAAATATTATGGTGCTAATTGATTATAGACCTAAAAGATTGTGGTGCTGGATGATTTATAAATAATATATTTTAAACACTGTCGGTGTGTTAGATATGTATATGTTTTTTTTTTTTTTTTTTTTTTTTTTTTCTCTCGTCTTTTATTTTAATTGTGTTTTTTTATGCTTTGGTATTTATCTAACATGCTTCTTTGCAAATACCTAACATTTTAGGTATCAGTGAAAAAAAAAAAAATTAAAATAATGAAAAATATGTTAAAATTTTTTTTAGTAAGATATTTTAAATTTTATTTCTTGTAAGCAAAATTGAAAATTGTTTCTTAATATTCTCAATTAGCATGTTTTCTAATACCACAATAAATTTTAAGGTGATATATGTATATAGATCTGTAGAATACATGATATATTACAGATTTTTAGAAAAGTGTAGTGTACTTAACAACAGACATATTCTAAAAAAAAAAAAAAAAAATATGTAAAAAGTTAATTTTAAAAAACTAGTTTATGCATGAAAATTTCTTTTGGTTTATATATAGGCTATGATGTGTATTGTTACTGTAAATAAAAGAAAATTCTATCATTATTTTTAAATACATGATGTTAAATATCTTACAAAATATGCCTCATTTTTACTTGTTGAGCTTATCCAAGTAACTTAAAAATAAATGAACATATGAGATGTTATATATTAAGAGATATTTAGGTAATTTCTTTTTGTGGAGAATTATGGGGGCCATTTTTAAATTTTAGTGAGTTTTGAATTCAAAAGACACAAAAAAATTATAAAGAACAGTACCACTAGGTTATCCCGTCGACCAAAAAATTATTGCCAAACTATAAGATTAAATGCCAATAATGGATGATCATGAATGTCACTTTCAATGACATTAAATAAGATTCATGTGTTTAAAATGTCATTAAGGGATTTTTGTTTCGACTTTTTATTAATATTTTTATTAATATTCTGCTTATTATTTGTTTTTTGTTATTTAAAATAAAAATTATGTCAGCATGTATAATTTGGCTATTAGTTTGGCGATTTGTATAATTTGGCAAAATTGGTCGAGGGGATAACAGAGTAGTACCTAAAGAACATTATTATATTTATTATAGCAATCAAAATTTTAAATCATAATATTCATTATAAAAACTTAAAAATCAAAATTTCATTCCTGCCAGTCCTTTAAATTATAACTGTATTATTACTATTTAAAAATATTATTAAATTTTTACAGGATTAACTGGTTCCTATTTCTGTTAAGCTATTTGTAAAGGATGACATCAAAAGTTTTTCTTATCAGTCCATTTTCATCCAAGATGTGTTGTAATCAGAGTTTCCCCCAGAGGGTTTCAGGGGAGCGCTCCGACTCTCCTGCCCTTTAGTTTAAAAAATAGCACCCCTCTTGTCGCTCATTCAAAAAATAGCGCCCTTCTTGCCCCACATTTGTAAAAACACAACCCTTCAGCGATGATTTTTTTACGCCCGTTCAGCACTCTATAGCGCATAAACTACACAAAAAATAGCTCTTACACGTCCCACAAGACGTGTAATTTCGACAAAAACTCGCAAAAAAAGGCAAAATTTCATTTCAAAATCATGAAATAACGACTAATCCTAATAATGAAAATCCCGAAAAAGGTTTCCTCAGAAGATCGTGAAAAAACAACAAATTTCTTCAAAAAATCACTTTAAAACGAAAAATTTTGTCAAAAGATTTGAAAGAAAAAATGTCAAACCTCGTCCAAAAATCGCAATAAAACTGAAAATCCTGTCAAAAGATTCGCAAAAACAGTAGATTTCGTCAAAAGATTGCAAAAAAAAATGAAAATTTTGTCAAAAGGCTACAAAAAAAAAAAATTAATGCCAGAAGTGAATTTTTCTGATTTAAAAACTAATTTTCCTGCATCAAAATTGTTTTTTTTTTTTTTTTTTTCCAAAAGCGGATTTTTCTGATTCACTTATCATTTTCATGCGAAGAGAATATTGCACCCGGGAATCATTAGAATTTGACGCCTCCCCCCCTTCCAACTTTTTCTTATGACAGCCCAAAAATGACATTTGTAATATAAATTTGGTGCCCCCTAAATTTCCGCGACCACCGATCTTTTAACAAAATTTGCCATATTTTCACAAAATTTGTTGGGTTTTTGCGATTTTTTAGCAAAATTGATGTTTTTTCATGATCTTTTCACAAAACCTGCAGTTTTTTGCGATCTTTTAACAATATTTGCCTTTTTTCAATTTTTTAACAAAATTTTTGAATTTTTTTCTGGATTCTTTGACGAAATTTCCGTATTTCCAAGATTTTTTTAACTGCCAGATTCTAGATTCAACTCTATAAAAATGTCCTTAAAAATCAAAAAAGTGCCCTGAAGAATGTAAAAAGTGCCCTTTTCAGAACAATTGCACCGTGCCCCTTTTTAAACCTAGGGGAAACTCTGGTAATACTAACATGACATCATTATTTACAAATACAGTGCAACCTCAATCATCCAAGCTAATTGGCACCGCTGCTTCCTTGGATATCGGTAATCTCTGTTAATAGAAATTGTGTATAAATATCTGTCATTCTCATGAATTTCGCATCTCTTAATAAAAAATAGAAAATTTTTTAAATGATAGAAGTAAACATATATATATATATAGTTATGTTTAACAGCTCAACGAATTTGAAAAGGAAATAACTATTAGTAGTAAATTTTAAAAAGCCAATTGAAAGGTTTTTAACTATGCTAAATTAAATGTTGGAAGATGAATTTCTAAAAACAAAACAAATCTTAAGAATATACAGTAGACTCCCTCAAATCCGCAGACCTAAAATCCACAACTCTCTAAAATCCGCACATATTTTTACGGATGTAAACAGTGAAACATTCAGTTCAGATGTAGGGACAAAATTTGACTTTTTAAAGTTTTGTATCAATTTTATATAGATTTTTATTTGTAATTTTTGTTATTATTACTGACTTCATGTTTTTTCTTGAATGAAGAATAATTTTATTTCTAAAAAAATTCAAGGTATTGCTGATGTCAATGATAATCATAATCTTCTTACCAAATATATATATGTATTAATCAAGCTTTTTTGGTTATTAAGCCTGACTCAACCTGAGATAAAACTTCTTTACTTTATGATTTTTATGTAAATTAATAAAGTATTTTTATGAGGCAAGTTTCATTGATTAATTTAGGAAAAATACATTTCATTTTTTTATAATGAACACTTAATCATACATAATTAATTAGACCTTTGTTTTTAATATTTTAATCATTTTAAAAATTATCTAAATTTTTATTATTTTAGTTTATTACTTATTTTAATGTTTTAATATATTGTAAGCATTCATTATAATTTAGATTGCATTATTAATTACATTCAAATTACTGTTTAAAAAATGTAAACAAAGCAATGACCAGAAATCCATAAAATTCTAAAATCTGCATAACCTCTGGTCCCAAGCTGAAGCTGTGTGGATTTGAGGGAGTCTACTGTATATATTTATTTAATTATATTAATTTGTTAATTTTTTTTTTAAACATCTGTTATCTTTTATTGAAAAAGCCTAGATTTTCTGTCAGTGGCTGCCTGCACACACCAGTTTTTAAACAAATTAATGTATATCAGCATAATATCATTTATTTCCTTCAAATATTTTAGGGATATAGACAATAAATAAAATGTGTGGTCTTTTTCATTGCTTATTCACAAAAAATCATACTTTATCGGCTTGATTACAGAAACCTAGATTAATCGAGGTTCAACTGTATTTTAAGTTGCTTAGAAATTAATTTGTTTTTGTCATATAATATAATGGTACTTCTAGGTTATCCCGTCGACCATTTTCGCCAAATTATACAAATCGCCAGATTAATAGCCAAATTATACATGTTGACATAATTTTTATTTTAAATAATGAAAAAACAAATAATTAGTAGAATATTAATAAAAATATTAATAAAAGTCGAAATAAAAATCACTTAATGACATTTTAAACACGGGAATCGCATTTAATGTCATTGAATGTGACATTCACGATCATCCATTTTTGTCATTTAATCTTATAGTTTGGCGATAATTTTTTGGTTGACAGGATAACCTAGCAGTACCAATATAACTATAGTCATTCTACTTTCAATTTCAATTTATAATATTATAAATTTTACAGTTGAAAGGAAACTGCTTATAAGTCAAGTTGAAAGACAGATGGAAGAAGCCCATGAACTGGTAACTACATATCTCAACTATTCTTCCTGTGAATTATATATATAAAAATGTTTTTTTCTAATTGTGCAGCTATAATGTTTTGTTGGTCAAATTTTCAGATCATCTTGTTTTATAAAAAATACACTATCAACACCAAGCAATTAATTTTATAATATGCATAGGAATGCATTC
This sequence comes from Maratus speculifer, assembly GCA_964019185.1. NCBI lineage: Eukaryota > Metazoa > Arthropoda > Arachnida > Araneae > Salticidae > Maratus > Maratus speculifer. Next base: position 370,009,208 of record OZ025290.1, on the reverse strand, counting down.
TAAATTGTTGGTATGCCTGTTTATTTTAAAAGCTTGGTCAAATAGAAATTGTTGCAGTACACAGATAACTTAAATTCAGATAACTCAGAGAGGTAACAAGTTTTCTTAGATGCCTGATTTCAGTCAAAATAGTTTTGTGTTGTTTGAACTTTCCTCATTGCTTTTTAAAATATCTAAAGCTTGATATTTTACCAGGTTATAACTGTACTAATGCAAAGTCGAGTATAGAAAGAAAATCCAAATGCTTTCTTTATACTGCTGGAACATTCTGTAAATATAAGTTAAAAATGGGTACATTGGGATAAAATCCTAATATCTCAATATCTACAGGGAAAAATTCTCAGAAGATGACACCAGTATTGCCTAAAAATACATGTATTTGCAAGTCTTACAGAAAAACTAGTAGTATTCAAGATGAACAACTCTGTTTTTGATGCTCTAAAGTAACTTTTCACAAGTATTTTATGATGATATTATTTCAAAATTACTGGGAAGTTATTGTAAGGAATTTTTAAGAATATTAATGTGTATATGTAATAAGACTACTTTTACAATTCCAAATTGTATCCTGCCAAATTCCAGTAATTGTGCCTATCTTTCTTTAAAAAATTGACCTTTAGAGTCCATTGAGACAGTCCCGATGTGTCCCATTATCTATAGACATATACTAAGACTTTTCTTTTCTTTTTGCCATTTTTCATTAAATAGGAACTAGTGACAAATAATGAGCAGATTTAAGCTTGATAACTTGTATTTATTTTGAAAATTTCAATTGGTAAAACCTGGCATATTATGATGTCCTAATTTTCTTCTGAAAATTGCATTTTAACAGATCTTGTGACATTTACACATAATGCATAATTATTGTATCATTACAAGTGTATTTAAATGTACAGGAATATAGCCATTTAATCAAAGCCTTTTCAATACAGATGATTTTGTAGCTTCTGATGTTACAGAAACTTTATGTCCTGACAGTCTAGTAGGTGTGCAATTTTTGACCTGAATCTTCTCTCTACCCTTGGGTGAGAAGCAGAAATCCTGAAATTCAACACTTCTAGAAAAATTAAATTTAGAGAGTGTGTCTGTATTGTTAAAAAGTAATCAATCATATTTCAATTGAAGTTAAATAGGCACTAATTTAATATTTCTGAAATTCATGGAAGCAGATGTTAGAACAAATTAAATTAATGAAGATAATACAATAGACTCCCTCAAATCCACAACCCTAAAATCCACAAATGTCTAAAATCACATTGTCACTGTCGCAGATGTAAACAATGAAACTTTCTGTTCAGATGTCAGGACAAAATTGCAGAGTTTTTTAATAATTTATTATTTTTATGTATTTTAATATGTAATTCTTGATAATATGACTGCACTAATGGTTTTTTATGAAGAAAGTTTAAATTTTTTTTCTGAAAAAAAAAAAAAAAAAAAAAAAAAAAAAAAATCAACATACTGATGATATTATTGGTAATTACAATCTTTATACCATATTATTAATCAAGTTTTTTGATTAGTAAGACATAATAATAATAAATCTTTTTCAAACAGTGCAATTCGTAGCTAATAGTTCAAAAGAAATAAGAGTAAATTCAATTAAAATTGTTCATATTGTGACTAAACATTTATGCTGAAAAATGTAAAAATTTTACACAGAATATGTTTGAATTTTTGGTTTGAATTATGTTAGGTTATTATGAATGAGAAGTTTTAAAATAGCCATAGTAGAATTGAATGCTGCGATTTGAATAAAAAGTGCAGTAAGTAGGTACATAAAATTTCCAGAAATTTTGAAATGGTAAAAAACAGTTGGCCTCAGTTTGTTTCTGGAAAAATTATTAATTTTTTTTAAAACAAATAAAAGCTTTTCTTGCACAAAATATTAAACAGCTCTCAAATGTATTGACATTCTAGTCCACCCTCTCCTCATTTTACACGAATATCTCTCTATGTTGCCATTATTGAATTTATTGTGATTGGGTTCTTTCTCAGCTTATATTTAAAGATTGTTGTGTGTTACAGCATGTAAATTAGTAGTTTTATGGAGAAATAATAATAAACATACTGAAATAGACAATTTTTAAATCAAAACACTATTTTATGCACTTTTTAGTGTTGAAGTAAGTCATATTACTTCAATTGCATGTTTTATAGGATCACAAATTGTACATATAGCAATTTAAACATTTTATTTGCAGGCTGATACTTGATTATAGTGTGCAATCCCAACAATTTTTTTAATGTGTCTAATTTTTGAATTTTTTTTCTTTCATTTTAAATTTTTTGTTCGAAATTTCATTATTTTAATAGAGATGTAATTCATAGTTTGAAATAGCCTTTTTAAAAAATTTAACTGTTGTGAGTTTTTAGAAACAGCACATAATAAAATTTACAAAAAATTTTCAATAGAAAAATATATTTGCATGTGGATATAAAAAAAAAGTAAACTTTAAAGTAATTTATTATATGCAAAAAGCATTTAATGGTGAAAATTGCATCATATTTTAAACATCTTATTTAAAGTGATTTTCTTAATGAATCTTTAGAAAAGTCTGGGAAGCAGTAACATTTTTATTTTACTGTTTTTTGCAATTTGATTTTCAAATTAATAGTTCATCTTTTTTAAATCAAACATGAAATTTTCCATATGCCATAGTGAAATCAGTTGATTTGTCTGATCAGAACCGAAAGATCCCTCTGTATGGGAAACAAGTAACAATCTTATTGTAGAAGATTATCACTGATCATTTTAATAATATTTAATTTTCCATATTCTTTTTAAAGCTGAACAAATTAGCATGTCTTTAAAGCCTGCAAGACTTTGGTTGACGAACATAGCTTGTAGGTGGCAGAACACTATAGTATTACGAAAAAAAAAAAAATAAAAAATGCTTTTACTTTCACAATTTTATCCTTTCAGTCTCAGAATATGCACTGTAGCTTTCTTGTCTTATTTTAATGCCATTGTTTGCAATGTATCATTCAGCTGTTAACTGATTATTTCAATTGCACTTTCTATTTTAAATTTCCAATAAAACTAATCTCTAAAATACCAACAAAAAAAAATCTTTAATTTCAAACTATATTTACTGGATTATAGTTGTATTTGATGAAGAATCTGATATTCCAGGAGACCATTCATTTTTCAGCAATAAAGAATAAATAAATTCAGACTATAATTCAATATTTAGTACATTAGTAATAATTATAACGCCATTATTTGTTGATTTTAGCTTGAACAAATGGATTTAGAAGTGAAAGCAATGGGACCACCAGCTCGTCAGAAATATCAGATAAGGTTAAAGAGTTATGTAGCTGAACTTGGTCTTTTAGATAAAGAATTGGTATGTTCTAAACAATATTTTGTATATCATATAACCTTTTATTTCAGCTTTATGTTTAAGGGATTTAGAGTTTTGGAATAAGTTAGGGAGTCCAAAGAAAAACTTAATAGGTCCTCCTTTATGGCATCAAGGAGAGGGAAAGAAATGCATACAATGGATGGCTGCGTAGTATTAGACAATTCTTATTTTCTGTTTTTCATTCTTTTTATGCATAATAATGGTGTGTAATGAGCCAATAATTAGTATAGTTATTTAAATATTCCATAGTGTTCTGACTTTCTGGTTATTATACATTGCTATTCCCTTAATCAGGAGAAGAAGTGATATAAAAATGATGAAACTAAAAAATATCTTTTTGTGAACAATTTATGTTGGTCTATTTGAATTTTTAAATTTAAACCGAAAACCCTGTCATCCTAAAAATAATTTTGCTTCTCTTTTTCCTCCTAATATATGTTTTGTCTATCTTATATACAGTGATGTAGTCATAAAAAAAGATAAAAAGAGAGTATATGCTCTAAGTAAAGGGTATATGCTAGAGGCACAAGGTATACCTTAGATATACTATAGCTTGAGAAATAGAAGGTATATGGTATTCCTTAAGAAAATCCAGAAGGTATATGGCGTATACCCTCCACTACATCCCTGCTTATATTTATATATACATTATATATATAATTTTTAACACTATGTTTTGAGATCATAAGAAAATTTAGTATGTATGCAGAGTTGCCAAGTCTCTGGCTTTTTGTACACCACTATTATTTTAGGGAAAATGTACTTTTAAATTGGCCAAATGTTCCAATTAAATAAAAGAACATTTTTTGTATTAAAATACTGGTATCCATAAAGCCAGAGACTTGGCAGCTCTATTTATGTATTATCTGTACCCCAAAGATACAACTGTGCCAATAAATATTAATTACAGTCAGGGTTGGCACGTTTTTGACGCATGACGGTTTTTACCGTCATGTCAAAAACCTCTTTGTCAAAAATGTCGAAAACTGTCAAAAACCTACTTTTTTAGCAGTTTGTTTTTACATTATAATAATTATTATTTTTTTCATTCTATCTTTAGTATTAAGTCATTTAACATGAAATAATATTCAATATCAAAAAGACTCTAAAGTATATTTATTCATAAAAAAAAACTGCATTAAAAAATAAATAAATCATTTAAGAATCTCTGTAAATGTAATAATAATTTTAAAGGTTAGATTTTTACTCATACAGTCATCTGTATGTAATAAAAATATACGATATGTTATTCTTTCAATTCACTTTAAATAATACCTAAATAATTTTAAATACAATGTAAACAGGATGTAAATAGTTTGACTTTATGGTAACTTTAATAAATTTCAATTAAAAAAAAATATTTCATGATTATCCAGGTAAAAATTTATATTTAAAAATATAGGTGCTGAAATGGTCTAAATTCATATATATTTACACTAAAGTTAAATAAAAACTATGGTATATAAATTGTTTTTATATTCTGATTTTTCTCAAATATTGTTTTGCTATTCGTTAAATTTTAATTCTAAAAATTTAATTGAAATTGGGTCTTAGAAGTTTGTATCCAAATTTTATTAATATAAAAATTTTAAGATTCTACTTATTGAACTGAAAATAAAAAATCACCATTTAACGTTTAATTGCATTTATGAAGTGTACCAGATAAGCATTTTGAAATATTATATCAAATAGTATTCAAATTTATTCAATGATCAGTCCTCATTCAATGATCAGTGACATCTACTGTTATACCATAACAGCATTTTTGCATCTCTAAAATGATTTAAATATTTTATTTAAAATATATATTGAATGTAATTTAATAATTATAATAACCTTTTATCATCATTTAATATTAATGTTCATTGCAGTTAGCAGAATATATATTAATGGAGTTTATGACAAATATTGTCCTTTAATTTTAATCTTATATTTAAAATTCTTTCCCATTTAGGAAATCTTCCTTTTAAATAAATTTAACAAATGTAATTGAAAATAATAATAATGACAAAAACAACAAGGAAAAATCAATTTAGAAATGAACTGTATGCTGCGCTTACATTATAAATCGGAGAAAAATAAAAAATGATAGGTTTTTGACGGAATAAATTGGTAAAAACACGGTTTTTACCACTGTCATGTCAAAAACCAGTTTTTGATGTCAAAAACCCAATCCTGATTACAGTATAGAATCAGTTACCTTGAATAATGATTGGGTCCAGATATATTCCAGATAACTGATTTTTGTCAATAAATGGTTTAATATTAAAGATTGGAGAATATAGGTGACTGTACCATTGTTTATGATTTCAAATTAATTATTAGATTACTCAGATTAAATAAGATATAAAGATTGAAGGTTAATCAGAGTTTGAAAAAAGACGTAGCATCATATTATACCAAGCAGGTGGAAATGTCTCAAGCAATGCATGTGTCAAACTGACACTGTATGACACATTTTTACTGAAGAGATTCTAAAATCAGTCAATTGGAAATATAATTCTGGATAACTGGTTCTATATAAACAGTTTCATATTGTACAGTATCCTTTTTTTTATAATCATATACTTTATTTTTTTATTATAGTTTTTTGTTATTTATATGTAGTGGTTTATTTATTTTATTTTTATATTGTGTGCTATTTTCAAGAATATTACGTATTGAATATTATTAATTTTATGGTTTAAACATCATTGGTAGTGAGATAATCTTTTTAAGATACATGTTTATTATATATCTTTTCAAAGAGTAATATTTTTGTAATAACTTTTTCAAAAATATAATTAAAAAAATTATAAAAAAGATACAATTGTGTTAAAACAAACTTTTTCTGTACTTGCACATACAAATTAAAAATAATTTTTCTAGAGATAATTTCTTATGAATCATTTTCATGTACATGAAACATGGACTTATGACTGCATTTACTCTTTTGAAAAATTATTTACAATTTTAAAAAGTCTGTTTTGATATTTAAAAATTTCTAAATTAAAAGTTGATTTTTTTCCTTTTTTTAATGTGTAAGAAACCTAATGTATCTGAATATTATCAAGAAAGTTTACTTGGAGAACTAAAGTACTAAGATTCGAAAAAACCTTCTTTTGCTTTCTGTGCCAAATGGCTCAGTTAAATTTAAATCTATTGTAGACATTTAATAACTGTTATTGTCATATTATGGCTTAACTTTGATTTGACAACAGGGTTAGAAATTAGCATTCGTTAGTGTGGTGACGAAAATAAACACCTCCTACTAGGTACGCAATCTTGACGTGGTTAGTACGAAGACAAATGAAAATAATATCCCTTCGGCGTTGTGAACGAAGATCGGATATTATTAATTACTGTAATTAATTCCTTAATATCATACATAAAATTAACATTTGCAATAACATTAGGATCGCCTTATTTAACGTATGAATTTGTGAAAATTGGGATTGGTGAGTCAATAAAATACTTGAGACATTAATCTACAAATTTAAATGTTAACATTCCCTAATCTGCATCTAGAAATTACCTTAAAATACATAAAGGGAGAAAACTGGAATAAAGACAAGAATAGGTACATATATACAAAATTTTATTAAAACACATAAATTAGCATCATGCAAACACTATAAAAATATAATATGCAAGGCAATAACTACTGAAATATGGTTGTAGCGAAATATACAAAATATTTTATTTCATTTATCCTCGCAGCTCATTACGCTTGAGTTCACGACACAACTTATAGGCAAAGCCCCAAAATTTCGTATTATATAAACTCGAGTCCTTCTTTCTTATTATTCCTCTTATCTTACTGGTATTATTAATTTATTTATTTATTCATTTTACTATTAAGTTTGAGCATTAAATTCTGATAATTTTGAGTCACAAAGATACTAATAATTTTAAAAATTTTAAAATAATCAAATTTTAAGTGATCAAATTTTAAAAAAATCAAATTTTAAAACCAAAATTTTAACACAACATTATATCACTAAAATAAATTGGCCAGTCACATGAACAATGAAATTTTCTCACCTTACAAGTATGTTGCTGGTATTGGTCGCCCTTGGCTTATAGCTGTCCGTACAGTTCATTAGTACACCAACACACTTATATCCAAATGCCGAGTTATCAGTCATTTTTTTTTTAATTAACACAAATACTAAACCAAAACTTTTCTAAACTTAGGAATCATCTGATGAAAAATAGTCAGCTTTGCGCACTCAGGTGTTCCGTTTTGAATTGGAAATCAGTCGACGATTCGCGCCGAGTTATCAGTCATTTTTTTCTAATTAACACAAATAGTAGCAACTTTTCTAAACTTAGGAATCATCTGATGAAAAATAGTCAGCTTTGCGCACTCAGGTGTTCCTTTTTGAATTGGAAATCAGTCGACGATTCGCAGAGTTATCAGTCAATTTTTTCTAATTAACACAAATAGTAGCAACTTTTCAAAACTTAGGAATCATCTGATGAAAAATAGTCAGCTCAGCAATCCTTATGAATCATCTGATGAAAAATTAGTCAGCTTTGCGCACTCAGGTGTTCCTTTTGAATTGGACATCAGTCGACGATTCGCAGAGCATTATCAGTCAATTTTCATCACTTCGTTCGGGAGGCATAAGGTCGCATCTCCCGATGACACAGATTATTTCGATTTCTTCTTTTCCCTATCATCTTAGCGGGAGACTCGGAGCAGAGAGGAAAATCTTTTTTCCACCTTTACACCTTCAATTCCAAAAATGCACTGACTCATGTGGGGTTTCCTTTTTCAGGTCCTGTACGCCCCCTTTGACCCCATTGGGTATAAAATTTTGACTCCAATTGGCTTTGAATATGTTTCACTGTCCATTGGTCAAGTAAAAGATGCGGGGTTGGATTTTCAGCCGTTGTTCCTCCATTATTTATTGCCTGAGCTACGATTCCGAGCCGGCGACCCCACGTAGACCACACACGAGAGTAATAAATTTGATTGTAAATCTCTCATTGTTGCTTGTGTACGTTAGTGTCACAAATGGCGACTCTAGGTTTTATTGCTTCTCGTAAACATTTGTTCCTTTTTAAACTAATGGTGAGAAAATCCCTTCGTTCATGTGATTTTGCCATTCCCAGGCTCTGACTAAAAAGAGCTTATAGTATAATAAAACTTCCGAACAAACAACACATATTATTGTTATTATTTCTTGTTTACAAAAGCTAAAATAAAAATTTATTTTAATACTTTTTTTATATACATTAATATTATTTCATTTTCTATCTCTTTCTAGATTATTTGTTTATTTATTTTATTTATTTTTATTATTATTCTTTCTCTCTCTTTGTTTTTTTTTCTTTCCTTTTATTTTATTCTAAGCGATGTCGTGACATTTCTTTACGACAAGCTTATCCCCTCTTACTTTAAGAAAAAAAAATTATTCTATCCAAAAATAAGCTATAATATATATACAGATTTATAATCTAATCACTTAAAATTAAAAGATGTGCAAGAATACCATACCATTATTATAAATATATACATGTAATGACAAATGGACATAGTAATACAAAAATTGAAATAACATACACAAATACATTAAATATGAGAAAATGATCATTGCAATGTGTAGGCCTTTGAAAACTACCAAATATAATAAACATATTCACCTTCGCGATACCTATATTATTCGCTCGAATTTCCTACTGAGACGCATACTCACTAGAATTCACTACTGTTCATGCTACTGTTTATGACTTCATTTTCCTTCCCGTTTTTATTGTTATCATACATTATTTCACGATCCTATTGTATTATTTTTCTGAAACCTTTTCTATCTTCATTTTCCTTTTTTTGTATAACATACCGTGTTATGAAAAATTCGTAAATATAATTTTTATATATATGTATATATATTTTGTTTGAATCTAGTTTATTTTTATGTTAGGTAATATATTACGACTATTCATGTAATGCCTATTTTTAATATTTATTTGTCTCTGTTATATATATATTTTGTCTATGTATAGTCTCCTAAAAAATATTTTCCATACCATGCAAGTTATCGGCCAGCAATAAGTACTCACATCCCGGGAAGTACGAAACATATTTCGTATGAGACCATAATATAGCTCCGTTTTTTTTTTTTTTTTTTTTTTTTTTTTTTTATATAACGTTAATTTTGTATGTAATTTGCAAGATTCGAACATTTTTTAGAATTTTCTGTGTTTAATTGTAAAAAATTTTTTTTTAAGTTTGGCTGATATGTTAAATACGGTATATTTAAAAGATTTTGACGGTTTCAGTAGACGCTTAAAACAATTTTAACAAATTCTTGAAGTCTAAAAAAAATTTTTTTTTTATTTCGGAATTTTATTTATTTATTTTTTTATTTTTGTTTTATTATTATTATTATTATTATTATTATTATTATTATTATTATTTTTTTTTTTTTTACACTTATATTTTCTAAGGAATGATTATTTGTTTTCTGTTCTATTTGCCACATTGGGCGCAAATAATTTAGAAATATGAATTCTAATAGGTCTCAGGTCTGACCTATGTTTGTTCTTTATGAGGTAGTTATCATTTCTGAAAATTCTCTCAATATAATATGGGCCTGAAAATTTCTGATGTAAGGCCTTAGGTTTTCTGAGCATTTTCATGTAGACCTCGTCACCCAATTTTAATTCTTTGTGTTTTAACTTCGAATTCTTATTCAGTTCCAAATCCGCCTTTTCTTGATTCTTCATAACTTCATATCTTATATCGTGCATATGTTTGAGCTTATTCTGTACATATGTACTGTAAGAATCCATATTATGCGCTTCAAAATTCGTGAATGGCGTTTTTATCTCTCTACCGAAAAATAACATGCTTGGAGAAAATTTTGTTATTCTATGTACAGTTGAATTATGCATAAGTACGAAATATGGAAGTTTTATATCCCATTCGTAAGTTTTATTACACATAGAGGCAATGGAAGCTTTTAAATCCCGGTGTATTCGTTCAAGTACAGATTGCGATTCCGGGTGGTACACCGACGAAGGTATTAGTTCAATATTTAAATTTTTCATATAATCTTTGAAATCCTTCGATTTAAAATAAGCTCCGTTGTCTGTAGAGATATATTTAGCTAATCCAAAAGTACTGAAATAACCATTTAATGCGTTGATTATAACCTTAGTATCTGTCGATCTAAGTGGAAATGCTTGTAGGAAGCGTGATGCTGTATCGACAATAGTTAAAACAAATTTATTCCTATTTAGAGATGTAACCAAACTTCCTACTACGTCAATAGTTAATCTATGACCAGGTATATAATTTTTATCCATAGTTTTCAGTGGAATTTTTATCGTTTTATGCTGTTTAAATGTATTGCATGTTATACATTTCGCACAGAATTGTTTTATATCTTGATACATTCTATACCAAAAAAATCTTTCTTTTATTATGCCATAGGTTTTTAGAAAAGCGAAGTGTGGGACATGTGCGCTTTTTATAATATCTTCTTTTAAATTCTGTGGCGCAATATATAAATCATTATTATTTGAATTTCGTGATTTTCTTAGAATTAATATTCCTTCTTTATTTAAATTGTATTTTTCATATTTTTTTGCTTTTTTTTGTTGTTGTAAAGCTTGAATAATTTCGTTTAATTTAGGGTCTTTTAATTGTTCTTTTTTTATATTGTCTGCATTCAAATTTTTATTTACCGCAAAAAGATGTTTGTTTAAATCGTCCGCTATAGTTAAGGCATTTGTTTCTCTACTACAGAAATCTGCTGGGTTATGAATACCTTCAATGTGAGATACTTCAAAATCATAATCCTGTAGCTTAAGTAACCATCGTGCTACGATTTCCGGCTGTTTTTCCAAGTGTAAGTGGTATGTTAATGCTTTTGAATCTGTTAGGAGAAAAAATTTTCTTCCTAATAAAATATTTCTAAAATAAGTTATAGTTTCATATATTGCCAAAAGCTCTATCTGCATGCTTGGATATCTCTTTTCCGATTCTTTTAATTTTCTGCCTGTAAATTCAATTGGTATCATTTTATCTCCTTGTTTTTGCGCGAGTATACCTGATGTTGCAATTTTTGATCCGTCTGTAATTATATAGAAATCTTTATTAAAATCTGGGGGATGTATGGTAGGTTGTTCCATGATAATTTTTTGTATTTTTTCAAATGATTCCTGTGCTTTGTCATTCCATTTGAATTTTGTATTCGCTTTAGTGAGATCTGTCAGTGGCGCTATAATTTCTGCATAATTGTTTATAGTTGATTTAAAATACGTGCATAATCCAATGAATGCTCGCACTGTTTTCTGAGATGTAGGGACTGCAAAGCTTGTTATTTTTTTTATATTTTTTTCTGAGGGTGCGTATCCTTTTTCACTAATTTTATATCCCAGAAAGTCTATTTCTTGCATGTATAGTTTTATTTTAGCTGGTTCAATTGTGAGATTAAATTTTTCTAATTGTGTTAGTACTTCTTCTAGTAATGTGTGCATTTGTTGTATATTATCAGCAGCAAGTAAAATGTCATCAATAAAGTATTGAATGTTGTATTTCTTTTTTAAATCACCTAAAACTATATCGATTAGACGAGCAAATATATTTGTTGAGATTTTAGTTCCAAATGGCATTCGTGTTATTTGAAAATGGTTATCCTCCGTGATAAATGCTAGTTTATGCTTGTCCTGCTCTTGTAATTTGATTTGAAAAAATGCAGAATGTAAATCTAGAACTGTAAATATTTTTTTTCCAGCAATGCTTTGTAAAATACTTTTTGTGTTAGGGACTGGATACGGATCGCTTTCTAATATATCGTTAAGAGCTCTAAAATCTATAGCCATTCTAAGTTTTATTAAGTTTTGATCACTGGTTTTTGACGTAGAATTTTTTTTTACGAAAATTACTGGGAAAGCATAACTTGAGTTCGTAGGCTCTATGATACCTGCATCCAATAAATCTTGAATTTCTTTCTCCGCGAATTTTTTTACATCATGCGCTAATTTGAATGGTTTCGTTTGTATAGGAAAGTCGTGCATTAATTTAAAATTCGGTTTTATTACGTCCGTTTCTCCTAGAGTTTTGTATGATTTGCTGAAAGCGGTAGCATGTCTCATTAAAATTTTCAATACTTCTTTTTGTACCTTCGGTGTTAAGTGATCTATTTTAAAATCCTTCTCTGAAAGTTCTTTTTTTCGTAATTCTCTAATTTGTGTAATATTTAAGTTATTTACTTCGTAAATATTATCAGTATTTGGTTTATTTTGTTTTTTTATAAAAAAATCAGTGGTAATTTTTCCCATTTCCTGATCCTTATGAAGTCTCAAATACGTTTTCGATTTATTTTGTACTAATATTGTGAATGAATTATTTTCTGTTTCCTTGTTTTCATGAACTGAATTTTGGATTACTAATTTCCTGTTGTTATATTTTGGTTGGAAAAAAAATTGTTGCTTGTTTGTTAATTTCCCATCAAAAATTAAATTTACTAATTTCGATTCTCTAGGTCTCAAAGTAATGGTTTTCTTTACAAATACTCGTGTATTAATTTTCGGAATGTTATTGTGTTGATAGGATTTGATTTGTTTTGGTATTGTTTGAAAGTCATCATTTTGTTGTACGGGCTTAATTTTATTCACCTCCGTAATTTGATTTTCATTGGGGTTTAATTGTATAATTGAATTATTGAGTTTAAAAGTATTATTTTCAAAATCCATGATTATTTTATTACTTTTTAAGAAATCATATCCTAAAATAATTTTGTAATTACGGTCAAATTCATCTTTAGTTACATAAAATGTGCCATTTAAGAAAGTGTTGTTAAATCTAAACTTAAATTTTACACAGTGTTTAAAAGGAATGGATTTGTTTGATAAAGTTGTAATTTTTATAGCGTTAGCTAAATATTTAATCTTTATATCCGTCTCTTTTATTTTTTCAAAGACCCCTGGAGATATTAAACTTATACTCGCCCCACTGTCAATAAGGCTGGGTATAATTAAATCTTTCTTTATTTTTAAGTCCCATATTGGTAATTCATTGTTTTTTTCCGAGTTACAACTTGCGATCAATTTTTGTGTTATATCTTTTTTTTCTTCCTCATTTTTTTTTATCATTGTCTTTTTCGTTTGCTTTTGTTTCAATATTTTTAATTCCTTGTTTGATTTATTTTTTATATTATAACCCTGTTTTTTCTCAATGTTACGGGACCTACGGGCTTGTATTTCTCTCAATTTTGTAGGCCCGCTTACCGGTTTAAATGACTTTGCCCCCTGTTCCTATTATTATTATTGTGTCTGCCTCGCCTGTCTCTGTTTTCGTTAGGAAAAGTAATTGTGGGCTGATGTTCCCTATTTCCCTCATTATTTTGCGGCAAAGGATTTAGGCTATTTTGCATATTTGCGAAACCCTGATGCTGCCCTGTATATGCAATTTGTGTGTTGTTTCCTTGTGTTGGATCAAAGTTTTGCGTTGGAATCATATTATGCATATTGTAATTTCCAGGATACATTTGATTCTGTCCTATTTGTGATTGGGTCAAATTTTGCCAATTTGGCATTTGAATTTGCATATCATTAACTCTAGTTTGATTGTAATAAGGTCTTGTAAAATCCAATGTTTGTGGCGCTTGAAAATGTTGTGCATAATTTTGTGGAAATCTTTGAAAGCCTCTATAATTATTATTTTGATAATAATTTTTTTGAAATCGTGGTCGAATATTGTTTTGCGCTCCCCTTGGTTGAAAAAAATTCGCACTTTTTTGATTGAAATAACAATTTTGTGTCTGGTGGTTGGATTTATTACAGATATGACAAAATTTATGTGTTATCTGATTTACTTCGGCGTTGTTATGTTCGCTTTCATTTCTTTGAATTTTTAAATCTTTTATTTGTTCTTTTAATTGGTGTATTTCCGATTTTTGTTCTTGCGACATGCTAAGAAGTGCCTCGAATAATTTATTTTCGCTATTTTCAGTTAAATTGTTTACTTCTCCTGCACATTTACTGTTCAAAGCACTTTCGATATTTTTAGCTTTTTTTACTGCTTCATCAAATTTTGTGGGTGGGTATTTTTTTAATTCAAAAGAGATGTCCGGTCTTAGTGCTTCAAGGTATTTAGTTAATTTAATCGTTTCTAATAATTCTTTAGCTCCGTTCTTTTGTTCATGTCCTGACGAGACAAGGTATTTTTGTGCCTCAATGTTGAATTGTTTAGTAAATTCTTCAATAGTTTGGTTGGGTGTTTGTTTTGCATTTATGAATTGCGCCTGAGCGTCAGCAAACGATCTTTCTTTTTTAAATTGTGTTATCGCATTTTCTTTGAATGTGTTATAGTTTTGTGCTTTATGCAATTCAGCTGTGTTTTTTAGAATCTCTCTCGCTTGGCCTTTAAATTTTGACTTTGCCAACACCAATTTTAAATCATCAGGAAATTGTGCCGCTGCGGCTAATTCTTCGAACTCTTCGAAAAAATATGATATATTTTGGTCTGGTTTGTCCTCAAAATTTTGTAAAGAGTTCAATAGAGTGTCTATTCCAATTTTAAATGTGTCCCTTTCGGGAGAAGACTGCCTTGCCTTATTTCTACCTGTCATATTTATTTACTTATTTGGAAAATCTCACACAGACTGATGTTTAATACTTTTTCCTTTATTTTTATTTTTTTTTAACTCTTTCACACCTCAAATTATGCTATCATAAACTCTCAAGATATGAGTTTTGTAATGAATTATTATAATTTATACTCATTCAAGAATAATATATAATAGAAATTATGAAATAGCCCTAAATATTTTTATAAATACACATAAATATAATGACAAAGTAAATTTTCCGAAATACGGATATATATAGTAACGAAATTCTTTACAATCTTACAAGCTAATGTGTCGTGAACTAAACCAACTCTTCTATATATTTTTGTTTCATCTTCTCAACTATTATATTTCAATTTCGTAAATTTTTAGATATACACACAATATTTATAAACACAATATGGATAAATAATGTTTGTTAGTAGAAGGAGAAAAAGCTAAGAGAAGATAGAGGAGATAGGTAATTAAGAATAAAATCATAATACTGGCTATCTTTATTTATATTTAAATGCAGAAAATTTTCAATTTTGAATCCCAAATACAAATTCATACACCTGGTATGAGCACCATTAAACTTTTAGTAGTGTGGTGACGAAAATAAACACCTCCTACTAGGTACGCAATCTTGACGTGGTTAGTACGAAGACAAATGAAAATAATATCCCTTCGGCGTTGTGAACGAAGATCGGATATTATTAATTACTGTAATTAATTCCTTAATATCATACATAAAATTAACATTTGCAATAACATTAGGATCGCCTTATTTAACGTATGAATTTGTGAAAATTGGGATTGGTGAGTCAATAAAATACTTGAGACATTAATCTACAAATTTAAATGTTAACATTCCCTAATCTGCATCTAGAAATTACCTTAAAATACATAAAGGGAGAAAACTGGAATAAAGACAAGAATAGGTACATATATACAAAATTTTATTAAAACACATAAATTAGCATCATGCAAACACTATAAAAATATAATATGCAAGGCAATAACTACTGAAATATGGTTGTAGCGAAATATACAAAATATTTTATTTCATTTATCCTCGCAGCTCATTACGCTTGAGTTCACGACACAACTTATAGGCAAAGCCCCAAAATTTCGTATTTTATAAACTCGAGTCCTTCTTTCTTATTATTCCTCTTATCTTACTGGTATTATTAATTTATTTATTTATTCATTTTACTATTAAGTTTGAGCATTAAATTCTGATAATTTTGAGTCACAAAGATACTAATAATTTTAAAAATTTTAAAATAATCAAATTTTAAGTGATCAAATTTTAAAAAAATCAAATTTTAAAACCAAAATTTTAACACAACATTATATCACTAAAATAAATTGGCCAGTCACATGAACAATGAAATTTTCTCACCTTACAAGTATGTTGCTGGTATTGGTCGCCCTTGGCTTATAGCTGTCCGTACAGTTCATTAGTACACCAACACACTTATATCCAAATGCCGAGTTATCAGTCATTTTTTTTTTAATTAACACAAATAGTAGCAACTTTTCTAAACTTAGGAATCATCTGATGAAAAATAGTCAGCTTTGCGCACTCAGGTGTTCCGTTTTGAATTGGAAATCAGTCGACGATTCGCGCCGAGTTATCAGTCATTTTTTTCTAATTAACACAAATAGTAGCAACTTTTCTAAACTTAGGAATCATCTGATGAAAAATAGTCAGCTTTGCGCACTCAGGTGTTCCTTTTTGAATTGGAAATCAGTCGACGATTCGCAGAGTTATCAGTCAATTTTTTCTAATTAACACAAATAGTAGCAACTTTTCAAAACTTAGGAATCATCTGATGAAAAATAGTCAGCTCAGCAATCCTTATGAATCATCTGATGAAAAATTAGTCAGCTTTGCGCACTCAGGTGTTCCCTTTGAATTGGACATCAGTCGACGATTCGCAGAGCATTATCAGTCAATTTTCATCACTTCGTTCGGGAGGCATAAGGTCGCATCTCCCGATGACACAGATTATTTCGATTTCTTCTTTTCCCTATCATCTTAGCGGGAGACTCGGAGCAGAGAGGAAAATCTTTTTTCCACCTTTACACCTTCAATTCCAAAAATGCACTGACTCATGTGGGGTTTCCTTTTTCAGGTCCTGTACGCCCCCTTTGACCCCATTGGGTATAAAATTTGGACTCCAATTGGCTTTGAATATGTTTCACTGTCCATTGGTCAAGTAAAAGATGCGGGGTTGGATTTTCAGCCGTTGTTCCTCCATTATTTATTGCCTGAGCTACGATTCCGAGCCGGCGACCCCACGTAGACCACACACGAGAGTAATAAATTTGATTGTAAATCTCTCATTGTTGCTTGTGTACGTTAGTGTCACAAATGGCGACTCTAGGTTTTATTGCTTCTCGTAAACATTTGTTCCTTTTTAAACTAATGGTGAGAAAATCCCTTCGTTCATGTGATTTTGCCATTCCCAGGCTCTGACTAAAAAGAGCTTATAGTATAATAAAACTTCCGAACAAACAACACATATTATTGTTATTATTTCTTGTTTACAAAAGCTAAAATAAAAATTTATTTTAATACTTTTTTTATATACATTAATATTATTTCATTTTCTATCTCTTTCTAGATTATTTGTTTATTTATTTTATTTATTTTTATTATTATTCTTTCTCTCTCTTTGTTTTTTTTTCTTTCCTTTTATTTTATTCTAAGCGATGTCGTGACATTTCTTTACGACAGTTAGTCGCCAAATGCAACTAAATTATTGAATTTTGCGACCACAAAATTATACCTAGTCGTCAAATTCAACACCTTTTTTTCACTTTAATTTTTTTTAAAACAAATGTTTTTATTCCGACTTTAGCTTAAGTTTTTCCCCCTGACGCACACACTTGAAGGATCCTGTTTTCCATAAAATTATTATACTTAAAAAAGAATTAAAGGTTTTTCTAGAATCCATATATTGTAGTTTAATCAGGTTTAAGTTTTATAGAAAGCCAGTTTTTATTTTAATTTAGTAATTAAGACAGGGATATGGTACATAATATATACAACACCATCCCTCTGCCTTAACATATAAAAATAGAAACAATATTATTATTAACATGGTCTGCATAAAGAAATGAGAAAATATGATGCAACATAAAATTGCCACCATGAAATACTGTTTAGCACCTAGAAGAAAATTTGGAGGTGTCATTTGACGCCTTTCTGAAAATTTTCAATTTCTAACCCTGTTTGACAATGTTCTTCTATTTCTCTTTAACAAATTTACTCTTTATTCCTTCAGTTAAACATCTGATTGAAATTCTTTATAAATTGCCCTTTTCTTAAGACCTTCTCAATAAAATGCACTTATTATTTTACCCTCTATATTTTAATTTATAAACAATGAAATAAAATATACATAAATAACTTGGATAATGATTAAAAAAAAAAAAAAAAAAAAAAAATTTTTTTTTTTTCTACCTAGTAGGTTGTGTAGGTGCTATCTTTATATATATATATATATATATACTCATTAAGATAATGTTATTTCACATGCACTGCATAGAACTTCTAAGATGTTTTCTACCTCTCCTAATTTTGTCTTCCTATCTGGTTTTTTTTAAATCATGCACAGTAGCAACGAATTCTTTGGTCAACTTTTTAAATTCTGACAGTAATTATAATTGCTCAAATGATCTTATGTATATGCCATTGTCTCTCGCTTCCTTATGAATGGATCGCACTGTAGGTACAGTTATCTTGATGATTGAAAGGAATCTATTAGTGTAAGCAACATAGAGTACATTTAACAAGTGATCACTTTGAAGTGTTTTAAAAAGTTATGTAAAGCTTAAGAATTCAGAATAACTATTTTTAGAGTACTCTGATTGGTGGCATTTGAGCTGATATTTATCATAGCAATAAATTTGTTGTTGATGAATTTATGAGAGGTAACTATCTGATCTGACTGGTTTTTTCTCCTAAAAACTTGTTTAGTAAGAAATATCTGGTATCATCTATTGTATGATAGTATGTGTGATCAGAGCTTAACTGGGACAAAATGCCATGAATAGAATATAAAAATATTAAATTTACTTCTGATAATTGCAATACCCATTTTTGGGGGAACAAATCTTGCAGAATCATTGTGTCTCAGTTAACTGGAATCTACTATATTGCATTTTATTTTTTAATTTATGATATATAACTTTCATACAGGGTTTGATTTAAGCAGTATCGCATCGCAATTTGCGATTCAAATTTAACTAAAATGCGATCCAAGAAATGCATTAAATCGCAATCATTGCAATGAATATTTCCCACACCCTTTGTTATGCCATGTACACTTAAAGTTAAAATTTACACGACATACGTTGTGTTTTCACTCTCCTCAAGTATTTATTTACAATGGAAGTACAGCGAGACGGCATTGCTGGGCGCAGTTTTCTCAGTAAACACATGATTTGTTCCCGTCCTGACGCTGTGATTGATTACTGAATCACTGTTACTCGCTAATCACGGCATTTGCTCATAGAAGTTTGACGTGCGTGTTGTAGTGGTTCTAAAATGAACACTCACTGTTACGATCCTTTTACTTTATATTGCATTAAAAAAAAAATGTAAATTTTTAAGATTTAAAAGTTACGTTAGTTATTTTTTACTTGCTATTCAAAACTGACTTTGTATAGCAGTTACTGCTATGCAACTTTCTTTTTCTAAATCGACTCCTGCTTTCATATTACAATATCACTTAATTTTTTAATGAAATAACAAATATTTTTTTTAAAATATTTTGAAACAAAACTCTTCTTTTTATAAATGAAAAATAAATCTGTTAATTGTATCATTTTATTTGGTAATGTTATTTTCTGTCAGTAGAGAGCAAGGATTACACCTCGAGATGAAAGTCTTTTACGAGATGAGTTATTTGAAGGTGATTATGTAAAGGATGATCAAGTGAGTACTTTTTAATTAATAGTAAGTTTTATTTTCTAGGTAATAAATTACGTTATGTAAAAAAACTTTAGGGACTTTCAGTTAATAACAGATTTAAGATAGGGACAATGGAGGAAAATTTCCCAGAATTTAGCTCTTAAAGGGTAAAAAACTATCCATAATTACTGAAGAAATATATATATTTTTTAATTATTTTAAAAATAAACTAGCAGTTTTATGTGCAGTAAATGTTTTCAAATACTTGTTACTATAATTCTGGACACTAGTTATATTGTCTTCAGAACAGATATAGACAACAATATTAAATCTGCAATATTTTTCACCCATGACTTGAGAAAAAATATCTAAATTGAAAAAACAAATGTTTTTCCTCTTTTTGAAAGATTTTTATACATTTAGCATCCTCAAACTTTTATGACGTACAATCTTAAATAACTATGGTAGAAAAGCTGAAAAGGCTTGTTTTATTGTAGTGTTTCATCTTCTGGACTGTTCTGTTCAATTTAAAATTAATGCTTTGTAAATGGTTACATATCTTTTATTTTTTTTTTTCATTCAATCCTTTGAATGAAAAAGGGGCTATAATGTACTGGTGCTATATCAAGCATTCTTATATATATACTGTTTAGTTGTTCTTTGTTCAGTAGTTTGACCTTTAAAAACCCAGTAAAGGTACACAATCCCACGGATATCAAAAGTTCTTTCCATTGTTGATGTGGAAAGGTGACTCAGGTTAGCATCATCTTTAATGTCTTTTCACCATCTTGGAAATGCTTAAAGCACTCAAAAACCTATGCATCTGATAAAAATTCATTATTGTATACTTTTTTTCCATATATAAAAAGAAAAAAAAAAAAAAAAAAAAAAGAAAACACATTAGTTTGTTAATATTTTAAAAACTAAATATTTTTCTGGCAAAACATTAAAACAAAATCCAGAAAAAAAATGAAGATCACTGACAGACTAATTGGAATACAGCTAATTTGGGGGCAGTAATCATTACAAGGCACTTTGCCCTACACGGCTATTAGTTGTATGCACAAAAGGCCTGATTCGCTGAGACAGTGTCAGTTGATTTTCAAGAGTCTGAGATTTTTTGCTATAATTGTTAAGCTATTCTTCCGAAGTGTTTTAAATTTAGATTAAAATATTTGTTCCAGAAGTTTGTTGTATTAGATTGTAAATATGGCATTGTGTTTATATAGGTGCCTCTTAGGCCTGGGCCTTAAATCGATTTATCTCTTAAATCGATTTAAAGCTTACATCGGAAATCGCGATTTAGTCACTTTCTTAAATCGATAAATCGGAAATCGCGATTTAGCCATCGCCTTACATCGCGATTTAGCCATTGTCTTACATCGCGATTTAGTCAGTCTTAAATCGTGATTTAGCCATTGGTTTTAAATCATTTTCAAATAATGATTCAGAGTTAACATCAGAAAATTGAGTTATCTGCTTTGGTGTATATACTGCTTGCATGTCAAACTAGTGTTAAATCGATTTAAGCAAACTCTGCAAGCCTCAATGCTTTCCGATTTAGGAAAAAGGTGATGTAAGAAAAATATGATTTAGGGAAAACAGAGCAAGTTGGTGTTAAATCGATTTAGAGGATCCGATTTAAACACACATCACAAACCTCAGTGTTTTTGATTTAAGAAAAAGACTATTTAGAAAAACATTGAAAGCTGGTGTTAAATTGATATAGTAGGATTTGATTTAAAATTAGCAGCGATCACTTGCCATGTGGATATTAAAAATGTAAAAGTGGCAATTAAAAAATTTCCTTCGTTTGCCACCCTTGTCTTCGTTTGCCACCCTTGTCGTCATTTGCCAAGTGGCGGTTAAAAAAATATATTTTCGGTCGCCCAGTGAAATGCAGTTTTTTTCATAGAAGTATGGATCTCTACATTGATTACATCTAATTAGAAAAGTGTTTTCTTCTTTTTACTACTGGATGCAAACAGATTTCAATGACATAGCTGTATTTTCAATATTTTGGTTTTTCGCAGAGTTCTTTTACTGTGTTAAGTTTGATTATTTTTTCGAGAAATACAGTTTCATTTTGCAAAAATATATTCATCGGCATTGATTCCACACACATTTCAAGTAATTTGTTGGCTATCGATCACCCTCCTAGTCGTCACTCGCCAAGTGGCCATTTAATAGATCTATTTTCAATCGCCAAGTGAAATGCAGTTTTTTTCATGGAAATATGCACCTGTACATTAATTATATCTAATTGGAAAAGTGGTTATTTCTTTTTCCTACTGGATGCAAACAGATTTCAATGACATGGCTGTATTTTCAATATTTCGTTTTCTTTGCCGCATTCTTTTATCTATTTCAGTTGGATGTTTTTTTCAAGAAATACAGTTTTATTTTGCAAAATATATTCATCAGATTTGATTCCATATGCATTTCAAGTAATTTATTGGTCATCGATCGCCACTCTAGTCATCACTCGCCAAGTGGCGACTTAAAATAATAATTATTGATCGCCAAGTGAAATACAGTTTTTTTCATCAAAATATGCATATCTACATTGATTACGTCTAATTAGAGAACTGGTTAATTCTTTTTTCTATTGGATACAAGCAGATTTCGATTACGTTTTTTTATTTTCAATACTGCGGTGGTTTTTTGCCATGTGCTTTTAGTATATTCAGTTTGATTATTTTTTCAAGAAATATAGCTTTATTCTGGAAAATATATTCATTAGCTTTGATTCCACATCCATTTCAAATAACTTATTCCTTTTTTCACACTGGATGCAAATGGATTTCAAGGGCATTTCAGTACTTCAATTTTCGACTTCTGTTGAATGCTGAACTCTTGGAATTTTTTTTTCTCACGATAATACTGTTTAATGATGCGAAATACACTCACCAGTATAGATGCCAACTGTATTACGGTGGTAGTATAAATTTGGCGCCTCCTATATTCCCGCGACGGGGAGACCTCTCCCTTGCCCCCCCCCCCCCCCCCTCCATTCTCCCGCCCTTTTGCATGGCGCTACCCTCTCAGAAATGTATGCTGTATCTCAGCCCTCTCTGAAATGATAAGTCTAGATAATCTACTGCTAGCATAGATGTCAACTGCATGTGATGTGTGTAGCGTATTACTAACACATTTATTAAGGGGGTCCCTCCTCCGGAAATTTTGTGTTTTTAATGATCAAAATGTGCAATTTCTCCCCCCTCCCCGGAGCCACGGAAATACCTCCCGGAGAAAAGTGTCTGAATTCAACACTGCATTTATTAATTAAAATTCAAAAAACAATTTATTGTGTTTTATTTATTAATAATTCACTATTTATGCCTGTGGGGGGGGGGGGGGCAATTTTAAAGTTAAAATTCGAATTTGCAAGTCTGAGCCTTAAATCGTTTTAATACATCGGAAATCCGATTTAACTATTGGTCTTGAATAGATACATCTGACGTCGCGATGTAGCGAAACGATAAAGCCCTGATTTAACGCTTACATCGGAAATCCGATTTAACTATTGGTTTTCACTAGATACATCGGACGTCACGATTTAGCCAGTTCTTAAATCGCGATGTAGCGAAATGATGTAGCCTTGCCTCAATGCTTTCCGATTTAGGAAAAAGGCGATGTAAGAGAAAGACGATTTAGGGAAAACAGAGCAAGTATGTGTTATATCGATTTAGCAGGGTGAGGACAGGACCGTAGCTAGAAGTGAATAATAGGGGGGGGGGGGTCAAGAAAATGTAGGGGGGGGGAGCTTATTTGTTTTTTATCTTTCTCTGACACAGAAAGATAAATGAGTGCATATTCACATTGTAGATACTATGTTTCTCATTAAACTGTTGTAATAACTTCATTTTATGCTAAATAAAGTACATGATGATGAAAATTTTGAGTCTATAACTGGTGAAAAATTAAAC
This sequence comes from Maratus speculifer, assembly GCA_964019185.1. Taxonomy (NCBI): domain Eukaryota; kingdom Metazoa; phylum Arthropoda; class Arachnida; order Araneae; family Salticidae; genus Maratus; species Maratus speculifer. The sequence continues at coordinate 369,985,438 of OZ025290.1, read as the reverse complement.
ATCATGTTAGCTTCATATGTACAAATAGGATGAGGGAGTGCTGAAACGCTTATTTTAGATACAACTTAGTAATTCTGCAAAACTGTGAAAGGGTCTCAAAATTAAATTAGATTTTTGAACAGAATTTCATTTGCATTTTCGGAATAGAAATTCATTGATTGACCTTGGAATCTTTTTCAGGGAGGGGGGGGGGGGCTGAGCCGCCCATAGCGCCCCCTATGTGTCAAATTGATGTAGCAGGATTTGATTTAATGCAGATAAAAATTAGCGGCTGACACTTGCCATGCGGTAGTTAAAGATATAAAACTGGCGATATATTTTTTTTCTTTTTTTTTTTTTTCGATCGCGAAATGCAGCTTTTTTCATGGAAATACGCATCTCTACATTGATTACATTTGATTAGAAAAGTGGTTATTTCTTTTCCCTTCTGGATGCAAACAGATTTCAATGATTTAGCTATATTTTCAATATTTTGGTTTTTTGTCATGTTCTTTTAGTATATTCAGTTGGAATTATTTTTCCAAGAAATAAGTTTCATTTTGGAAAATATATTAATTCATCAGGTTAGATTTCACATGCATTTCAAGTAAATTTATTGGACATCGATCGCCACCTTAGTCGTCACTCACCAAATGGCGATTAAAAAATCTATTTTCAATCGCCAAGTGAAATGAAGTTTTTTTTCATGGAAATATACATCTTTACATAGATTACATCTAATTAGAAAAGTGGTTATTTCTTTTTCCTACTGGATGCAAACAGATTCCAATGACATGGCTGTATTTTCAATATTTAGTTTTCTTTGCTGCATTCTTTTATCTATTTCAGTTGGATTTTTTTTCCAAGAAATACAGTTTTATTTTGCAAAATATATTCATCAGATTTAATTCCATATGCATTTCAAGCAATTTATTGGTCATCGATCGCTACTCTAGTCATCACTCGCCAAGTGGCGACTTAAAATAATAATTATTGATCGCCAAGTGAAATACAATTTTTTTCATCATAATATGCTTTTCTACATTGATTACGTCTAATTAGAGAACTGGTTAATTCTTTTTTCTATTGGGTGCAAGCAGATTTCGATGACGTTTTTGTATTTTCAATATTGCGGTGGTTTTTTGCCATGTGCTTTTAGTATATTCAGTTTGATTATTTTTTCAAGAAATATAGCTTTATTCTGGAAAATATAGTCATCAGCTTTGATCTCACATGCATTTCAAATAACTTATTCCTTTTTTCACACTGGATGCAAATGGATTTCAAGGACATTTCAGTATCTTCAATATTCAATTTCTGTTGCATGGTCAGCTCTTGGATTATTTTTCCCCCAAGATATACTGTTTAATGAAGCAAAATACACTCACCAGTATAGATGCCAACTGTATTTGATGTGTGTAGTGTATTAAAAACACATTTATTTATTAATTAAAATCCAAATAACATTTTATTGTGTTTTATTTGTAACTGATTCACTATTTATGTCTGAGAAAAATAAAAAAAGTCTTAAGGTTAAAATCTAAATTAATCCATTCTTAGTTTATATTTTTATGCATTATTTTGATGAAAATTTATTTTTCATATGTTTGTGTAACATTAGAATAGTTTTAATTAATTATTTAATAAAAAATATTTTAAGAGGGTTCTGTAATGTTTCAGGTAATTTGTTTTTTACAGCAGAATGAGGGAGCATTCAATGGATTTTTCTGTAGATTTGCGGTTTTCTACTTTTTTGTCATTTACTTATCATTAAAAAGATATATTTAAGATTGTTTTATTACTAATCTTACAGAAGCCAACAATCTCAAAAAAATCAGCAACTTTGGTAATGTGGCCTTTCATTCTTTCTCCATTCACTATATGAATGTCAACATTTATATTAATCACATTTTATTATAAAAAAAAAAAAAATTCCACCTTTTTTTTTAAATTTCTCCCTCCTCCTTCCCCCCTCCCCCTTTTTTTAAACTACTATTCTTCTGATGGTAAATGAACAGCTAAATTTATCGGTGAATCTGCTTCTTACTTCAACAAGTTTTTAACTGAGTGTCCGTAAAAAACAAGTGCATGCATGTTATTAGCAATGAAGTGCTATTTGAGCTCCCCTACTCAAATAATTTAGATTGTAGCATCCAAAATAAGTCAGACACAATGAAAAAATCCTTTTTTATTTTATTTCTTTAAGGATGAGTTTATAAAAAATATTAAAATAGATCACTAATTAAAAAAAAAGCATTCAGTTTTTTTTTGTGTGTGTGTGTGTGTGTGTAAAATATATATATTTTTAGTTATTTGAACAATTAAATGCTAAATTAATACAAGTGCAGGGGGGGGGGGCATAAAGCCCGTATTTTGTTAGTAAAAATTAAATGATAGGTTTCGTATTATAAAGGGTAAAATTAGTGCTAAATCGCGATTTAGCACTAAATCGCGATGTTAGATGGATGATAAATCGATTTAAGAAATCTCTACATCGCCCACTCCTAGTGCCTCTAAATTCCAGTTCTTTCATAAATATTTTTGAAGCAAATAATATATCATCCAAAAAACTACTTCTAATTATTGTTTCTTGCCTGGTAAAAACAAGTATATTTGATATACACACAACATATGATTAAGATGAAAATTTAAAGTTACCTTATCTATAGTTATAATGTGTTGCATTTATATTTTGGAATTTCAATTTTCAGAAACAGAGGTTATTGGATAATACTGAACGTTTGGAAAGATCATCAAGGGTACTTGATGGAGGCTATAAATTAGCTGTTGAATCTGGTGAGATTTTATTTATTTTTCATTCTTTAATAAATACTATAAAAAATATGGTTTATACTTTTTCACTTATATTTCAGTTTTTATGCATTTTATATCTACTTTTATCTGGACTCTTAAAATAAAATTAAAGTACATTTCTGTATCTAGAAATTCCTTTGCTGTTGTACTTATTATAAATTTGTAATTAAATATCTATTTTTTGTTAATTCATGAAACTTTTGCCACTTACAATAAAATAATCTTTCATTTTAATAATTTCTTTGGCTGTATCTTGTTATATGAATCTTTTAAAAGATATTTAATGTAAAATTGTCAAAACTTTTCTTGTATAGTGGTTCAATGTTTCTTTCTTTCTTTTCTTAAATGTGTATTTATCCACAATTAGGATGTTTATGTATCATTTCTATACAAAATGAACAAATCAGCTGTTGCAAAACTGTCATAGATTTTAATGAAAATCAGCATATAAGTAAATCATATCCATTTATGAGTAAATGCAACATAATAGATTTTAAGATTGTTTATTTAAGTATTAAAATTTACAATAAAAGTCAATAGAAAATTGTGGTTTTGTCTACATGCTTAAAATTTAAATTTTGATTATTAGCTTTGGGAATGGAAAGACTATATCAAAATTTATTTATAATGAAGAATGATAATAAGAAACAGATTGGCATAATTTAGTAATTGTCTTTTTATTCCTTAATGAGAAAAAAAATAATGTAAAATTTTGAAGGAAAAACACAATATTTCTATCACTTGTTTAAACATGAAGAAAAACTCTTAAAATTTTAAAATTATTTGATGATATAGATAAAATTATGTATTTTAACTATAGAAACTTTTATTCTTGCCTTTTTATTCCTTGATGAAAAAAAAAAAAAAAAAAATGAAATTTTTTGAGAGGAAAAGGCAATGATATTTCTTTTAGTACTTGTTCGGACACAAAGGAAAGCTCTTAAAAGATTTAAATTATTTGAGATTATAGATAAAGTTTAAATTCTAAGTATGGAAGCATTCATTCTTGCCTTTAGTTTATTTTTGTTTCAAGAATATTTTAAAGTGTGGCAGTACAAACGAATTAGTTGAACCAAAATTGAGTTTCTTAATTCATATAGATGGCTATACTAAATTTTATCCATAAAAGGACAAAATCATAAATATAAGCATAAATTGTTTAATTAAAAGCCAAAACGTAATCCTGTAGATCCTTTTTAAAGACATATTGTAATTTTTTAAATAAAGATGTATCATCAAAACATTAAAATCATAATGTTATGAAATGGAGACGAAAAAATGTACTGTAAACTAATTGTCTCTGTATATTATTATGAAATGAAATGTAGAGTGTAACAAATACATTAAAACCTCTTTAAAGCAACCACGTTCCATTGTTATATAAATTGGTTGCTCTGAGCGCTGGTCTCTTAATGGAGTTTATGTTTAAATCTAGATTTTAATTGTTAGAAAAAGGTAACATTTAATGTTATTAAAATTTGTTTTACAAATTATAAAAAAATAAAACAGTTTAAGTATCAAAAGTTAATCACACAAGTTAATTGCTGCAGATTTTAAAAAAGGAATGCATTGACATTGGCTTTGATTTTACGGTCATAAGTTTTATAAATTTTATTCCCAAATCTTTTGAAAATTCAATAAATAAATGCTTTTTTTTCTTCTTCTTCTTCTTCTTTTATGGGAACAAATAATGATGATTTCATTGCTTTATCTATTTCTTTGAGAATATCGTGACAGAATAGAACAGGGGAGTTTACTGGTGTCATTCTTAATTCATTGCCTAAAAATGGCACAAAGAGGTTTGAAAACTTAAAAGTTACAAGAATAAATAAATTAAAAAAATCAAACTTAGTTTAGAAGCTTGATGAATAATTTGCTCTCTAGTATTATTTTTTTCATAAAACCTTCTTCAAGCGACCAGCAAAAAATGAAATTTGTTTCATTTTCTTCAAGGAAATTGGTTGCTCATGGAGAGATTTTAACTAAGATGGTTTCTGAATGGAAATAAAATTGATGTTGAGCCTACATGAATAAATTTTGTTCCATGAAAAAATGGCCTTTGAGAGAAGTGGTCGTCTAATGGAGATTGCCACACTGGGAGTTTTTGCTGTATTATCTTTTTAAACCTAATTCTGCTATGTTGGGAATCAAAGGATAATCTTTTATTTTTTTTTTATGCATATTGTGGGCTTATTGATCTTTATGCTTATGCAATATTGTTTATGTCTGACATTTCATCAATTTGATTTTTTGTACCTTAAAAAAAAAAAAAAAAAAAAAAAAAAAAAAAATTGTGATTTTGTAATTATTTTTTAAATGTTTTTAAGCTACTTTGAAGGAAATGCATAACTTTCAAATTTGAGCAATTTCATTTTCATATATAACACTTTCAATTTCACAAATGTTTTTAAATTTATTTTCGTTTTTACAACTTTTTAATTTTCTCAAACTGACAAATTTTCTTTTTTTACAAAAAACTTAAGATTATCCACATATTACCAAATTATAATTACTAAATAAATATGAAGATAATTTTCCAGAGGTTATGATATCAGGGCTTGAAATTCAATTTTCCAGAGGAGGGGAGTCTCCCTACCACCATTTATAAATGGAGGGGAGTTTAGCTGTTTGGGAGGGAGAAAAAAATCTTTAAAACCTACTGTTATTTTATGTACTATTTAAAAAAATTACACGAATACAGACACAACAAAATACCACTGAAGCAATTTTTATCAAAAACTCAGAATAATTATTCAAAATGTGTTTTTTAGTTAAAAAAAGAGTAAGATTTTATATAGTTTATTTAGTCTTTAAAGGGTTAAAATCCCCGCCTCTGCTAATTACTTTTGTTAAAGGTCTAGTAACAGGTATGAGATTGCAAAAAGTTAAAAAAAGAGGAAAAGCGAAAGAACCGGAAAATGAGAAATTATTTTTAAATAGTGCATGTCAAATGCAATTAAAATTATTTTATTTGCAATAATAAAATAATACTTTTCTTAAATCCTGTTTTTTTTTTATTTTTTTTTTGTTTGGGGGGGGGGGGGGAGGTCATAGTGAATCAATTTATGCAAATGCTGCTATAAGTAATTCTGAAATGAAAATTTCTATTTTAAGTTTGTATTTCTAATGCAATTTTTGCACAACAATCTTAGCTAGTTGTCCAATTCAAATTTTATCATGTTTTCACTTAAAAGATCATTTAACAAACATGGGAAGCTAATGTTGAATTTGCCTTTTATCTGCAAAAAAGTTGTTAAAAACATTAAAATTTTAGGTAATTTTTTTGGATTCTTTGATGAAATTCACATTTTTCTCCGATTCTTTCACAAAATTTATATTTTTCGCGATCTTTTTACGAAAAACGCGTTTATTCACGATCTGTGAACGAAAAACGCATATTTATCGCGATCTTTGGACGAAAAACGCGTTTTTTTCACGATTTATGGACGAAAATTGCATTTTTTCGCGATCTGTGGACGAAAATTGGGTGTTTTTTCGCGATTTTTCGACGAAAATCGCGTTTTTCTAGTGATCTTTTGATGAAAGTCGTGTTTCTTCGCTATCCTTATAGACGAAACTAGTGCTTTTTTCGCGATTCTTTTACAAAATAGTGTTTTTTCGCGGTCTTTTGCCGAAAATCGTATTTTTTTGCGATCTTTTGACAAAAATCGTGTCTTTTCGCGATCTTTTGATGAAAACAGTAATTGTCGCGATCTTTAGCCAATATTAAAAAAAATCGGAAAAGTGGAAATCCGCGGAAGAATCTCATAACTGTAGTAAACTCTGTGTTTGGTTCTGGTTGATTTAAGGTTGAGAATAGATTCCTGCAAGTAAGGTTCGGATTAATCTAATTTTTCAAAAGTTAATCCAGTGTATATTATTTCCGATTAAAAATTATATTTATAATAATAAACAGGTGTGTTTGTGTGTGTGTTGTTTTTCAAGGAAATGGCTATATTTTTTTCTTCCACCCTCTGAGGAAATTGACTTATTTTTTGCGATTCTGTGATGAAATTTGCATTTTTTTAGCAGCCCTTTGACTAGATTCGCGTTTATTTGGCAACCCTCTGACGAAATTTATATCTTTTTTGCGATTCTTCAACGAAATTTGCGTTTTTTAACAGTCTTGTGACTAAATTAGCATTTTTTAACGATCCTTTGACAAAATTCGCATTTTTTCCGTGATGCATTGTTGAAATTTGTACGTTTTTCGTGAATATGTGACACAATTAATTCATGTTTATTAAGCAATAAATTGACGAATTTTGGATTCATTAAGCGATCCAGGGGCGATTCTTTTAGGTATTTTCCGAAAATTTAAAAAAATCGTCATAAATCCGGAAATTTAGACAAAAAACATACTCAAAATATCAATTATAATTTAATATTAAAATATCAAACATACAAAAAATCAATTTCAGAAATCGTTCGCCGAAAAATCGTAAATATTATCAGAAGTTCGCGGGAAATCGTGAATTTCTTCAGAAGATCGTGAAAACGCGAATTTCGTCAAAGAATAGAGAAAGAAAAACACAAATTTCATCAAAGATTCGCTAAAAAACGCAAATTTCAGGTAAGTATCATAAAAAATCGCCAATTTCGTCAAAGGATCGTGAAAAAATCGCAAATTTTGTCAAATAGCGAAAAATCTGCTAATTTTGTCAAAGAATCGCGAAAATTCCGCAAATTTCGTCAAAGGATCGTGAAAAATTCGCAAAATTAATGCAAAAATTTAAAAAGTCCGATAACTTTGTCTAAAGATTGCGAAAAATCTGCAAATTTCGTCAAAGGGTGTGGAAAAAACAGTGTCAAAAGTAAATCCCCCCCCCCCCCCCCTTCTCACACAATCTGCTGCAACCTTTCGGAAAATTTACTGTGAATTTCAAAAAAAATTTTTATTCAAAATCACCCCTAATGAACCCTTTGTCAAATTTAGCGTTTTCCCGCGATCCATTAAAGAAATTAGCATTTTTTCCTCTCGATTATGAACAAACGCGCTCCTTCAACAAAATTGACGTTTTTATACGATCTTTTAATGAAATTCACATTTATTTCGAGATTCTTTCATGAAATTCACGTTTTATAAGCGACATTTTGATAAATTCGGGTTCATATACAGGGGCGTGCGAAGAAAAACTGCGCTCGGGACGAAGTTTCAATTTAGCAGTTGTTCTTTTTCTTCTTACAGGCCAAAAATGGTGTTGGTAGTAGAAAATCGACAACCCCTAAATTTCTGCGTCCGAGGCGACCGCCCCCTTCACTCCCCCCCCCCCTTTCGCACGGCGCTGTTTATATGGCGATCCTTTCACGAAATTCATATTTATTCCGCGATTCTTTCACGAAATTCAAGTTTATTCAGCGGTGCTTTCACGAAATTCGCGTTTATTTCGCATTTATTTCAAGAAATTCGCGTTTATACTGCGATCTTTTTGAAGAAATTCACGATTATTTTTAAGGAAAATCGAGTTTTTTCCGTGATGCTTTGACAAAATTAAAGTTTTTATCGCGATAATCTAGCAAAATTTTCTGCGTTTTCATTTTCTGCGATCGATTGATGAAATTGTTTGTGAAAATATGCAATTCAGCTCGTTTCAAAAGCTATGAAAAATCGGTTGTCAACCCGGAAATTCGGCATAACTATCCGAATTTCCGGGCTGATAAACGGTGTTTCATCACTTTTGGAATTACTCCGTTCTTGCGGCGGAAAATCGCACGAAACTTTTCAGTCGATCGCGGGGGGAAAAATGCGAAATTTGACGATCGATTGCGAAAAAAAATCGTGAATTTCAACGATTTTTGGCAGTAAAAAACTCGCAAAATATGTCATTCAGTCGCACGAAAACATCACAAAATATGCAAAATGATCGTGGGAGTTAATCGTAGTTTCAAAATGCAAAATTTTTCAGAAAATTCGTAATTTTTTTGGGCGGGAGCCTCCCGCCCACGATATTCTTTTGGGCGGGATTTCAAGATTTCGGGCGCGAATCCCGCCATCCCGCCCTGAAATTCAAGCCCTGGATATTATATAAAAGTCTCATTTATGTTAAATCATCTTTAACCTCTTTGCGACAGGAGCCTTTTACGAAATTTTTAATCTTTTGTCACTGATTTTTAAAAAGAGAAATTTGTGTTTCATTGAATCGATAAAATGATGTAATTAAATAATGCAAATTTTACTAGTGGGGAAAAAAAAGGATTCTGAGATCTTCATGCTGCATATATACTGGTCACTTATCCCCAATGAGTTAAGATACAAAACTTCAAACTTGCAGCTTTGAAGGACTAACTATATGGTATTCTGTGTCATAAGCTTTTTAAATGTCCAGAACTACCAGAATGTTTTATTTTTTGTCAAGATATTTTACATAGCTCTATTTAAATTGTATCAGTATACCAAATTTTATTGAAATCGGTTACTATCTGGCTAAGACTTTTAAAAAATTTTTGCTCATTTTGTATGGAATAATCCTTATGTATAATTACGATGGAAATCAGTTATATATAATTAAATAATTAAGTGAATTTTCAGTTTTTAAAGTTTACTCTTATCTTCATTATATATTTCAATAGAACAAATGGGAGCTCAAATATTAACAGATCTAAGCTCACAAAGAGAAACCATAAAGAAGTCAAAATCTAGAGTAAGTATTTATGCGTACAAACAGTTTCATTATTATGATTAAACTTTAGTTTTGTTCCAAGTTGAATATCAATCAGTTTAAAATGCTTTATTATTGAAACAATTTAGAATATAAAAGAGAAATAGGTATTGATTCAGGTGAAACTAATAATTTCACATATTTCTGATAGGAAATCATTAGATGTGAGTAATTAAGAATCTTGAAAATTGAAAATGTGATCCATTCTTCTCCATGACATGCATTTATTTTGCTGTCTGACTTTTGGGAGTAATGAAAAAAATATATCTGGAAGTATTTCATGTGAACATTCCTTCTTTCCCCCCCCCCCCTTCCAATATTTTACTGAAAAGTATTTAATTCATGTAGAAAATGTTATTTTAAGAAATTCATTTTTGTCATTATTTGAAAGCTTTTAAACATTGTAAAAATATTACTTAGAATTTCAGGTTGTTGTCTCATATCAGTCTTGAATGGATTGTCTGCATTTGTGTTCAAAACATATTTTTTTTTTTTTTTGGAAAAAGAAACTGAATAAATTTCTGCCTGATTAGGCTTTCCTTGTAGGACATAAACATCCATAAAATTGAAATGAATATAAAGTGTAATGAAAGTTTTCAAAAATGAATAAGCTTTTAACTTAATAAATTTTATTAGAAAACATATTGGTCAATATTTGCTACTCTTTTTCACATTCTAAAATTTATTCATTTTGTATATTTCCTTCCTTTCGAACCTTATCTTCCCTTCTACTGTTAAAGTATTGATATTTCTAATTTTCAGTGTCTGTTTATCACAACAAATAGAAACACAGTAATGCTTCTATATATCAGTCATCATTACATTACTCATTCAAAATAATTGCTCTCTCTCTTTTTTTTTTTTTTTCCCATGTCATAAATTAAAAAAAAAGGGGGTTATTTCTAAACTATTTTTTTAAATCACTTTACATAATGTCTTCTTCATATGTGTGTAATTATGTATCTTTAATTTTAAGAAAATTGCAATATAAATACAAATTTAGATTTTACAAACAAATATAAAAATTTTACTTGTAGATTATTATGTTTAATTTTTATTTCCCTTGGTAAATCACAAATTGTGTTGATACATTTTCTGTATAATTTCACAGTATTATACATATTTTTAAAAAAATCTATTATTTAAACTAAATGTTTATGTGCATGAAACTTTGGAAACATTTATTGAAATAGAATATTAAGTAAAATCTATCGTTTTTTAAATCAATCAATAAATTTTATAAAATAGTATTAAATAATTCTGCAATATTTTCCATTTTCTTTATGTTCCAAAATTTAAAAAAAAGGGGGGGATTAAATGGTATCAATCAATAGTGGAAAAAAAAAAAAAAAAAAAAAAAATTAACAAGCTTAAAATTTTCATTAATCATGTCTGACAGAAATCAAATAAACCTACTTTGCAGTTGTTGTTTAATGAATGAAATTAAATACTATATGCAACAAAAGACACTATTATATAATGATATAAAATAAATTTTCTTATTTCTTGCATAATTTTTTGTTAAAAAAAAAAAAAAAAAAAAAAAAAAAAAAAAAAAAGTTGGCTTTTATATTTAACCCAAATCTATAGATATTGCATTTTAAAATTAAAACTAATAAATAATTATTTAAGTAAATTTTGAATTCATATAAAAATGAAGTAATTTAGTCCTCTGTTGAACAAACTTAAATTCTACATAAATATTTAACTTGGATTCTTCTTTGTAAAATTCGTGCACAGTTTTATTGAGTAAACTTTTTTTAAATGGCTTGTTTTTTGTTTCATTTTTATATAATATATTAATTTTATTACAAAAAATACTATTTTCTGATTTATTCTTATGAATTTATCAATATTTTTATCTCCACTGGAATATAGTTAGCAAAGTTCACATGCAAATGTTGCAAAAACTATTGAAAAATTTTACACCATGCTTATTTTTTTCTTTAGTCATATTTTGAGTGATATCCTTGGTTATCCAATTATTATTTATCCTATTATTATTTGATTATTCTATTATTATCCTATTATTATTTTCTTTTGTAAAATAAAGGGTCTGTTTCAGCTTCAACTATCAGAAATTTAAACTTTGATCTTTATTTATTTTTTCTATCTTCATATCATTTACAGATTTAAGTTGATGCCTAATATTTTGAGTTTAACTTCTTCAGACCTGAGGTACACAAATGTGTACCTCCAGTCTTTTCCTCATAAAAACTAAACTGTTTGAATTTTTTGCATTTTTACTTTACTCCTATACAGCTGAATGTTTTTTTGTTTTAAAAAAAAACCAATAAATGTCAGCACTGATGAATATTACCTCATAAAATAAATATTATTTTCATCTGAGTTTCGAAAATACCTTTAAGACATTGTGGCCAAGAAAGTAAGAAATATTCAAGATTATTTAACTTAAATATTTTATAATAAAAATTTTTGAAGATTTGTTCATCATTTGCTTGTTTATAAACCTTAATTTTGTGATTGCGTAAAGTTATATTAGTGATAGTTTAACTGATGTTTTTAGTGGATTGGTACTTTTATACCCACATTTGTAAACCTAAATTACCAGTCCCCTAAAGTACTGATTTCATAAAAATGACTCTTTCCCTCATCTATGGTGTCCTTTTGAAAATGCAAAAGCAATAAATATATATTTGAAGAGTTATATTATGCTCAGGTCTGAAGAGGTTAAAAATAGACAAGCATTTAGGATAATTAAGTTGAATGTTATTCATGCATGCTCTGTTTAACTTAAAATAAAATTAAAAATAAATATAGGCTTAGCTGAAACATAGCTTTTATATATACATATATAATAGTCAATCTGACCTAGATTTTAGCCTAGTCATGCTAGGCTCTTACTTTGAAAATTGAAGCTAGTGATTTTAAGAGCCACCAAATAACATTTTTTTATTCCTTTTTGGGAGGGTAGGCAACTGTTTATTATTTGAAGATATTCTACGGATTAACAAACATATTATGTAAGAAAAGTGATGTTAAAATTTTATAAATTTACTACAACAATTATTGCTGTTCACTATTTTTTCTACTGATTCAACTTCAATATTACATAATTATATGCTGTCATTAGTCATTTTATTTATTTATTTATTTTCACTGTCAATGTTTTAATTTCAGGTTCAGGAAACAAATTATGATATTGGAAGAAGTTCCAGAATCGTGAATGGATTGATTAGAGGGTAAAAAATTTGTATCTTCATTTGAAAAAAAAATTCTGTAAATTTTGTTATAGAGTTTTCATAAAAGCTTGACATGTTAATCATTTTTAATGACACATTCAATTAAAATGTTTTTCATTAAAATACTAAATATATTGTACAGGGTTGGCACGGTTTAAACCAATTGGTTTTAACCATGGTTTAAACCATGGTTTAAACCAACTGGTTTTTTTCTCAAAAAAACCAATTGGTTTTTTTCGAAAAAATCAAATGACATTTTCTCAGTTTTCTTTATAATTTAAGGCTTACAAAATATTGAATGTAAGTATTTTATACTTTTTACACTTTACTTCAGCAATAAGCAATGGTTCTAGTGAGTCTAGGTCATTTTTTTATGCATAGGTTGAAAATCAGTATGCATTGGAAAACATTCTATCGCTCTAAAGAAAAAACTTAGAACATATGAATTGATCAATAAAATAGTTAAATATATTCAATATTTAGTATAAAATATTTTCATTAAAAAAGAAAATGTAGATTATTTAAAGCAATCTATCATAACATGCACAATGATTTTGAATATGGAGCTACATAACTTGATGATCTTTCAGATTTTGGAAAAACTGCAAAAGAAATTTTTTCTGATTGGGAAGATTATCTTTAAGAATAAAAATCAAAATATGAAGTTGAATAAGAGAGTATTCGAAAATGTGTTGCTAGTTATAGCATTTTAATAATACCAATCAAATTTTTTCTCCTGTTATCTGTTAAATCTTATGACCAAAAATGTATGTTTCAAATTGTCACTCAACAAACAAATCCCCCAAGAAATATTTCAAATTTATTTTTAAAAAAAGTATATAAAAAAGAATATTATATTCATCAAACTACATCAAATGTTTATTATTAGTAACCAAAAGATTGTTTACAAGATTTTTCAAAGTATCAACATTTCACAGTGTAGGGTAATTTATTCTTTAATCATGAGACTGTTTACTAATTGTTTAAATTAAAATGATTTTTTTTTTCAATTTTCTACCTAATTCACTATAATTATTTAATTTAAATTATTTTCAGATGAAATTATTTTATTTGTAATCCAACAATATCTGTTTTTAATGAATAAATATATATGTATGTGTAATAAAAAAGCATGTTTTAAAAAAACCCGGTTTAAACCAAAAAAACCTGGTTTAAACCAAAAAAACCGGTTTTTTTGGTTTTTTTCAAAAAAACCTGGTTTTTTTCCAACCCTGATATTGTATCATCATATATATATTAGGAATAATGTTTCATAGAAATCAGCATTTATTTTCTCTTATGTTGATAAAATTTCACTAGAATCAGCAGAGGTTTAAACCATTTGTTCTTTTTGGACTTAAATAGAGTATGTCTTTTTAGATATTTTATTATTACTAGCAAAAGCCATGCTTTGTTTGGATTCGCGAGGCATTATTTTATAAAACAGATATTTGAAAGTAACAATATTTTTTTTTTATTATTATTTTTGCATCTTTATTAAACAAAAACGTTATTTTATGTTTTGGCGCATTTAAATTTTTTATTTATGATGTAAAACTGGCATAATAAGATATTTTTGAAGCAAACTTTTACAAATTTTTTTTTAATTTTCAACTAAAAGCTCTTTTAAAGATGTTTTTACAATTTCAAGTAGCCACTGGTGTTTTCTAATTGTTTGAAATATGCATGTTTCCAATCTTTGTAATCAACATCCGATAATCTTTGATAGCTATTTTAGAATAATATATTTGAAGAAAGTTACTTCTTCAAAATCCTATTTTCTGGAAAAAACATTTGAAATCTGCTTTCGTTGATGCTATGAATTTTTAACTGTAAAACATTTTATTTTAATTTCTTCGTTTTTATACATGTTAGCGTATGAGAATTGCTGTAATTCTCTCCGCGTGGGAGAACTTTTTACTTTCTGTGAATGGCAACTCAATTAATGGAATTACTTTTTAACGAAGCGCTCTCTCATTCTCGAAGTGACGTTTTCACGAATAATTATTATTGTGTTTGCGAACTTATTAAAGTCTTATTTTTCTATAAAATCCTTCTGATTAATGAGTCGATATTATTTAGCCACAATACGACCTTCGCAAAAATATTTATAAAGAGCTTGAACCAACAACTTCACGCAGATCTTTTAATTTTTCATTTATATAACAAATTTAAGAATTAATTTTATTTGTTTACAATTATTTTGTTGCCAGTTTACAAAAAAAAAAAAAAAAAATCCATAATACAATTCTTTTAAAATGTTTAAGTGTCATCTGTGCAAACGATTTTGCGGGATAATGAAAACATGTTTTATTTAATAAATTAATCATGATTCTATCTATAATTATTTACTCCATGATTTAAACTTTTTTTTTTTTTTCTGAAAATATGCGCGTTTCATTTTTTATTTATTTGCTAAAATGTGTCCGTATTGGAAATGCATGTAAAATAAATTAATTAAAATAATAATTTTTTTAACGTTTTACTGTAAAAAAATTATATTCTGCAAATCTACAGATCATAATTTATTTTTGTGTTTAATTTGAAGTTAAAATATTGAATAGTTTTTTTGTAAAGCGTACGACAAATTGTAATTTGAGTGGACTAGTTGAGGATTCGCTTCGCTCATCCTAATTAATTTTTTGTTATGGAACTGTAATGAACACCTCTATTGCAATGTCTATAAATTTTATAATATAAGAAAGTACAGATATATCATGATTTTCCATAGAATATACAAATTTTTTTGAAAAACTGTGATGTTAGTTTTGCTTTCCAATTCTAATTTTGTACTACCTATGTTTTCATCAAACAGCTTTACTGTTTTATAAATCAAGAATGTAGAGAATCTTGTTTTATATGCCAAAGTAATAATTTTTTTTCAAACAAAATAACTTACACTGTAAAAAATAATAAATGCTTTTCAATTTTGGGAAACATTGAGAAAAATGCAATCATCAATCTTTTTCTGAATTAGCCACAATCCCAAAAAGTGTTCCATTGTCTTAATAATATCCAGAAATCAATAGATTTCAGGTTTAAAATAGCATTTCTGAAATGAAGGATATTTTTTTTTTTTTTTTTTTTTTGTTATTAGTATGAAAAAGAAAGAAAGAAAAGTACAAAATATTTCTGAGTGAAAATTTCAGCTTATTTACAGTGCATTATTCAATTTTCTCAACTCAAAATGCTGTTTATTTATTTATTTTCAATAGATGTTATTAAGCTGATGTTCCAGTAAATATTTCAGGTGCACTTGTAAACATTTTCAGATTCAACAGACAAATATGCTAAATTAAAAGCAATAAATAAACATTAAAATTAATATTATTTTGCCACTCTTGCTTTCATAAATTTTTGTCACACAGCTGAAAATGTTTATTTGAAAATTAATAGAAGTAAATAAGAAAATTGATTGTTACCCAGTAAAAGTTCTCAGAAATGTTTTTGTTGTTATTATTAGTAGTATTATTTAAATGGTTAGCCCCCCCCCTCCCCCCAAAAAAACTGTTTTGGAAGTGTTTTGTTAAATCTCATAAATCTTTTGGTGTCTGAGGTTTCTGAAGATGACAGAATGTTTTTCAAAACTGTATTTTGGGATGTTTCAGAAGAAATTATTTAATATTTACTAATGTTTTGCTACATCCAGAAACATTTTACATTATTTACAGTGTAATTATTCAGTAGCTGCATTTAAGGTTACCTTTGTGAAAGTCATAGACATTTCAGATATCTATTAGACTTCATTTGCTGCAGCATCTACTGTGAAAGAAGTCATTTAATAAAGAAATTAAGATGTAATTGATAAAGATTAGTTTTGTGACTAATCATAAATCAAATTTGGATTAAAAATTAGATTTAAGAGCCATAACTAGTTACTCAAAAAGACCCTTAAAATTATCACAATAATGTTAAGTGAATGGGCACGTTATTTTAAAATATCTCGCTTAAATTTTAATATTTTTACATGAATTCTTTTGCATTGGATAGCTGAGGACAATCTACAATCATTCTAGTTTTTACTTTTTCAATCTTGGTTTCAAATTTAAAAAAAAAAAAATATATATATTTTTAACTTTTGAGACTAGTTGGAATCTGTTCTGAAATTGAAACTATCGTAATATAAAAAATATATAACCAAATTTTAAAAATTAAAAACTAGCCTGGTTGTAGATCATCCTCAACTATCCTATTAAAAAAATGCTAAAACATTAAAATTTGAGCGAGATATTTCAAAATTGCGACCCCACAGACTTAACATTATCATCTGGGTCTTTTTGAGTGACTAGTGCAGGATCTTAAGTGAAGAATTGGATATTTTTAATTGCTGGCTTAGCTCGGATGTAATAATTAAAAAGATTAAAAAACAAAAAAAAATTAAATGTGGGGCTTTCTGCTTACGATATTTTGACAAAATTGCATGATTTCATAAATTTTTGTAAAAATATGTCACTTGACTAAAAAATAGTATACTTTTTCCTGTGTTAATGATTCATTTACTTGTCCATACTTTTTTAGAATTTTATTAATATATTTCAATTTGATTTGTTTTTAGGTTAAAGCAACAGAAAGTGATTTTGTATATTGTAGCTGCTGCAATCCTCCTTACTGTGATATTAGCTTTATATTTTACCATTCGGAAACATACTTGAAAAACTCCACTTTGTATTCATTGTTTATTTTCTATTACTCATGTTTTGTTTTATTTGCAAGGAGTTCGATCCAGGTAAAATTTCAGACCTATTTAGGATCATTTCACAAAAGTCCACTATAAAAAACCAGGCCCTTTCATAAAATTGAACCTAATCAAACAGGCTCATCAGAAAATTCATCCCTCTTAATAAAGTAGACTCCTTCACAAAGTTTATTCTTTAAAAACCTTCTTCTTCAGTAATCGTTCTTATTTTGTTGGGTTTAAAAATGTAATTTTCTAGCAAAAAAAGTTCACATGAAAGAAAAACTTTAAGAAATTATTATTAATAAATGCTTAGTTCAAATTTGAATATCTGGACTTCATTTTCATTGCAAAATGTTATTTTTCACAAAATAAGCCTCCAAGGGTTAAAAAACCTGCATTGATCCTTGCCTTGCCAGAAATATTTATTAATATCTGTAAAGAAATGTGTCTGGTATATATTCTTATAAATATTTAACTTAATCTTAGGTAGCTAAATAATATCTATGCAATCTTGTTCATGTAATTTTTTTCCCAAAGTTTGATCTAAAATTATTATTAACTAAATGAATTTATATTTCTACATCTTTCTTGCATTAAGAATTTGATTTTATTTTCATAACTAAACAAAAACACCTATTTTTGTAAGAAAAATCAATTGAGGTATAATTATAAAATAGAAATAGAAAATTTATGACTGTGCTCATCACCCAGGCATGATTAGTTTTAGAGTTTTATAATTAAAATGGTTAACATTTTATTTATAAATAACATGGTACAGGTTAACCTCCTCAGTCCTGAGACAAATTTTACATGGCATTACAAAAACCAGTTTAAAATTATTATGAAACATCTCCAAAGATGCATTAGTCTATATATCAATGCTTCTAATATGCACACATTTATTTAAAAAGTCTAGATGTAATTTTAACAATTCTAGAAGCATTTAAATTAATTTAAAGTGTGTTTTTTAGTGTCTGCTCGAGGCGACATTAGGACTGAGGAGTTTAATAATAAATATGGTTAACATTTATTGTATAGAAAATGTAATCTATTTTTTAGAATTAGATGTTATATTAAATGTAGAATTTGTCTTTTCTTGTAAAAAGCAAAAATGATTTTATTTTATTTGTTTATTTATTTTTTTAAGTAAATTTTTTTATGACTATTCCAGAATTGCCAAGTCTCCTGGCTTTGACAGGAGGTTCCTGCTTTTCTTTTATATCCCCATATTCATATTTTTATTTATATTTTTTGTTAAATTCCTAATGTAATTTTTATTTTTCATTTCTTGCTGTTATTGGTAGATAAAAATTGCAAAACTAGCTTATTATTCTCCTGTGTGATCAAACTCTTAAATCAAATAGAAATGACAGCTTTTTTAAATTTTGGCTATTATTATGAGAAAATCTTTTTATTTTTATTTTTAAATAAGGCAAAGTCTGCTTCATTAATATAGTATTTCCTATTAGATCTAATTTGTTGTGATTTCATGTCTTTTAAGATTTCATTTTTTTTCTGTCATTCAAAAGTTTTGAAAAAAAATCAAGGGACGTCATCATTTTTGTAATTGGCATAGTTACAATATTTTGCACATTTTGCAATTATATATATATATATATATATATGCCATATATGATGCCAGGATGTTAAGAGATACTTCAAAATAAAATTTAGTTAAACATTGATTTTAAAACACTGTTATAATATTTTAGGTTTGGAGTCTTATATAAGTCTCTGTTGAGTAAAATTGCATTTGTGCTTGTTATTAATGTTAGTAATATTAATTAAAAATTTAAAGGATAAAAATGTTGCCATTGTCTGTATGCTGATTTAAAAAAAAGTCAAAAAAGAAATATAGTCTTAGAAGACATTTTTTATTTATTTTTGTCAAAATATGCTTATATACAACCTTTTTTTATTTGTTTGTTTTTAATAAATTAAATTTGTAGTAATATCTAAGAAGTTGTTTTTTAAGATTTTATTACAAAATAAATTATTTTAGACTTTGAATTTCTGTTAATTTCAATAAATTTAAATGTAAAATTATGTTTTAGTTTTATTTTGTGTTTAAATAATATGTATAATCTGTTTTAAATAAGCTATTGAGTTATTTATTAAAAGTAAAGTGTATTTTTTAAAGTTTGTTTAACAGTTATTCTTTAAAAGAAGACTTCATGACATTTTAATAAATTCTATTTGTGTAAGTTTTAGCATATTTTTAATTAATTTTCTTGATATGTTTTTAATTAATCCAGCATATTTTAATGTAAATGAACAAATATTTATTTCTATTTTTGTTATTTTATGTTGGTAAAAAATACTTCCATTTAACTAAAAATGATTGGTTTATTAATAATTTTTAAAACAAATGTCACATCTTTATTTACAGAGTCAGCTTTATCTGCACTCATTTCAGATAGATATTAGTTAAATTAAAGAATAAATGTTTATTAAAATGTAATATTTTATAATCAATTGCATTTTAATAATGAGATTTTAAAAGAAAGCTTTGATACATTTGCTTTTTTCGTTTATTATCAAAATTAAAATCTTTATATCGCCATTGTTTAATTTTTTTTACTTTTGAAATTTTTTTCTTTTGTCTGTCATTAAGAAAAGTATGCAAAAAAAGGGAGGAAAATAAAATAACATAAATTATGGGGTTATTTGAAAATAACTGTTTAAATTGAGGTGTTAGGAAACTTTTGTTAATGAAAGTTATAAGAAAATTTTTAGTTAAGGAAAGTTGTTTTATACATTTTGCTTTTTGTCTTATATATATATATATATATATATATATATATATATATAAAGATCACATTCTGGATGATTCAAAATAGAGGTTAAGCTGATTATTTCTTGAAACACTGATAATCTGGATTTACTTTTAATTACAAAAAGTATACAATTTAAGATCATATCTTAAATATGACATTTATTTTGCAAGAAGCTGCATTCATAATATATGTAATTTAATATCTTATGTGGGTTCTGAGTCATATAAATGATATTTTAAAAATTAACCATGCTTTGAAAAGTAGAACAGTAAATATTTCATTTTTCTATGATCAAAACTCATTATGATACTTTGAATTTTATGAAATTTTGGGACATTTTTAGCACTTAAACAGATATTTTTTTCTGTGCTTTCTAGTCCTGAAATTAGATTATTATTATTTTATTATCAGCGTATAGAGAAAATTTGTTGTAGTATAACTTAAAGGACTTCGTGAAGAATTGAATTTCACATTTTAATAGATATTCTGCTCTTTGCAAAATAAATACCATATCTAAAAGCTGTACTTTTGTATGTTTACTTTTTATAATTATAAATATGTTTCTATTGTAGTGCTTTAGGAGGTAATTAACATAATCTATATTTTGAATCATCTCATATACTGTAAATAAATGTAAATCATGTATTATAGAACGTAGACGATATATTTTATAATATATAGTCTATAAAATATAAAAGGTAATTTTTAATATAGATGACAAAATAAATGTTTAATTTTTTTCTCTCTCTCTCTCTCTCTCTTTTCTGAGTTACATAAATGAAAAGCCCTTTTAAGCTTATTACATGCTCAATCCTAAAAAGAAAACTATTTATGTACCTAATTAAATAAAAAGAAGTGCTAATTTAATGTTATTTTTTATTGCATCAGTTTCTCTCAAAGCTCAACCTTTGACTCAAGTAAATCATTATATTGTATATTTCATACTTTATTTTTTATGGATTTTAGCTCTGTTAATTATATCCAGTTTTCTAGTTTTGGATATAATTTTTTAAATTATGTTTTTATTTAATGTGTATACTACTTGCAATGCTAATATCACTAAATTTACATATGTATATCTAATGAAGCATATTTAAATATATTGTATATAAATAAAATAAAATGTAAATAATTATTAGTACACTAACTTTTTGCTTACATTGTTTCTCTTTTTGTTTTTCTGCCAGAATTGTGTGTTTGTTTTCATGCACATATACACAGGGTTGACTTTTTGCCAACATTATCAATTTGGCTAATCAGAAATGAAAAACAGTAGCCAAATTAGGAAAATATTAGCAAAATAGATTCATTGTGAAGCTCAAAAAAATCAAATTTGACCCTTTTATGATTCTTTTTTTTTTTTTTTTTTTTTTTTTTTTTACCCAGTATGTTCTAAAATAACTTAATATTTTATAACTGCTTTGTTCATTTTTTCATCTCTATTACATTATGAAGCATGGAAACTATTAAAAATAAGTATATTTCAAATCTCTTGGACAATCAAGCAAAATTATGAAATGCAATTTAATTCATTGAAATATTCTGAAATATAAATTCCCAAACAAAGATAACTCAGGATTACAATATTACATTTATTAAATCTGGGAAAAAAAAAAAAAAAAAAAAACTTTTTCAATATTTCAGTTTTTTATTGCCTCAAGACTTCAAGATTGCACTGTTGCTTATTGGGTCCATTAGCACATATTAAAGTCAATATAGTAGAACCCCACTTATCTGAAAATTGGCTTAACTGAAAGACTAAAATTTCATAAAGTCCACTTTAAATGTGAAAATTTTTATTTTCAATACTATTCTTACCAATGTCAAATGACACCTTTCAACATATTTTGATTTATAAATACTATTTAATTTGTAAGTTTTAGATCAAAAGAATTTTTAATCATTTTTAATATATTAAAGAGTTATTTTACTACATATTATTAAAAATTAGCAGCAAAATAAGTAAAAATCTAAACTTTGAAAGGTATTATTGCACACTGGTAGAAATAGTGTTAAAAAAAGCATATTCTTTATGAAATAACATAGTCAAGTTACTTATTTGGTCCATTGCATAATTTTAGTCACTTTATTAGATAAGCACATACGGCACTTGATTTTTTTAGAAAATACATTGTGATTTTCTTTTGTTTTTCAACTTCAGGGTGCTTTGAATACAGTACCACAACATTTTTATTACAATTATGTTCCGAATTGCGATCAGAACTTTTAATCTATCAAGTTTTCACCATAAACCTTCCTGTTATTAAAAAATTCCTATGGAACCCCAGTTAACCGAAAATGTTCTGGTCCCATGCTTTTCGGATAACTGTAACGGATAACTATAGAATAACTATAATTATATTAAATATGTATAACATGTAAAATATATTGGATTCCAAAATGGGGTTTTGCTGCATTTTCATTTCTTACAGACATTAGCTTTCTCAATTTAGTTTTCATTGTGTTCAACGTTCATTATGCTAAATATTCTCTCAGAGTCCAATAAATGTTATGGTAAGATTACAGCAAAATGTAGCATGTTATGTTGTATGTTTTATAGTATAAAGCTGTGGCAGGTCGTTTTTCAGATTGAAATTTATGGTATCATTCAAATTCTTGGTTGTGCAAGGAGAATTCAAATAAGTGAACAAAAGTGTCACTTGTACTGACACACACACACACACACACACAAAAAAAAAAAAAAAAAAAAAAAAAAAAAAAAAAAAAAAGAGTACTGGCAATTTGGCAAATTTATTTGTCCATTTACTCGTCAAATGAAATATTTTGTTGTGATTTATCACAATGGCAACTGACAGCGAGAATTCTGCATATACATTCTTTCGAGATGGAAAGAGACTGAAAGGACATAAAAGCATGTGTGAAATGGCATCCCTTAAGGGTGTTCTTAAGTCAAAAAGGGCAATTTTGTGATACATGCTTTAATTTATTTTTGTTCGGAAATGCATGAAAATAGCATGTGTTATTATTCGGAAACTGTCTAATTGCACTCATTTTTCTGTTTTTTAAAAAACACAATAGATTTTTCATAACAAGCCTTCAAAGTTGACACTTTTGAGCATATTTCTCGACGATAGCAGAAAAATCGGTTGAAAAGGAGGAGAAAAATGGGTGATTACGTCATCGAAATAGCTTATAACTCGATAAGTAATTTAATTATCATAAAATGGAAAAATAAGTTCAATTCGAAATCGCTTCCATAGTCAGGCATTAAAATTTTATATCTTTCTGTTAAAAAATGAATTTGTAAATGTGTCAAAACATTTTTCGCTTATTGAATGGATCTGTTAAGAACACCCTTAAAATGAGTTGACTACAATCTATGCCAAACAAAAATGCACTTGTTGTTTTACTATTAACCCTCCACTTACCAAACTGAAATTAGGCTAGTTTCCCACCAAAAAACAGGGCTCAATAAATATTAATAACTCTATAATGCTAATTGACTCCTACCAGACTATAATTATATTAAATATGTATAACATGTAAAATATATTGGATTCCAAAAATGCTAATGTTAAGCCCCTTTTTTTTCTAAGGGAATTATTTTGAATGTATCTGTTAGGATCCATTAGCCTCATCTGGTAGTAAGAGGGTTAAAAAAAAAATGTTTGTTCTATCAGTATTTTGTTTTTGTCGTATGAAATGAATAAGGAAAAGAAAGCAAGGAGGAAAAAATTAAATCCTACCAAAAAAGGCAAAAATGATCTCATTTGTTGTGTTTAGTAGTAGTGTCTGTCTATAGTGCATCGCCTTATTTAAATATTTCAGCCTAAAATTGGAATGTGCATTATACATGGAATATTTTTAATGGCAATATGAAATCATGCAAGCTTCCACGAAGTCAATAAATATAATTTTGAAATAAATATGACTTTTGAATATATATATATATATACAGATCGATGTAATAAGACAAATAATTGCATATTTATGAACTGTAGTCTCTATATTACATGAAAAATTAGGTATTGTTTTTTGTTGTCAATAAATATTTTTAAACAATGGAAAAAATACTCATTGTGGAAACCTTTATTTTGTGGTATTTCACTAATGAGCAAAATTACATAAATGGCTACAGTAATTTATGTTTGAGAAAATAAAGTGAGCGAGGTTTTCTACTGACTACTTCTCAAAGTTTTCGGCAACTCTGCTGTTAAAATTGATGCCATATTATACATTACATTGCCATATTATATATTGGTGCATTACATTGTATTATGAAACATTATACACAAAATATTACCATTTCTAGAATCTAAGGTGTATCTTAATTTTTAGCTTTGAAAATAATTTTTCTTTAAAATTTATGTACACAACAAAATTTGAAAGAAAGGATTAAAAAATATGGTAAATTTTAATTTGTTTATCCTTCATTATTCTAAATTAGTGTTCATTCTTCGTAGACATTTCTTCTTCTACATCATCACACAGTTCACTATATGAATCTTTATGGCTTTCATGTGCCTTCATTATTGAATTGTACAAATACAGCTTTTTGTACACACCATTTAGGAAATTTGTGATTTTCTTATTTTCCCATTAATGTTGAATAAATTTTTAGTTGTTAATTTTATGCCAAATAGGGTGCTATGAATCCAAACCACTGCACACATACAGTAGACAGCTGTGATATTCAGCCATATGGGCAATAAAAGTTTTAACGCTACAAATTAAGCAAAATTCATGTAAGATAAAAATATCTAGGGATTATAATAAATAACTGCTTAATTATTCTAGGTTATATGAAATAATAACACTATTTAATCTCAATCTCTCATCTGGAAATGTTCCAAGGACAGTTTGGATAAAAGTTATACTCAGCAAATAAATCTGTAAAGTTGGGCCTCTGTATAATTTGATCTTCTATGAGTAATATAAATAATAAAGGTAATATAATATAAAAGTAATATAAATAATAAAGGCTGATAATGCTTGTTACTATGATGCCTGAGTGTTTTGAGAACCTAAAACCATTAACATTCATGTTGCCATCTGATTATAATGTTGTATTTTTTCAAAGGAAATTCATAGGTTCTTGATTGAATTAAAAAAAAAAAATAAAAAAAAAAAATAAAATAATAATATTTTATTCTTATTAACTAAGTTTTATTTTAGAATACCCCAGAAAAAAAAAGTATGTTAATGGTCTAATAAGTATAGTTTCAAAAATTACATTTTTAGAAAGTTATATTGCTGTAAAATAAAAACAAATGCAATTTTTGCAGACAAATTTTATCAGGTCTCTTTGGCCAATAAGGCTATAAAAGCAACAGATTTTAATGTTAGCTGTAAACTTTACACAAAATGATTTCTTTATTAGATTAGATTAAATATGGTATATTAAAAAATGATTTTAATTTCTTATAAATTGGAATTGCAACTGAAACTCTAAACTGATATAATAAATGGCATTGCACATTGTGCTCATTCAGTTGGAATAAGCAAGTTTCAGTACAGCATTTCATTCCAAAATATTGAATGCCCCAAAATTCGGCAATCCTATTGTTCTTCCAAATGCAGAACAATATAATTTGCTGTTGGTGGAAATTTCATGTATAACTGTGATATTTTATTAACTTTTTCTGTTCACTTGAATCAGTAAAGTTTGCAAATGACAAATGTATGACATATCTGTATATCACGGCAAACATATAACAAAAAACGGAAAAAGTTTTTTTAAATTGATAATATAATTGAGAGGTGTGAAGGTAATGCAAGGAATGGTAACGTTGTTATAGGGGGTGGGGGGGGGGGAGTCAAAATTATCAAAAAGTTAATAACCAACCACTAATGTTTTCAAAATGATGGTGACAGTGTGTCCCTGTTCCAACATAGGTTATATTTTATGTCGGTGCCGAACCTCAGGGGAATATGCAGGAGCTAAAAAAGTTCTAAAAAGGCGATTTTGTGATATTGAAAGGCCTGTGAACCCGTAATTTAAGATGGTAAGTTTCTTATAAGATGTCAATGTTCTGTAACAATTGATTTAAAAAAACTCGAAATTTAAAAGGGGAGAAAATGTGCTAAAAATGTTCTAAATTATGATTTTTATGGAATTGCTAAAGATCGAATTTGAAATTTGGCATAATTGACACCTGGTAGATTTTAATACTCTCTAAGAAAAATTTCTAAAGAATGCCAAATAAAATTAAGTGAGCAAAAAGTGTTCTAAATTATGATTTCTATGGAATCACAAGAAATATCAAAAAGATTTTAAAAGTAATGGTGCGAAAATTATGGTAATAGTCCATGTTCCGACATAGGCTGTAACATGTAACTCCCAGCAAGTACATGAACAAAATATATTTTAAACATGCAGTTTTTCAATTTTGGTTGCAGATATTTTTTTAGAAATTTCTTTCACTTTCGAAATCGGTTCCGAAAACGAATGTGTTACAAAAAATATCTCTAATTAAAATCTAAGAAGTCAAAAGGGGGGGGGGGATGTAAAGATGCACCTCAGCAATCTAGTGCCAAAAAAGGGGAAGAAAATATCGAAATGCAAACGAGATATTATTAAATAACCTCCCTATAGATTTAGCATTAACCCGCGAATCTCTTCGTCTGACGGGCACAGGAATCTTAATAATAATAATAATAATAATAATAACAAAAATATTAATATTTAAAAATTAGTATGGATAAAAAAAACATTAAAAAAACTTTAAATTTTTTTAAATTAAATATGCAGAGCAATTCCATCTCAGCTCAGGCAGGGCATGTCAAATCACCATCACGGATTTTTTTCAAAAAAATTCAGTAGTTAGAACTAAGTGATTTATAAAATTTCCTAAAAGGATTTTTCCCTAAAAAATTTATTTCTCTGATTACAGCACTTTAAAGTTCATGATAAAATTGGCAGTTTTCAGAAAAACTGAAAAACGCTTCATTTTGAAATGAACACAATACCAAACTTATTCAACATATTCAGTCAATTTATTTTTTATAAACAGTTATTAAACTGAATTTTACTTTGGCATAGTTTTAAAAAATATAGTGACATTTTTACTTAATTAAAAAAATTAGATTTTAAGTACAAAAAATATAATTATTAGAGAATTTAAGATTTTTTTTTAGAATGAAAAAAAATATTTTAAAGCTAAACATTGATGGCAATCCAAAGACCTTTAATGGGAGTTTTACAGCAAATTTTATTTTAACTCTAAGGTGCTTACAACTTTTGTAATTCAATTTTAAATTTTGCAAAATTTTGTAAAATCACTACTTTTGAAATGCAATTTCTCAAAAACACCATTTTTTAAAAATCTGATAATATGCTCAATTCATACCTTATTAGTCTCTAATAAATACCTTACAAGCAAATCGTGTGTTTTTGCTTAGAAAATTTTATATGATTTTTTGAAAATAACATGTTGTGTGTATTTTTCAACAGACCACAAAAGCAAGCTCTTCCTTATTTAACCGAACTTGTAATGTAATTAATATTTCAAACTAAAAAATACATCACTAGTACATAATTATTACTGTTAAATTATAGCTAATCATTTGCTTTAATTTAAAATTGCGTAAAATACAGTCAATAATAAAATTAGTATTGATCATATGTCATTTGATTCCATACTCATAAATGTGCTAAATTCATCAACAGTGTGTTAAATATTTTGTTATATAGTATGGATATAATATATTAAAATGCAAATACATACATTACAACTGAATTAGATTTTTTTTTTTTCAAGTTTAGTTTTTTTCCAATTAGTTTTTTTTTTCCTCAGAAAACCAGAAGATCAAGCTTTTTCTTATTTCTCTGTATTTATAATAATATTTTTTAATGAAAAAATAATAATATGCACATTATTATGGCAGATAAATATAAGCTAATCTTTAAAAATTCCTATTCATAAAATTAAATAAGCCAAACCCCTTAAAAAAAAATCTGCGCTTGTGATGCATTTTGACTTTGCTGAAAATTACTCACTAATACTGCCAAATGAAGTACAAAGCTACCACTGGCAGAATACTCAGATATCGTTAGTTACCTGCACAGCATACTTTAGAGAAGAAATAAAGAGTTTTTCATAGTTTCTGATGATTAACTCATGATACAGCTCATGCTGTTTGTGACATAGAAAAAGTAAAAAAAGAATTATATAAGTTGTACCAATTACAAACACTGGAATCACCTGTGTATATACCAGATGGAGCTGGAGCACATTTTAAAAACAAGTATCAGTTTTATGAATTGCACAAAAATAAAATTGTACTGAAGTAGAGGATATTTTCAGGTACTGGCCATGTTAAAAGTGCATGTGATGCTATTGGGGACTGAGACAGGCACTATGCAACAAAATTTAATCTCCAAAAGGAGCCAATAAAAGCTATCCAAAAATCTGTCTCATTTGTTGCTGAACTATCTTCTCTGCTAAAAAATAACATTCTAGTCCATCCAGACAGAAATATTATCCAATCCTATCGAACTAATAATGAGAAAGAATATGCTAATGCAAAATCTATTGTTGGTATTAGATATAAACATTATAGGGTGATTGTAAATAATGAAAATTATATGGAACGAGCAAGTAAAAATGAATTGACAAAAGTTGAAACCTTCAGCCAAATGAAAAGACAATATTCAATACATAGTTTCCAAATCGGTGATTTCATTGAATGCATTTATGAAAATAATTGGTGGATAGGACAAATCAATGGTATATCAATCACAAGAACTAAATGACATTAAAGTATCATTCATGTACCCAACATGGTCCATAGATAAAGCATTCCAGTGGCCAAAAGAATCTGGAAAGAAAAAATATGAATGTGCATTACCATTGGAAAATGTGCTTCTAGAAAGAGAAAAACCAGTTACAATAGGACAATCTGAGAGACTTCATACCTTCAACGATAAGGAGTTGAAGTTAATTTAAGAAACCTTCACTACCTAATTCTTCTGTTATGTATGTATTTGCACATTAATATATTATATCCATACTATATAACAAAATTTTTACACAGTGTAGATGGATTTAACACATTCATGAGTATGGAATGAAATGACATATGATCAATACTAATTTTATTATTGGCTGTATTTTACGCAATTTTAAATTTAAGCAAATGATTAGCTATAATTTAACAGTAATAATTATGTACTAGTGATGTATTTTTTAGTTTGAAATATTAATTACATTACAAGTTCGGTTAAATAAGGAAGAGCTTGACTTTGTGGTCTGTTGAAAAATACACACAACATATTATTTTCAAAAAATCATATAAAATTTTCTAAGCAAAAACACACGATTTGCTTGTAAGGTATTTATTAGAGACTAATAAGGTATGAATTGAGCATATTATCAGATTTTTAAAAAATGGTGTTTTTGAGAAATTGCATTTCAAAAGTAGTGATTTTACAAAATTTTGCAAAATTTAAAATTGAATTACAAAAGTTGTAAGCACCTTAGAGTTAAAATAAAATTTGCTGTAAAACTCCCATTAAAGGTCTTTAGATTGCCATCAATGTTTAGCTTTAAAATATTTTTTTTCATTCTCAAAAAAAATCTTAAATTCACTAATAATTATATTTTTTATACTTAAAATCTAATTTTTTTAATTAAGTAAAAATGTCACTATATTTTTTAAAACTATGCCAAAGTAAAATTCAGTTTAATAACTGTTTATAAAAAATAAATTGACTGAATATGTTGAATATGTTTGGTATTGTGTTCATTTCAAAATGAAGCGTTTTTCAGTTTTTCTGAAAACTGCCAATTTTATCATGAACTTTAAAGTGCTGTGACCAGAGAAAAAAAATTTTTAGGGAAAAATCCTTTTAGGAAATTTTATAAATCACTTAGTTCTAACTACTGAATTTTTTTGAAAAAAATCTGTGATGGTGACTTGACGCATATCAGTACTGTCTGCCTGAATTGAGATGGAATAGCTCTGCAGTTGTTTTTTTTTTTTTTTTTTTTTTTTTTTTTTTTCAAATTCATTTTAATTTTTAAACATTTAAATTTAGTGTATTCATCATTTGAGGCATATTTTTTTAAAAATAAACAAAATCTTTGAAAAGGTAAATTATCTTAACTTAAAGGCTGTTGTACCCATCAGGCGAAGCGTTCGCTAGCTGAAGCCAAACCTTTGGGGAGGGTATTTGCTAATATCTCTTTTTCCTTTCGACATTTTTATTTTTATTTATTTATTTTATTTTATTTATATTTTATTTTATTATTTATTTATTTTGGCATTAGATACCTGAGGTGAATCTTTACATCGCCCGCTCTTTTAATTTTTCGATTTTGATTGCAGATGTTTTTTATAATGACGCTTTCATTTTCGGAACCGATTTCGACAGTAAAAGTAACTTTATATAAAAAAAAAAAATATCAGCAAGAGAAAAAAGCGCGATGTAAAGATGTACCTGAGCTACCCAATGGGGAAAATAAAGAAAATTAAAAGTGTTGAAATGTAAACAAGGTATTAACTAATAAGTTTCCATAGGTTTAATATTAGCTCGCGACCGCTTCGCCTGTCGGGGATAAGACAACATCTTGAAAATTGTCAAAGTATCGATTTTCTTCTTTTTTTAAATATTAACTCAAAGCTTCTTTAATTGTGAATATTTTGCACTTCATTTTTACCTATGTAAGAACTATATCGCAAGATATTTGAAGTTTTGTTAATAGATCCAGTGCAATTTCCCATACAAATGAAAACTTTAAACTGTTTTTTCTCCATGATTTTTCTTCATACTTTTATAACTTGCTTGTTAGATATATACTAAGGCTTTTTTGCTAATTCAGATGCAAATTTGAATTTTTTTTTTTTCTACTTGTTTTACATGATGTATTTAATATTTTTGTGCACGGATTTCACCTTTTAAATTGAGTGTTTGATGAATTTCCTTCATTTTTTAGGGTTTCGTTCATCTGACGAAACCCTATTCGTCTATTTCCTCTGTCTGTCTGTCACAGAGTCTGTACACAAAAACTATACAAGTCAGAGCTTTCAAATTTTGTGTACTTACTGCAGAATATTTCTTGTCACCAACAAATCATAAAAGATTGAAAAATACTGTTATTTTAATTAAAGTATATATTTTAATATCACCAGTTCATTTGTTGTTGTTTTCTCTTCTAATTGCTGCCCCAGTTTAAATAGATATAAAAAAAAATATTATGTATCTAAAATAATAATAATAATGGATTAAATAAATCGCGTGAAAAACGTGTATTTGTTTTTATTTCGGTAATTAATTCCAGAATTGTATTTTTTGTCACGGCAAACCACGAGACACGCGGAAAGAAAAAGCGATAGTTTTTTTCTAGATTTTGATAATCGCAGTACAAATTTTTTAATTATTGATTTTACAAATTTGGTACATCCGCATGCGGTTGTTATTTTATGTGCTAATTCATAAAATCTAAATTTAAAAAAAAAAGCGAGATCACAACTTTTCAATTTATGAAAAAATAAATTTTTAAACTTACAGAAAATATACTTTTTCGCACAGACAATTAACGGGAATTTATTAAAATTAGGAAAACTAAATGATCGCTTTTTCGACATAGTTTATAAAAGGGGCCTCCCCCCCCCCAAACATTTGCAAATGTTGTTACACTTGGCAAATTTAAAGTTTTTTATGGCAAATTTAATTAAAATTTTAATAAAAACTAATACATTTCCTATTTTTGATAGAACTTGCAAAAGTTACAACTCTAATTGGGAATATTATTAAACTTTTTACAAGTAAGAACTGTATTAAATTTTCTAAGTGTGGTAACTTGGCAAAATTATAAAACGAGTTGGCAAATATAATAATTTGACTTGGCAATTTAAGGTCTTCTCCCCCACCAATAAAAAGTCTTAGCGATGGCCCTGGTTTATAATACATATTACAAATTTTATAAATTTAAGATAAATTAAATTTTTGTTGGGGGGAAGGACAGTGTTGTCTTTTTTCAGTATATAAGCGTGTTTGTTGCAATTAAAATGAGTTTTTTTTTTTTTTTTTTTACTGAGCACTAATGTAAATATTATTTCTTAACATAAAATATTTGTAAAAGTGAAAATTTTTGCGAGATTAGAGAGTAGTCCGAGGAGGGGCTATTTTCTAAATTGTTGTTAAGTTTGAGAAAACTAAAGAATCAATCGCTTTAAACTTTGACATATAGTTTATAACACATAAGACGAATAGGGATAATTATTTTTTGAAAGATATATTAAACGAAACCCTCTGTCCGATCTGCGATCACACTTACCTATTTGTTATTTTAATATGCAAGAGGAAAAAAAAAATACTAAATGTAAAATCCTGTACATCTAAAAATCCTGGCACAATTTAATGTAATATATTCTAATGAATGAGGGAAAAATATTCATCTTGATAAAAATAGTAGATATTTTTAAAAAGTTAATTAAAAGAAATAAATTTTAGTAAAATAGGCTATTCTACAATATTTTTTTATTTTTACTATTTTATTTAATGTTTAGCGTTAAGTATTGTGCCACCACAAATATTACAATATTATTAAATAAAAACAAGTAAGAAAAATCATGCGTTAAGCATAGATTATGAAGCACTTTCCAACGCTTCATGAAATCTTTAACAAAACTTCGTTATTTAGTTAAATCTACATATATAAAAGAAAGTCTGGATTTCGTATTAATCACGACACAAAAAAATCTGCCGAAAATAAAATCTTTAAAATTGGGGTAAAAATACTTCTGATAACATCGAGTGCCGCTAAGAAGGGATTTTCAAAAATTCCATCCCTAAGGTGGTTAAGAAAAGGAACGAACTTTTAAAAAATTCCTTAAAAATCGGGGGTTTTAGTTATTTTTCAACTGATAACATATTTTAGTGTATTTTTTCATGCTGAATCGAATGGTACCAAGCAAATTCTTTTAAGTTTAGTAGTTCGCGAGATACTTCACATTTTCCTGATTTGGCGACTTCGGCGCAAAAACCTGAAATTTTCAGTCCTTATCTATATATATAAAAGAAAGTCTGGATTTCGTATTAATCACGACACAAAAAAAATCTGCCGAACCTAAAATCTTGAAAATTGGGGTAAAAATACTTCTGATAACATCGAGTGCCGCTAAGAAGGGATTTTCGAAAATTCCACCCCTAAGGGGGTTAAAAAAAGGAACGAACTTTTAAAAAATTCCTTAAAAATCGGGGTTTTTAGTTATTTTTCAACTGATAACATATTTTAGTGTATTTTTTCATGCTGAATCGAATAGTACCAGGCAAATTCTTTTAATTTTAGTATTTCGCGAGATACTTCACATTTTCCTGATTTGGCGACTCCTTCGGCGCAAAAACCTGAAATTTTCAGTTCTTATCTACATATATAAAAGAAAGTCTGGATTTCGTATTAATCACGACACAAAAAAATCTGCCGAACCTAAAATCTTGAAAATTGGGGTAAAAATACTTCTGATAACATCGAGTGCCGCTAAGAAGGGATTTTCGAAAATTCCACCCCTAAGGGGGTTAAAAAAGGAACGAAATTTTAAAAAATTCCTTAAAAATCGGGTTTTGTAGTTATTTTTCAACTGATAACATATTTTAGTGTATTTTTTCATGCTGAATCGAATTGTACCAAGCAAATTCTTTTAAGTTTAGTAGTTCGCGAGATACTTCATATTTTCCTGATTTGGCGACTTCTTCGGCGCAAAAACCTGAAATTTTCAGTCCTTATCTATATATACTAGCAGCCTTCGCCCGCTACGCTGGTCAATTTTTTTAAAGAAACTTTGAATCAAACGAAATTTTTATATCATAGTAATTTTTAGTTTTATATCGTAGTTTAGACTGTCTGTCATCGGTGAAAAGTCAGTCATCTAAACGGAAAGTTCAGTGTTAGTCACCAATGAATGACGTAGCGCTCAACGTGTTAACAATTTTAATCACATAAAAATTCATTCAGCGGAACCTTTAAATTAAAGCCAACCTTTTGTAATTGTGTTCATCTGATTTAAAATATCTCTATAATTATTCAATTAAACAACGTAGAATGCTACATTTCACTTGTTACAAAATTTCTGAAAAATTATCCAACTAACAATGTAAGTTCCCTTAAAATCTATCTAGTAGAGCTTAAGTTATAAGCGTCCGGAATGAAATTTCACTTTGCGTTTTATATATATTGAGATAATTAAATGTAGCTTACATAATCACGTTAACCTGATTATAAAACTCACTTTCAAAATTTTAGGTTCAATAGATTTTTTTGTACGATAATTAATACGAAATCCAGACTTTCTTTCATATATATAGGTTGAAAATTACAGCTTTTTTGCGCCGAAGACATCGCCAAATCAAAAAAATATAAGGTATCTCACGAACTACTGAACTTAAAAGAAAATGCTTAATATCATTCGATGCAGACAGAGCCCGATCAAGCTGAAGTTGGGCCCAGGGCCTGTTAAAAAATTGGGCCCCCCTACCTACTCATTTTCGGCGATACTTTCACATAAAAAATATTTATTTGATGAGTTGACAAAGTTGTTTGGGTTTAAAGTGCCTAGGATAAAAACTTCTAAAAATTTTATTGAATCATTCAGACTGTTTAAATTTTACGTTTCATATTTTATAAAACAATATTATTCGAAAAGTATTTGATTAAGGAAAAAAAATCAGCCACATAATTTCTGGGCCCCTGAAATTGGTGGGCCCAGGGCCGAGGCCCCGGAGGCCCGTGCATTAATCAGGCCCTGGATGCAGAATGAAAAAATACACTAAAATATGGTATCAGTTGAAAAATAACTACAAAATCTGATCTATATACATAAGGATTGAAAATTTCAGGTTTTTGCGCCGAAGTCATCGCCAAATTAGGAAAATGTGAAGTAGCTCACGAACTACTGGATTTAAAAGAATTTACTTAGTAGCATTCGATTCAGCATGAGAAAATACACTAAAATATGTTATCAGATGAAAAATAACTTCAAAAGCCGATTTTTAAGGAATTTTTTAAAAGTTCGTTCTTTTTCGTTTAAAAGGTCTTTCGTTTAAAAGGTCGTTCCACCCCTTAGGAGTGGAATTTTCGAAAATCCCTTCTTAGCGGCACTCGATGTTATAAGCAGTATTTTTACCCCAATTTTCAAGATTTTTAGTTCGGTAGATTTTTTTGTGCTGTGATTAATACGAAATCCAAACTTTCTTTTATATATATAGATTATTTATTTAAATTAAGACCCGCCTCTGGTGATCAATTTGGTCTCCCTTAAATTTATGCTAAGCTTTGAAATAGTTTACTTTTATTCATAATTTTATTTACTTGTGTAGCTTTACTAAATCTGCAGATTCTGATAGAGAAATGAATAAATCTATGCAATCAAGGCAACATTTAGGGGAAGATTCTGTTAATATTTTGTTCTGGTTGGCGCGATTAGCGAAGAAATCCCAAAATAGCGCCGAAAAACCATTTTTCATTTGTTAATTTAATGAAAAAAAAGTGTTTTGAAAAAGATATTAAAGGAATCCCTGTGTGCGATTGCCAATCACACTTACCCACTTTTTTTTATATATATATACTACTTTGCTATCCCGTCAACCAATTTCGCCAAACTAATAGCCCAATTTTACATATTGACGTAATTTTTATTTTAAATAACGAAAAAAACAAATAATTAGTAGAATATTAAGAAAAATATTAATAAAAAGTCGAAATAAAAAGCATTTAATGACATTTTAAACACGTGAATCGTATTTAATGTCATTGAATGCGACATTCACGATCATCTATTATTAGCATTTAATCTGATAGTTTGGCAATAATTTTTTGGTCGACGGTATAACCTAGTAGTACCGTTTTTTTTTTAGAATGAATGATAAATTAATTGCAAATATTTTTTCATGACAATGATTTTTCCTTCACATTCAAAATATTTCTTTTTTAGTAATGGCAAAATAACTGCTGATGAAAAAGATATAATAGTAAGGCTAAAACTCAGATTTAATGACTGCTTGGCATATGACTTGGCGGAGGCTCGATAAGTACGCTAATTCTATCAACCTAAATATCCAGATAGAGTGTAAACGAACAATTGGTACCATTTGATTATTCCGTCGATCAATTTCGCCAAATTATACAAATGGATATAATTTTTATTTAAAATAACCAAAGAGTTAATAAATTACTAAAATATTAATAGAAATAGAGATAAAACATCGGATTAAAATTACTTGACGACGTAACAATTATGCAAAACATATTTAATGTCAAAAGAATGTGATATTTACGATCATCCATTATTGACATGAAAACTTATACTTTGGCGACAGTTTTTTGGTCGATGGGAAATCAATATTGCCAAATAATGTAAACAAATTATATAAACAATAATATTGCCAATAATATTTAGGTGTAGATGTCATCTACGGATCACGTTGGCACGATTACAACAAAATTGCGATTTTATGCCTCACGTGGTAATTCAGTAATAGTCGTTTATTTATCAGTAAACTATTTCATTATGTTTCTTTTCTATTTTAAAATTATACAAACTGTTTTGTTCCATAATTACTAAGACTTAATTTATTTATTATTATTATTCAGATTACATTTTCTTGGCAACGGGAAAGAAAAATGGTTATTTTTTATCGGAAAAATTTTAATTGAATCTGTATGAAAAATAATGAAATTTTGAATTATTAAGAAAAATATTTGAATAAATTAATTAAAAATTAGCCTATGTTCACCGGAAATAGCGTAGCTTTCCAACGGTGAAAGAATTTTTCAAATCCGTAAAGTAGTTTCGGAGCCTATTCAATTCAAACAAACAAACAATCAAATCTTTCCTCTTTATAATATTAGTATAGATAAAAGAAAGTCTGGATTTCGTATTAATCACGACACAAAAAAAATCTGCCGAACCTAAAATCTTGAAAATTGGGGTAAAAATACTTCTGATAACATCGAGTGCCGCTAAGAAGGGATTTTCGAAAATTCCACCCCTAAGGGGGTTAAAAAAAGGAACGAACTTTTAAAAAATTCCTTAAAAATCGGGGTTTTTAGTTATTTTTCAACTGATAACATATTTTAGTGTATTTTTTCATGCTGAATCGAATAGTACCAAGCAAATTCTTTTAAGTTTAGTAGTTCGCGAGATACTTCACATTTTCCTAATTTGGCGACTTCTTCGGCGCAAAAACCTGAATTTTTCAGTCCTTATCTATATATATAAAAGAAAGTCTGAATTTCGTATTAATCGAGACACAAAAAAATCTGCCGAAACTAAAATCTTGAAAATTGTGGTAAAAATACTTCTGATAACATCGAGTGCCGCTAAGAAGGGATTTTCGAAAATTCCACCCCCAAGGGGGTTAAAAAAAGGAACGAACTTATAAAAAATTTCTTAAAAATCGGCTTTTTTAGTTATTTTTCAACTGATAACATATTTTAGGGTATTTTTTCATGCTGAATCGAATAGTACCAAGCAAATTCTTTTAATTTTAGTAGTTCGCGAGATACTTCACATTTTCCTGATTTGGCGATGTCTTCGGCGCAAAAACGTAAAATTTTCAATCCTTATCTATATATTAAAGAAAGTCTGGATTTCTTATTAATCACAGCACAAAAAAATCTGCCGAACCTAAAATCTTGAAAATTAGTGTAAAATACTTCTGATAACGTCGAGTGCCGCTAAGAAGGGATTTTCGAAAATTCCACCCCTAAGGGGGTTAAAAAAAGGAACGAACTTTTAAAAAATTCCTTAAAAATCGGCTTTTTTAGTTATTTTTCAATTGATAACATATTTTAGTGTATTTTTTCATGCTGAATCGAATAGTACCAAGCAAATTCTTTTAAGTTTAGTAGTTCGCGAGATACTTCACATTTTCCTGATTTGGCGACTTCTTCGGCGCAAAAACCTGAATTTTTCAGTCCTTATCTATATATATAAAAGAAAGTCTGGATTTCGTATTAATCACGACACAAAAAAATCTGCCGAACCTAAAATCTTAAAAATTGGGGTAAAAATACTTCTGATAACATCGACTGCCTCTAAGAAGTGATTTTCGAAAATTCCACCCCTAAGGGGGTTAAAAAAAGGAACGAACTTAAAAAAAACTCCTTTAAAATCAGATTTTGTAATTATGTTTCAACTGATAACATATTTTAGTGTATTTTTTCATGCTAAATCGAATGGTACCAAGCAAATTCTTTTAAGTTCAGTAGTTCGCGAGATACTTCACATTTTCCTGATTTGGCGGTGTCTTCGTCGCAAAGACCTGAAATTTTCAATCCTTATCTATATATATAAAGAAAGTCTGGATTTCGTATTAATCACAGCACAAAATAATCTATTGAACCTACGATTTTGAAAGAGAGTTCTATAATCAGGTTAACACGAGTATGTAAGCTATATTTAATTATCTCAATATATATAAAACACAAAGTGAAATTTCATTGCGGCCGCTTAAAACTTAAGTTCTACAAGATAGATTTTAATGGATTTTACATTGTTAGTTGGATAATTTTTCAGATATTTTGTAACAAATGAAATATAGCATTCTACGTTGTTTAACTGAATACTTAGAAAATGTTTTTTATCAGATGAACCCAATTACGAAAGTTTGGCTTTATTTTAAAAGTTCCGCTGAATGAATTTTTATGTGATTAAAATTGTTAACATGTTGAGCGCTACGTCATTCATTGGTGACTAACATTGAACTTTCCGTTTAGATGACTGATTTTTCACCGATGACAAACAGTCTAAAGTACGGTATAAAACTAAAAATTACTATGATATAAAAATTTCGTTTGATTCAAAGTTTCTTAAAAATAAAAAAAATAAATAAGTAAATAAAAAAAAACTGACCAGCGTAGCGGGCGAAGGCTGCTAGTAAGGATATAAAGCCAAATATATATTCCAATACTATTGAACAGCCCTGTATTTGATCTGTCAGCTAATATACATACTATATAATGGGAAAATTTAGTTTAGCAAAAAATGCCTAGTAACTTGAAATTTCTCTTTCAGCAATTTATATCCTGTCAAAAACATGAATGTGAAAGAATGCCAAGTTCGTTAAAGGTTTCGCTAATAAAAGAAGTGAGATCTAACTGCAAACCAAGTTCTTTCGGAGCTCTTTAAATCATAACTCCTGTCATGCATAATAATATTCAATTGCTTAAAATGATTTGTTATGTTACTTGTTATTCAATTGAGCGACTTAGCAAGTTTTCTCTTATTCAATTTTTTCTATTTAGTTAATCAGAAATTAAAGTTGATCCCTTTCTTAACTTATCAGTACCTTAACTTCAATATACTTATTCGAATACTCGATTGATTAGATCTTTGCCAATCAGATTCTAGATTAAATTATACTCCGACTCAAAGATTAAAGTTGGTAGCTGAAAACTTGCCAAGTCGCTCTATTGAATAACAAGTAACATAACAAATCATTTTAAGCAATTGAATATTATTATGCATGACAGGAGTTATGATTTAAGGAGCTCCGAAAGAACTTGGTTTGCAGTTAGATCTCACTTCTTTTATTAGCGAAACCTTTAACGAACTTGGCATTCTTTCACATTCATGTTTTTGACAGGATATCATTATTTTTTGTCAAATCACTTCTTTTATGAGCGAAACCTTTAACGAACTTGGCATTTTTTCACATTCATGTTTTTGATAGGATATCATTATTTTTTGTCAAATAAGTAGGTATTTCTTTCCTTTTTGAAATAAATAGGTTAAATTAATTAAATTAGTTTTATTTAATACTAGCTGACCCGCCCGGCGTTGCCCGGGTCCGTATTAACAATACTAAACGAACTTGAAATTTGTATGATTTTATCATTAACTGGAAGCATGCAGAAATGCATTGTCTGAAATACGTCGCAGCTGACTTTGTGAAAAATCGGTTTTAAAAACAACTAATATTAAGCTCTAAAATTACTTAAAATGAGCAATGAGAAACACGGGAGGGAACATGTATCCAACGATTGCGTTAGTTTCGTGTTAAAGTGTTGATATTTACCCGTAAAAATCACTATTAAATCACGTAACTAATTTTTTTTTTTCGCATAGAAATCCCAAGTGAAATTTTTTGAATCTCAAACTAATTATATCACTCTTAAATCCGACTATACCGTGAATGAAATCGATACGCGATGATAAAAGATTGGTATATAGTATTATAATTTCAGAGCCATTTAACAAAAGTATATATTTTTAATCAAAGCATGCGTAATCTTGACTCTGTGGGCAAATTCCTAACCGTAATGTTTTGTACCATAACCATAATCTGTCTGTAACCTAACTGCGACTTAACATTACACTACCGTAACTTAAATGTAACATAAATGTAACCTAGCCGTCACTTTGAAATATCAATATAGAAGCAAAGCATCATTTAAGATTTTGCTTGAAAAGTTAACATTCTTTCGTTAATGTCTTAAAATCGGCTGCACTCTGAAATCTAGATTTTAGACTAATATTTGTTATTTAAGTTTTCGCGCATGATTTTAAAAGAATGTTTTCATAAATATATTTTATATATTGACATAGAGTTATTAATATGTTGTTAAATTAAAAACATTTTTTCATCTATATTATAAAGTATTAAAAAGTTCTGTAAAAAAAGAAAACTTTTAGTAATACAATTTTTAGTTCAAATCAAATGTTTTCAATATTTTATTTAATTTTATTTTGACATTTAATTATTTCGAATTTATCAATTTCAATTATTTTAAAAGCAAACATTTTTTAAATATAAATAATATAATAGAAAAAAGACCATTTTAAAAAATTACTATTTCTTCGTAAAATACGCTTCAGCTGTAATTCATTTCTTTCAATTCGTCTTATTAATACAAAATCCCTTCCACATGCTTTTGTTTGGGACATTAAAATTTGAGCGATAAATGGTTTAATATTACAACCCTTTTTTCGGTTTACTTCACCATCACCTATCTTTTTCCTCCATGGTTTACAACCGCTGTGATAAAAAATGATCATTTAAACTGACAGTTTGCGAGTCTATGAATTTTAAAGGTCTGTTCCAGCTTTTTTAATTATTTATGCGAAAATTTTATGCAACCAACCAACCATAACTAAATGAAAGGAAAAAAAAGAAGAAAAAAGGTGATTTTTTATGAG
Source organism: Maratus speculifer (assembly GCA_964019185.1). NCBI lineage: Eukaryota > Metazoa > Arthropoda > Arachnida > Araneae > Salticidae > Maratus > Maratus speculifer. The sequence goes on along the minus strand of OZ025290.1, from coordinate 369,944,226 downwards.
AGTGATCTTTGGAATTTAATTAATTACTCAGTTAATAAATAGAATTTCGAAATTCTGAAGCTCAGGTGCATCAGGAGAGATATTGGGCTACTCTCATAAAAATTTTGAGCTTCGTACGTCCCATAGATTTTGCTAGCCATCGCAGACACACACACACACACACACACACACACACACGCAGACAGAGCGATTTGTTATTTTATTAGTATAGATTAATTAATCTTTCAGCTTTTTTCTGCATTTATTCACTGTTTTTTTCAGTCAAATTAAAAATTTTAACATTAGGACTGCTTATGTTCCTTTAAATTCCACTAATAAGGATGTTTCTTTTACGTGATTGAGTACTACTTGATTATTTCGTCGACCGAAAACGTCTGTAGCCAACTTGGCGAAATATCGCTATATTGACGACAAAAATTACGCACCAAAAGTCATGCTAACATGGCGCTATTTCTGGTATTTTGCCAAATTCTCATAGATTCCCATTGTAATCTGGTAATTTATCCAATAATTTTGCTAGAGCAAGGACTGTCGCTATCATTTTGGCAACTTTTTTTTTCTTTAAATCGGTTCTCTAACTACCCAAGATTGCTTAAATATTGCTATTTAGAAAGTTTTTCGAACGCTTTTAGCGCATTTTTACCCCTTTTAAATTTTGTATTTGTTAACAAATGTTCTTAGTGATCATTTATATCTTATAATTAATGAACATGCCAAATTTTATGTTTTTAGGCCCTTAACATACAGACATCGCATTTTTAGAACGCTTTTTGCTCTTTTACCCCCTTTAGATTAGTGGAATCGACATAAGATATAGCCTATAATGGAGCAAGGACTATCACCATCATTTTAACATCATTAACTTTTAAGATCGGTTTGTTGTTTGCTGAAATTGCTTAAAAATCCCAATTTAGAACATTTTTAGAACGCTTTTCGCACATTTTCACCCCTTTTGAATTCCGTATTTTTTATCAAATGCCCTTAGAAATCATTTATATCTTATAAATAAATAAAATGCCAAATCTTATAGTTCTAGGTCCTTCAGTAACACAAAAGTTGCATTTTTAGAATGTTTTTTGATTCTTCACCCTCTTTTGATTAATGGTATACCCATAAAATATAGCCTATGTTTGAACCGGGGCGAATACCATCATTTTGGTATCATTAATTTTGAAATCGGTTCGGTGGTTTCAGAGATTAGCCCCGATACTCGCCAAAAGGGTCGCCAACTTGGCACTATTTCTGATATTTCGTGAAATTCCCATAAACTCTAAAATACCAAACTTTATGTTTGCAGTCTAGTCCCTTAATATACAGACATCGCATTTTTAGAATGTTTTTTGCTCTTTTACCTCCTTTGGGCTAGTATAATCGACATAAGATATATCCTATGTTGGAGCAAAGACTGTCATCATCATTTTGATATCATTACTTTTAAGATCGGTCTGTTGTTTGCTGAGATTGATTTAAAATTGGTATTTCGAACTTTTTTAGAACGCTCTTCGCAGATTTTCACCCATTTAAATTTGATATTTTTTAGCAAATGTCATTAGTGATCATTTATATCTTATAAATAATTAACATGTCAAATTTTGTGCTTCTAGGCCCTTCAGTAAAACAAAAATTACATTTTTAGAATGTTTTTCGCTTCTGAACCCTCTTTTGGTTAGTGGCACAGACATAAGATATAGTCTATGTTTGAACTGGGGCGAATACCATCATTTTGGTACCATTACTTTTGAAATCCGTTCGGTAGTTTCAGACATTAGCCCTGATACTCGCCAGAAGTGACGCCAACTTGGTACTATTTCTGGTATTTTGTGAAATCCTCATAAACTTCCATTGTAATCCAATAATTTATCCTCTAACCAACCATTAATGTTTAATTAATGGGGATTTCTGATTTTTTCCTATTTATAGATCCAATAACCTACCTCCACACAAAATTTCAACTTCCTAAGTCACCTGGAAGTAGTCAAACATTTCTATGAGTGAGTCAGTGAATCAGTGAGTCAGTGAGTCAGTGGTAAAAACAGTGGTTTTCAGACGTCAATTTCTCGTGAACGGTAAAAGATTTTATAAAAAAAATTTAGGATTCGGAAATTAGAAGACGGTCTTACACGACACAAAAAAAATGCAAGTGTGTAGGTCAAATAGAATTTAAGTTATTGAGGGGTCAAAAGTGGCTCGAAATGGTTCGAGTAATATAACCCACGGCCGGTGTGTCGCCTTTTACTTTGTGAACTTGGCTGACACACTGCCGTGTGTCTAGATTAATAGATGGAGACATACTTGAATCTTTGTTCAGCCTTATAGTTTGCCTGGTACCTTTATTACACATCAATGTTAAGATAAAATTTATTTTAAACTAAAACACTCTTAAAACTGAAATTACTTTCTTATAAATTATCATTCGTAGGCTCCATGTACCTAATACCTTGCGTGGCCCTGTATATCATTTAATCTATATTCTGCAAATATTTCTTAGTAAATTTAACGCAGTTCAGCGTAAAAATGCATAATTTACTTAAGAATCACCTTTTAGTAAGTTATGCTCATATTCAGTAACGTTGGCGAGCTCTTTTGGATAGCCCTGTACATTAACTATAGCATTTATACACACCATTATAATATGCATAAATTTTGTGAAATCATATCATAATTAAAATGCATTTCATCCATCCATTAGCTATCATAGTATACATATACATTACTTCGAAAAGAATGTACTATTTGAAATCTTTTGTGTGTCCCTGTAAATACTATGTACTTTATATTAGGGAAGGCAGTATCGTATAATTTATACTAAGCCTCATTGACATACATCAATTTTACTATACAGGAAACAGTTTAATATATTTAAAATATGTCACACGACACACCATTTCCCCTTTTACGATTATCTAATAGAATTCTTTTGAGTGGCCCTGTAAATGAATAATAGCTACGTTTTCACCTTTTATAGAATGCATATTTAAATGCACCTAAAAGCATATACATTTTAATATGTTTGACAGGGTATAACATCTTTAAAATTCCTTTGAAACGATTTTTCCCCATAGGCCGTAGGGGAGAGTGTTGTACATTGGGACGCTTGTACCTCGGGACATTGACAATTTCTAAAAAACTATTGGCAACAATGAAATTTTGTTTATGTCTAATAGTGACCTATAACCAACTGATCTCATCATAGTAATAGATAACATCAGAAGCAATAACTAAACGTCTTGGAGAAAAAAATAAATTTTCACTAGTCCAAAGTAAATATTTTTCTCCATTCGAATTTCATTTTTTAACTACGTACTTTTACAAGAAGTCTATTGCAAATCATTTTTTTTTTTTTTTTTTTTTTTTTTTTTTTTTTTTTTTATAAAAGAGGAGATTTTTAAATGTTTTGACTATGAGAAAATAATGATAGTGCTTTTAGATTTACCATCATTTTCATTTTATTTAAACCATGTGATGGTTGTACCTTGGGACATTGTAACAATCGTGTGGTTTGTGATAATTTGCTTAAATAAAAGTATTTTTATTACTTTTTTTACAGAAAATTCCTCAAAACATGTGCTATACAATAAAGAAAACAACTCGACTTTATTTTGGATACATATTTATAATGACTGTATTTTGCAAATATGATTCTGATAGCGCCCAATAAACCTTTTTCTTTACATCTGATGCAATTAAAGAGCACATGTTTTGATGTATTTTTCTTGGTTTTGAATCATTTTTAAAGGTACATTTATGTAGTATACTATGTTGTTAATCATGGATAGCATAAAAGCCATAGTTCCATTTTTACAATAAAAATATGCCGGGAAGTTGAAATTATTTTGTTTACAATTCTCATCTATTCTACCCCTAAATTACAGCCAATTGGCTGTACTGTCTTTGGAGCACAGAAAACATACTACAAGTCTTATGGTAATGAATAGATGATATCGCATCCTGGACAACCAATCAAATATATGTTATAGTAGAAATTGTTGGAAATGCATTTTAAAGACTTTTTTAACTGAAATGTTGAATGAAGCAGCTGAATTTATATCAGCAATTGTGTTATCAGATGTATGCATAACAAATTTATCTTCATTTTCTGAAAATGTCAAACCCCCATCAATGATATTGTTATTTTTCATAGCTGCTGCTTGTAAAAGCAATGTGCGTAGAAGAAAAGGAAAATCTTACATTTTAAGAGTTTTTTTTTTTAAAGTAAAAATTGAAATTGCCAAGCAGAAAACTGCTGTAACAAGAAAATGTAAAGACCACCTCCATAATAAAATAACAGTTATATATGTCAATGATAAACTCGTTTTATCTTGTACTAAAGATGGTGACAATATTGATTATGATCATCAAAAGAATCAGGGAAATTTTTGTTCTCCTTTACGGTTCTATGTATCTAAAGTTATTTGATGTCCTTGCCAATGATGAAAACTTGAGTTTTATTTCTTAAGTCCTTATAAAGAATGTTTTGTTGGTATAAAATTGTTGTTGTTATTCTACAAAATAATGTATTCGTTATTGTACAACAATATTAATTAGTTATATATCTATTGCATACTTGCCAGTTTTTGGACTTTAGGTGTAAAATGTACACTTTCTGAAAATGTTTTACAATTTTACACTTTGGATACTTATTTCTACGCTTTTATGCAAAGTTTCTTTGAATTTTCATTTTTCTTCTCTTAAATTGTGAATTACTTTCTAGCTTATCTGCTTTTAATAACTAACTGTTTAGTGGATATAATGCATTTAATTTTCCTAAAGGATGAGTGAATTGAGGTTACATTGATAAATTCAATCAGAGGGAAGCTTTAATTTTCATTGTATATAAAAAGAAGTCGTATTTTGAATATTTTTTTCTAGACTTCCAAAAGCAATTATCAAGAATTTTTTTTTTTTTTAAATCAGTTTCTTAATGAGAATCTATAATTTTTTTTAATAGTTTTGTCACCAAATTACCTTTATAACAGTTATCAATGTATTATTCAAGTATTAGCATATGTGTTTAAAACAAAGTAAAAATGTCATTTATGGGCTCTTAAAAAAATGTTACATGGGACTTTGTTGTTAAAAGTAGCTTAAAATAATCTTTTTGTGTTATTTTACTCTTTGCTTTTTTCAAAAGTTGGAAGGTATTCTATTGCCTAAATTATGCAGTATCTCCCAAGGTACAACATAGTGTGTCCCTAGGTACAACACCCTGTTGTACCTTGGGACAGTTTGCCTTCCTTACTTTAAATGAGTGGCAATTTTTTATTTTCAAACTCACTAAATTTCTAAAAATATATTATAGAGATAAATGTTGGTATGTTGAAATGCCGCCTTCAAATTTTAAATCGGATGATAATCATCGAAGTAAAAAATTAAAATGTGAAAACTGTCCCAAAATACAACACTCTCCCCTAATGTATTGGGAAACTTTTGATTCTCCCTGTAGATAAACTAATCATGGTAGGAACTTCATTTTCAATAGGATTCGTGCTGGTAAACGTCAATAAGTTCCTAAAATTTCATGGCAATCCGAGTATATTTACGTGAGTTAGAGCGCGGTCAGACGGACAGACGGCCAGACAAACCGAATACATAAGCACTTTTCAACTTTGTTGGAAAGTGCTAAAAAAAGTGTTACAAAGGTATTGTGTTCGATTAACCTCTTCAGACCCGAGGGTTTATTGATCTACTTTTATTAATTTCAGCTATGGATTTACATTAATTAATTAATAACTAAGAAAGATTGAACAACGAAATAATTAAAATTTATTTTTTGTACATAATTTTTTATATATATATGGGGACTTATAAAACACGCATTTTAACAATTTATTAGGTTATTTTAAATTAAATTTTACTTTTCTGCATTGTAAAAACATAGAAAAAGATCAAACAAATATATATTTAATAATTTGTATTACTAATGGAGTCTAAAAATGGTATCTTAACACACAGTAAAAATTTTTATGTTTTCTGTTTTTTTTTGTACATTTCGTGCATTTCTGCTGCAAGCCATTTTTGTATATCGTGTAACTCACTGAAAAAGCACTACGAAAGACAAATTGCTATTTTCTTTATTTCTGCTATCTGTTAGGCTCCATTCACACTAATTTCTCTTTCTTTAATAGTATTTATATATGTGAAAACAAAATTATAAAGATGTGTATCCTATAGGATACACCAGGTCTGAAGAGGTTAAGAACGACCTTTTTTCATACGAATTTCATAAAAATGTTCAATTATAGAGTGCAAATATTGAATTTCAATACGTTAATTAATAAATTATATATGTGTACTGTAAAAAAAAAAAAAAAAAAAAAAAAAAAAAAAAATTGTAAATTTACGGTATTTTACCGTGAATTATCTAGTAAATGTATACGGAATAAGTCACTTTTTTCGCATAAGCAGTCAACTTCCGTATTTTTTTGTGTTTTACGGGCAAAAACCATTAGTGTAATGACAAAGTCCGTTGATATAGGTATAAAGTCCGTTTTTTTTTTACGGACATTGTCTGGAATCTCTGCTGCAGCTTTTTTACAGTGTAGCATAAATATTTTAAACTTTTAATTAGACTAAATATATCTTATTCTTTAAAACCACTAGTTAAACATTTTAATAAAAAAAGAGTTATTTTCAAAGTTTAAATTGTCTTATCTCTTATTAGTTTAACAGTAATTTCATCAGTTGTAGGCTTCCGAAAACAGTTTCTTTCTCATCATCATTTTTTTACTATCAGTTGTAATTTTATCGACATCGTACGACTTCCGAATTAGATATGTTTGGAATTATCGAGTAAGTTTACTCTTACTAAATTTCACTTCATCATCTAATTTCTCAGCTTGTTACAGACATGGTATAAGTTAATTTTTATTTTCGTAAAAAAGAGAAAACTGTCACATTATGACACATTAAATTTCAGTAGTGGCTTGTGATTGACTGTCATGGCCGTTACGCGTTTTTTTTTTTTTTTTTTTTTTTTTCAGAACTCCAACACTCTTTATTTTTGTAATTCAATTAGTGATCTTCATCGCAGTCTTCAGTTTTAGACAATACAACTAATTATTCTTCGATTAAATAAGCTGAATATCAGTGTTTGGAAATTTTGACAATGAAATACTAACAAAAAATAAAGTTGCGAGGCTCTTCTGAAAATAACATGTAGCGAGCTAGAGATGAGATGGGCTCAGCCTGAAAGCCCGAGGCGGGCTCGGACTCTATTTTCATTTTAGTCTTCGGGCTCGGGCTCATTCTTTCTGAAACAGGTAAATTATTTATTCATGTGTAGAAAAGGATTAAAGAACTTTTTCCCTCTTAAAAATAATTATTTTCAGGGTTCCATACTTATAAAATCACAGCGGAACCATTATAAGATCATTTCGGTGTCTGTCTGTCCGTCTGTCACAGTCATTTTAATCACAAACTATGAAACGAAAGCTCAAATTGGGGGAAGTAATAAAGACTGTTGACACACATATTTACTGTTTATTAAACATTTACAAATATATTTAAGAATGGGGTAGGGGGCTAATTAAGCTACTTGAAGGGGGAAAAAATATTTTCCATGTGTTATGTTGCTACATTCTTTCTCCCATTGTAATATACCTCTGTGCCAAATTTCGTGGTGCACAATAAATACACTGACCTCCAAAAGTTAAGGTACAACATGTTTTTCAAAGCTCATCAGAAAAAAAATGGCAGCCAGATTAATTTGTAGTTTATATGAATAACAATAATAAGCCTTAAAAAAAATTACGCAAAAATTACAGCTACCACTTTTATTTTATAGAAAAGAATAGGTATTTGTGAATGAGAGAAAAATATCGCGCTCGTAATTTCGCGTGTAAGTTTTCTTATATTTGAACTATTGTTGTCAGTTTTGTTCACAACAACCAGTAGAGTCTAGGAATGTTTAGAAGAAGTCGTTTGCTCGATTCATTAAGGTGGCGGACGGGGATATGGGGTTTTCATAGGCCGATACTGCTAGATGGCTCAATGTGTCTCACAGTGTAGTCCAACGACTCTGGGATCAGTATGAATCCGAAGATTCTGTGTGCAGAAGACATGTTCCAGGCCACCCGCGTGTTACAACACCTGCAGAAGATGGGTTTCTAGCTCTTTCGATCCAAAAGAGAAGACGCACGACTGTGCCGCAACTCATTGCAGACCACTTTGTAGCATCAGGGAGAAGAATCTCCGCTACTACGTGCGAAGAGGTCTTCACAATGCAGTTCTCTTTGCAAGGCGACCAGTTGTGTGTGTCCCCCTCAACAGACGACAGAAAAGAGCCCGCTTATGTTGGGCAAGAGAACATGTTTTCTGGACCAGACAACAATGGACTTCTGTATTCTTCATAGACGAGTCAAGATTCACATTGGAGAGCGATTCAGGACGTCTTCTGATCTGGAGAGAACAAAGCATTCGCTATCATTAATCAAACACTGCCGAAACACAGAGGTACAGAAACGGTGGAATCATGATTTGGGCAGGGATCTCATTCGGAGGCCACACTGACCTGCATGTGTTCATGGAGAGTATGGTGCGAGATATCGGGATGAGATCCTTGATTCATACGTGCGCCCATATCCCGGTGCTATTGGCAGTGGTTTCATTCTAACAGATGACAATGCGAGACCACACCGAACTGTGGCTGTTGAGGATTATCTTGAGGATCACGGTTTGGGGAGAATGGAACGGCCAGCTCACTCTCCAGACTTGAATTCAATAGAACATCTTTGGGACTATCTTGGAAGACAGGTTGCGGTTTTAAGTCCTCCTCTAAAGTCATTAAATGAGCTGGAACAAGGCTTACTCCATGTCTAGTCAGAGCTACCTATTTCGGTGTCCGACAATTTAATTGAGAGCATGGAAAGGCGATACCGCCAATGCATTCAAGTTCGGGGTGGACATATTCTGTATTAGAACCATTTTTTAAATGTGTCTGTCACATTTTACTGCATAATACTGCGATGTACTGATTTCTCCAAGAATGGAATTTTCCACCATGAGTGCTTTTTTGTTGTAATTTCATTTATACGTTTAACTTACGTGAATTTCTATGTCGCATTTAATAAATAACAGTTTAGCGCACATTTCCTCCAAATTTGTTGTTTCTATATTCATTCATTTGCAAATTAGACGCAAAAAATCGGTTGTACCTTAACTTTTGGAGGCCAGTGTAGTTCCTCAGTTTTCACAGATTTTATGTTAATGACCTTAATTTCAGACGTGAGTGTGTATGTGAATCAATGTAATAGACAAATTGCATACTGAAGAGCTTTAAGATATTATTATGATATAACATTTTCGACAGATTTATTTTATTGTCGGTCGGTGATACATTTTTTTCAACGACCTTTGCTGCTAATTGTTTGTTTGATTCTAAATGTTATTTTACTTTTAAAAGCCATAATACCCATCACCAATAATTTTAAATGAATCCATAACAATTTTGATCAAGATGAATGAATTTTCTATCATTTTATCATTCGTTTTAATATCAATCACACCGGCACGGTATATATTTTTTAAATACTTCATTAATGGATCTTTTAACGAAAATATATCATTAAAAAAGCTTTTACATCACAGTAATCGCAAACTACAAACTACTCAAACTCATTCTGAGACTACAAAGATTTTCATTAATGAATTTCTATTTAAATAATGAAAATCATTTTTGGGTTTTTTGCTCATGCAAACACATACTGTTGATTTGGAAAGTTAATTGTTGTTTGTCTACAATATGGAATGCGTTTAATTGTTTAATAGTCGAATAATAATGGATATAAGCAGTCTTCATTTTATTTTATTAATGAAACATTATGAGCATGTTTGGTGCTTACTGTTTTGCTTAACTTCATGCTGTTGTACGTATTATCCCTAACTATTAGTGTGAATGTATAAAAGTGTGCGTGCATTTGTGCATATAAGTGCGTCAGTACATGTGTAAGTATACCTCTGTCTAGGCTAGCACAATTATCAGACAAACGGAGCGGCTACCATTGTCCGATGTAAGGAATTTCAATAATACTTGCCATTAAGGTATGGGATCTGGTCGAGGCAGACGTTCCATTACATTAGTAATAAATAATACAATTTCAATATTGCAACGTCCGACTGAGGATTTTGCGCCTATCCGGGACTTGAGATAGATGCTGAATGTGAATATGAACTTAAATCTACAAAAATTAAAAACGGAAATGAAACTGTGTTTTGACATATTTTAATTTTTGAAAAGAGCAACTGAAACTGTCTATAGAAATGTAGAAGATCCGACTGAAATGTACTCAAAAGGGCTCTATATTGAAATAAGAAAAAATGTTGTGTCCTTGAATCTTGACTTATGGAATTTTTGACATGTTGTATGCTACACTGAATAATTAATTATATTGAGCACGAGCGGTAGTGGTCATCAGGAAATTGTAAGGCTAGACATAGACTCTTCATAGAAAGAAGGAGAGGGGGATTAATGGTATTCATCATTAACTTCATTGGATCTGGTCGCCTCCAAAGTCCAACCATGTCAATGATGTATAATAAAATTTAAGCGTTCGACCGAGGCTTTTGTGCTTAACTGGTAATTGGAGTATATGGTGAATATGAGCATTAGTCAACATAAACTTGAAAAAATTTAAAACTTGATTAAAAAAAAAAAAAAAAGAAAAGAAATTATCTAATAACATACATTTAATTTTTTTTTTTTTTTTTTTTTTTTTTTTTTTTTTTTTTTTTTTTAATGAGAAACTGAAATTGATGCTCGAAATCTATTGAAGAATTTATAGACAATCAAATTTTTAACTTCGGCTGACACATATCCAAAGCATTCTATAATGCAGTAAAATTTCTTTGAATCATTGAACCTTGACTTTTGGAATTGTTAACATACTACATGTTATCCTCCTCAGTCCTGAAACAAATATTACGAGGAACCAGAAAAAGCAGTTTCAAATTACTATAAAGCATCTCTAAAGATGTATTGGTCAGTATATCGCGATGTTTATAATATGGATGCATTTATTAATAGGGTTTAAAAATAATTTTTACAGTTCTAGAAGGATTTAATTTAACTAAAAGGTGTTTTTTAGTCTCCTCTACAAGCAACATATGGATTAAGGAGGTTAAATTGCCTTACTTATATTGCTGTAGTTGATTTAGGAAATTGTGGGTCTCGGTATTGCTGTATTGAGGGTGTATTCGAAAAAACGCTTTTCCACCTGCAACAGCTCGAAATTTTTCGATTTAATTTCAGACACACTTTTAAAAGTAGAAACATGAAACTTGCTGAGGGGAATTTTGAAGAGACATACAAGGTGCTGTGTGATGTCATTTTACGCTCCATTCATTAGAATTTGATTTATGAACAATTATCTACTCAGCATGACACCTTTTTTCGTCCCCAAATCTCCCGCTTCGGAAAAATCTGTTCAAAACGCCGTTTTTGATTGCTTTTTTTGCAATATTTTCTGCATTTATCAAAGAATTGATAGTCACTGCACCTTGTGTAGTTTCTAAATAAGAGAATCTGCGAGTTTGATAAGTTAGAGAGCAAAAGTGGATTAAAAAATAAATCGGAAAATAAGCAGTTTGATTCGAAATACACCCTTAAGGGTAGGGGTCATTTGCTGAATCAAATGATAAATTCGAATAATACATATGAAAGATATAAAAAGAAATGATGACTAAAAAGTCAACCTACAAGTCAACAAATCATTTCTAAATAATATAAACAATAAAAAAGAAAGATCAAAAGAAAATTTTTGAAAAAAAAGTATAGTTTGTCAATCTATTTAAAAGGAAAGGATTTCAAAATAGAGACCTTAGGCCTGAGCATTTATCTGATAATAAAAAAAAGTCAGACTCTATTGAATCCGGATTTTCCAAATCTTTCCTTTTACGGCTGATAATTTTTAATAGACAATAAACTTGGGTTTTTTTAGGCTTTTTTTAGCATCAAGTACGTAAAGAATCTTAATACATGAATGATAAAAAATTTACCTTTTGGCCTGATTTCTTTATTTACAAAAGATGTCATAAACTGTTTATCTCTGTTGATTAAAAATTTTCATCCTGCTTGTTTGCATGTGGCAACAGTATTTTATTGTGACGTAACGATCATACGATACACCTTGCATACCATTGGTTCACACCCTTCTGCTGACATTCACCGATTGGTTTATTTTATGACTATACGATGAATAAGCCAATCACGTCATGAAAACGTAATTCCCTGGTGAGTTAAACCTTTCGCTGTACACTTTACAAACGTGTTGAGTGTGCCGTAAAAGTTGATAAAGAAAACAGAAAATCTTTTGTTGATAATCATTTGGATTTCCTATCAAGCCGGTTTATTTATCTCTTGGCGTACCGATATTCTTCAATTGAAGTTTCACAAATAGTAAGTGCTTAATGTTTTGAAACTGATAATATAGGAGTAAACATGTTGATCTGTCTGTGATTGTAAATACTCTTTTACGTTTTTTTCATGATTGTAGAATTTACAGTTGGCAAAAAAAGTATTTGTACACTCTAAAATTTTTAATTTTTAACTAAATAAAAACAGATATTTTGTCAAAAATAGTTTTAATACTGTCTGTTTAGCGTGCGTTTTAAATTACACAACAGAAAATTTCGATAAAGATGTAAAATAATTTTCTAATAGGAAAAGTTTAAAAATTTCTTGCAAAAAAAGTATTTGTACATTTCTCCATCCTGATATGTACTGTGTTTTATAGTGTTTATGGTTCAAAGGACTACTTTTACAGAAGCTGTTAATAATTTTTGTGTTCATATTATATTTGTCTGACATTTAATCTAATTTGCTCTTGAAATAATTAATTATAGAACCTAATACTAGAGAGGCACCTCTAGATATATGAAATCCTATGATTGAGCATAATAAAAATTTAAATTCGCAACAAGAATTTGTAAAAGCTATTAAATTACCATTTACAACTATTGGATGTATAGTGAGAAACTATGAATAAATTAAAAGCATCGAAATTCAATGAAAACCAGGACTTCTTAGCAAACTAACAATGAGGGAAAAAAGGAGTGTTGTTAAAAAAGCTTTAAAAAATCCTATGCGTTCGGTTCAAAAATTTGCTGGAGACCTTGCGACATCTTCTCGCATCAGAGTAATACCTCAAGCAATAAAAAATATTCTTCTCAATGCAGATTTAAAAGGAAGAACCTCAAGGAAAAATCCATTCATCAGCGAAACAAATAGGCGAAAACTCATAATATTCGCTTTCGCATACAGAAGTAAATCACTGGATTTTTGGAAAACAGTAATTTTTTCTGATGAGGGAAAATTCGGAATTTTCTTACCATCAAGCATTCGAAAAAATTGGCGTAAAAATAAAACTGTTCTAGATCCAAAACGTATACTTCAAACTATGAAGCATTTTGGGGGGAATATTATACTTTTGGGGTGCATAGCTTCTAATGGAGCAGGACATTTAAAATTTATTGACAATGAAAAGACAGGTTTAACATACATTGATGTGTCGCGCCATAATTTATTAAACTGTGCCAAGAAATTATGCATAGAGGAAGCTTTTCACTTTCTGCAGGATAACGACCAAAGCATACTGCTGTGATCACCAGCACATGCTTACGACAATACTCCAAGACGACTGGTAACTCTTCTAAAATCTCTAGACTTGAATCCAATAGAAAATTTGCAGATGCTATTGGATGCAAAAATCCGAAAAAAAAAAATATGTATTGGTAAAAAACAGTTTTAAAGAAGCTCTTATTGTGTCATGGAATAACATTAACCAGACCGATACACAGGGATGCCACTTTTCCGCCAAAAGGCGGATTTCCGCTTTTTTTAATTTTTAAGAATTCGTGATTTTTGTTAAGAGATCACGAAATAAAATAACGATTTTCGTCGAACGATCGCGAAATAAAACAGCCTTTTCAGTCAAACAATCGCGAAATACAACAGCCTTTTTCGTCAAGCGATCGCGAAATATAACAGTGATTTTCGTTAAAAGATCGCGAAATATAACAGCGATTTTCGTTAAAAGGTCGAAAAAAAGGCTATTTTCATCACTCACGATATAAAGCAGCAATTTTTATCAAACGATCGCGAAACGAGACGGTGATTTTCGTGAAGGATTGCAATGTGAAACGGTGATTTTCGAAAAACGATCGCTAAATAAAAAGGCGATTTTCGTCAAACAATCGCGATGTAAAATGGCGATTTTCGACAAAAGATCGCGAAACGAAACGGTGATTTTTGCGAAACGGTGGTTTCTGTGAAACGGCGATTTTTGTCAAAGGATCGCGATGTGGAATGATGATTTTCGTCAGACGATCGCGAAACGGAACGGTGATTTTTGTGAACGGCGATTTTTGTCAAACGATCATGTGAAACGGCGATTTTCGTCAAACGATCGCGAAACGAAACGGTGATTTTTGTGAAACGATCGCAATGCGAAACGTCGATTTTTGTCAAAAGATCGCGATGTGGAACGATGATTGTCGTCAAACGATCATGATGTGAAACTTCGATTTTCGTCAAACTATCGCGATGTGAAACGGCGATTTTCGTCGAACGATCGCGAAATAAAACGACGATTTTTGTCAAACGATCATGAAATAAAACATATATTTTCGTCCATAAAAGAAAAAAAACAATGCAAAATTTTGCTATTCACTCTTGGTATAATCATCAAATCTATTACTTGGTTACTTGAATTGGTTTAAAATTATGCAATACATAAAATTCCTCACTGAACTTGTTGCTGGGTTACCTTAATTGATGTAAAATACTGTGAACTAAAGAAAAATGATTTTTAATTACTCTTATAAATTAAAAGTTTACAACAACAAAAAAGCTGTAGTTCTTTATTTAGTTTATTATAAACAATATAATTTACAAAATTCACGCATAAATGTTGTGAAAAATGTCGTAAATTTTACTTTACGTATAATTTCCTCTTTTTTGCTATTTTCTGAGTGGCATCCCTGGATACAAAAAAGTTGGTGGAATCAATGTCACATCATCTAGAAGTAGTCATAAACGCTAAATGAATTCGCAAAAAATATTAATTTGTATCATTTTACTAAATTTTCATTAATTATATTACATTAATATGGTGTACAAATACTTTTTTTGCATTATATTTTTGTATATTTGTTTATTATAATGTAAAAAATCGATTCGTTTAATTTTGTTTTTGCTTCTATAATATTATAATGCATTAAATTAATGTATTACAGTATTTTTTGCTTAAATCTTTTGTTTAATTTCATTATAATTTAAAAAAATGAAGTGTACAAATACTTTTTTTGCCAACTGTAGCTATCTATTAATAAGAGGCCGGGTTAATGAAAATAAATATTTGCTAATACTTTTAAATGCCAAGTATTTTTACATTTTATACGACACCATGTGCATATATCACATATTTATATATGTTTGTGGAGGTCTCTTTTGTTCAGGGTTGTTAAATACCCGGGTTTTTTCAGAAAAAACCCAACCCACTGGGTTTTTTCAGGGTTTTTGGGGTTTTTTCAGGGTTTTTGGGGTTTTATCAGGGTTTTTTGGGTTTTATCAGGGTTTTTTGGGTTTTTTCAGGTTTTGGGGGGTTATGGGAGGTGGTTCAGAATGCTTGAAAAAAAAAAGTACTTATTACTAAATTTAAAGTAGCTAATTGATTACAAATATATATAAATCAATGACAGTAATCAAAATTATGCTTTGTTTTTAGATAAATTTATTATTAGTAATAATTTATAAAGTATTTTTTATTATTAATAAATAATAGAATAAGCCAAGTAATTCTACATGTCTACATGATTAAATTAGGATTCTAAGCATATATGGTATTTTGTTATGAGTTTCTATTGTATAACATAGAACGGATTACACACCAAAGTATTTTTTTACTGGGAAAGAATTTGTTTGTGTTACTTATACATGCTACAGAGATTAACTAACAATTATTTCTTTTAAAAATTGTAATGGTATAATTAGGACATTTCTTTTCTTTGAGGTGGGGGGTGATGGTTATAAACTTTATGAGTGTGTACTGATATTAAGAAATATATTACAATATATTATATAATGTGTAATATAAATACATTATATATGTAATTTAAAGTTGAAATTTTGAAAAAACCCACTTGGGTTTTTTCCTGGGTTTTTTCAAGTGGGTTTTTTCAGAAAAAACCCACCCGGGTTTTTTGGGCTGGGCAAAATCATAACAACCCTGCTTTTGTTAGATTATACTGCTAATTTAGATGACAATTGATAATCTGTGCATCACTGTGCTATTTATTTAAAAGTCCACAAAAAATGGGTATTTTTCTTGTCGCAGATTTATCTTATAAAATGAACAAATAAATAAGAAAGCACGTATTAAATTAAAGCATACTACGAAGCTTTACTTTGTAAATTTTCAATTTCAGGTTGAGTTTGTTACAGTACATTGTTTTGTTATAATTCTATAAGCGTTTTCTACTTTTAAACATCGCTTCTATTTAGGAGATAAATTGATTTGCTATATTTTAGTTTAAATTCAGTCTATGCACATTTTTCCCTTAATTTTTATATTTCTTCAATGTAATAATGCATTTCAATGTTTATTCTGCAACGTTGAAGTGCATTTATTTAGCTTTTTAACTTTGAAACCTGCACTATTAAAGCTGTCAAGGTAGATTGTCATAGATATTGCCATTCAAATACATATATTTATTTTTTATAATTGCATCAAGAATATGCATTTGAAATCATTATCAATACATTCCTTACCTTTCATTTATTTTTTTATACGATAATCAAACAATGAGAGTGAGAGAGAGAAAAAAAAGAAATAATTCAATAAATGAAGTAACTGCATGCATTTCATAATTAGAAGTGATTATGTTACAATAATTTTAGGAAATATGCAAATCAGACTTTTAAACATATTTTGTAAATTAAAATGTTACTCTTTAATGTATTCACTTATGCTCTTTTAAGACGCATGATGCAATATAAAATTAATAAAATTTATATCTGTATATTCAATGACTGTTAAAATATTTATGAATATACAGTCACACAATACTAGCCATGTTACCCCCCCCCCCCCCCTTTTCCCCTTTGGCTGGTACATAGCAACTTCTTTATTTTAAATTTATCCAATATTTTTTGTTAGTAGTCAAATAAATGAATAATGCAATAGACTCCCTCAAATCCGCACAGCTTGGAACCAGAGGTTGTGTGGATTTTAGAATTTTGCAGATTTCTGGTTATTGCTTTGTTTACATTTTTTAAACAGTCATTCGAATGTAATTAATAATGCAATGGAAACTATAATGAATTCTTACAATACAATAAAATATTAAAGTTTAGTCAGACTTAGTAACATAAAAATCTTAATACTTAAATCTATGTGTTAAGAAGATTGTAATTGTCAGTGATATCATCAATATCTTGAATATTTTCAGAAATGAATTAATTCTTCCTTCATGAAAAAACAGGAATACAGTAATATTAACGAAAATTACTAATTAAAATATGTATGAAATTGATATAAAACTAAAAAAGTCAAATTTTGTCACGATACCTGAAGTTAATGTTTCATTGTTTACATCTTAAATTATGTGCAAATTTTAGGGTTGCAGATTTGAGGAAGTCTACTGTACTTATTCTACTAATCTTAATTTTTTTTAAAAATAACTATTAGTTAATGTTCAGTTAGCTGTTATTATTTTTAATATAATTAGGATGTTTATTTTACTTTATTAATTATCAGTACAGCATCAATATTTGAGACATTTATTTTCCTTTTGTTTGTCACTTACCTGTTTAAGTTTTAGAGGTTCATTTTATCAAATGTGTTTTTGATGGGATTCTTAAAATTTGGTGTGATAATAGTTAAGATATTGTTTTGAATGTCTTGTCTTCTCATGATAACTTTTGTGTTTAGTTACTAATTATTTATTCTAATTTTAATATTGGTGAATGATGTTTGAGGAGTGGAAAGGGGCCATGTATCCTTATATCATATCTGTATTTAAAAAAGTAGAATTCCAATTTTGTAATCTTTGTAATAAAGAAGTAGGATGATTTAAATGGGAGAATATTTAAAAGATATTTAATTTGTGAATAACTGTTAAACATAAATAATATTATTAAACGTTGATTTTTAATTAGTATTTAACTTTTTAAAAAAATATACTAAACTAATTGTGCTATTTAGCAGCCTCTGAGGATCAGTTGCCAAATTATTAAGAGACGTATTGTCTAGTTATATGAGACATATAATTCTATATATATATTACTGTTAAAGCATATAATTCAGTTATTTCATAAAACACCTAACTATTTCCTGGAATAACTAACAAAGTCAGTCAAAGTGTGTAAAATTATTGAATTCTATGATTTAACTAGTTATTTTATAAAATAATGATTACCTAACTTTTCAAGTATAAAATATTTTTTATACTTGAAAGGACATTAAAACAACTGTTTGGCGCTAAAACAAATCCAACTTTTAAAAATTATCTGATGATAAATAGTTAAAGTCATTCGAAAAATATATTTTAAATTATTAATAGATGATTTGACAAATAATATAAAAAACTGAATACATAATTTAATATTTTTATATCGGTTAAACATTAATATAAAATAACAGAATGCAATAAAAATAAATCCCATAAAAGGATTTTGAAATGCTTATTTAACCCTATCATGAACAAAATACTTTAGTTGCTAAAATTTTAAATGATTGAATGACACCTGGTTTGACGGACAGTTTTGTTGTTTAATAATAAGTAAAAGCTTTTCCTTCACATACATTATAAATGTAAAATTCAGTGGAAATTTTCTACTGCCATTGTTGTATTTGATGATTTAAATTAAAGTGGGATATATACTTTTCATTGTCCACAAAAAAGTTTACAGGGATTCCAGCCACTCCTGTACTAAAGATTTTTTATTTACTGGCTGATCACTCATTCATGTAGAAATCATTGTTGCAAAAAGGACAAAAAATGCAAAAACATTTGTGAAAGATAAAAAAAAAAAAAAAAAAAAAATTTATATGAATATACAAAATACAATTTGTGCAAGTTCAATACACATATTGACAAAATATGCACTGTTAATGACGGTAGTAATGAAAAAGAGGTCTAAGAAATGCAGCATATAAGCACTGACTGCAAAATAGCCATAGGTGACTAAAAACTATGACTAAACCCAGCTATAATCAGTTGAGACTGCTTTCGCGTGTCATCTTTAATACTTTGACAATTAGACAATCTTCATTCTATAAATTCGTAATTTTTAGAAGAAACACCGCAGCGTTTACGTGTTTTAAAATAAAATTTCAAGCAATGCGGCGTTTATGCGCATTTTTTTTTAACAAGCGTGATATTTTTTCTGAATTTTTCGGAAAATTAAAAAAAGATATCGGTCATAAATCCAAAATTTCAAACATAAAATGTATCAAGAATTCTGAGAAATGGTCGTAAAAACAAATTAATTTCAATTTCGTTAATCGTTCAAAGCCAAAGTTCAAATCGCCAATTTCGCCAAAAAATTGAAAAAGAAAATGTCAAATTTTGTCAAAATGTCGCGAAAAAATGTCAAATTTCATTAAAAGACCGCAAAAAAATTACACAAATTTCGCATAAGATTTAAAAAAACAAAAACAAAAATTGCATCAAAAGGGCACAGGAAAATGCATAGTTGATGTAGGAGGTGGATTTCCCTCTTCTCTACCCCCTCTTTTATAACCTTTCAGAAAATTTGTTCTGAATCCGATTTTTTTTCCCCTGTTCCAAAGATTCAGACATCAAATTTAAAATAATATGGATGAGCCGAAATTTTCAGATCCAGCCAAACAAAATATATTAACCTTGCCTGAAATGCTAAAAGTTTCCCCCACCCAGCCAAGAAAACTCACTGAAATCAAGTCCGGGTTCGGCGTAACCAGACTCCATTCGTGCAAATTGTATTCCTTTAAAAAGTAAAAAAAAAAAAAAAAAACATGAATAAGTCAGAATGTTTTGCCCTGTTGAAAAAAGAAATGTTCGAGTAGCAAAAAGAAATAATGAGCTGAAAATATGAAACTAAAGCAAAACTTTCTTTTTACTCCATAAAAAACAAAAAAAAAATATTTTCGTTATTAAATAACCGATTTTGCCCAAATTTCCAGCAACTGGCAATAATAATAAGTTAGACTGAATACCAAATTTTTATTAAAATATATTAAGTTTTAAGGATATTATAGATACCCATCAAAAAACACATTGTTTTACTCACTGGATAAAAAATCCCTGTTATCATGGCATGTTTGTTTATTTAGCCGCACGGATATTATAGATACCCATCGAAAAACACATTGTTTTACTCACTGGATTAAAAAATCCCTGTTATCATGGCATGTTTGTTTATTTAGCCGCGCAGATTTTCATCCTGAAAATCTGATAAGGGATTTATTGATAATGTTTTGCTATGCAAATGAGAAACAGTTACTTGCTTTAGCTGCGATCTTTCATGAAGCTAGCTATTTTTTCTGCGAAAAAATTTTTTTTTCTTGATTTTCACGATTTTTTTTTACATTTCAAATTTTTGTATTAATGACTGTCTTTTCACAATTTTCGGAACAGAATCACCTCTTTAATACATATTGCTGTAAGGGAAAAAATCACCATATTCGCCACTCCGCACTAAGCATATTTTTAACTTTTAAACTCGTATGCGCCGCGGCGCTGATCCCCAAAAATACGGTATTTAAATAATATTAATTTCAAATTTTGTATTTAAATTATTAATTTCTGATTAATAATTTCAGTTTTATGCATTTTTATTCAGGGTTGGGTTTTTGACATGACAGTGGTAAAAACCGTGTTTTTACCAGTTTATTCCGTCAAAAACCTATCATTTTTGATTTTCCTCCAATTTATAGTGTAAATGTAGCATACAATGCATTTCTAAATTGAATTTTCCTTATTGTTCTTGTTATTATTATTATTATTCACAATTAGATTTGTTAAGAAATGTTCTTTTAAATAAATTTAAATAGGAAAAATTTAAAAATACTGAGTAAAAAGAGAAAATATTTCTCATAATCTCCTTTAATATAGATTCTACTAACTGCAATAGACATTAATATTAAATGATGATAAAAGTTTATTACAATTATTAAATAACATTCAGAATTTACATTTTTAATAAAATACGTTAAAATTATTTTAAAGATGCAAGAATGCTGTTACATGGTATGACAATAGATGTCAAGCATGGGCTGGTCATGAAATAAATTTGAATATTCTTAGGTATAACATTTTAAAATGCACATCTTATGCATTTCATAAATGTAATTAAATGGGGATTTTCATTTTTACTTCAATAAGCAGAATCGTAAAATTTTAAACTGTAAAACCTGATAAAAGTTCTTAGACTTGAAATTTAACACAACAAAACAATATTTAAAAAAAATCAGAATATAATAATAATTTATGTGCCATAGTTTTCATTAACTGTAGATCATTTCAGCACTTATATTTTTATATGTAAAAAACTCGAATAGTCAAGAAATATTTTTAAGATCAAAATTTATAAAAGCTACCATAAAGTCAAACTATTTATGTCCTGTATGCATTTTATTTAAAATTATTTAGGTATTATTTAAGGTTAATTGAAAGAAATAACTTATGGGTTATTAAATTTCTTCAAAAAGTCTAATTTTTTTAAACTAATTTATGGGTTATTAAATTTCTTCAAAAAATCTAATTTTTTTAAACTATGCCAAAAATCTTAGAATTATTTTATAGATCTTCTAACAGAGATATATACATACTAGTATTCTAATGCAATATTTTTTTTTTCTTGGATGGATAAATATACTTTAGAGTCTTTTTGATATTAAATATTTCATGTAAAACAATTTAATACTAAAAATGAAATGAAAATTAATAATTATAATGAAAAAACAAATTTTCTTTAAAAAAAAATGGGTTTTTGACAAAGAGGTTTTTGACATAACGGTAAAAACCATGGTAAAATCTGGTAAAAACCGTCATGTGTCAAAAACTTGCCAACCCTGTTCATATTTCTTAATGCAGCTTATTAATGTGTTTCTGTTTAACACGTCAATCACGATTACCGCAGAAATTTAACTGCGGCGTTTACGGACATTTAATAATTTTTTTGCGTGATTTTTCGCAATGTGGCGTTTTTTCCAGAAATTACGGTAGTTAAATTGTAAAAGTCAACAATTTTACACATTTTAATGGGCATCATTAGTTATTTCATGAAATAACCAGAACCGTACCGAGTACTCAGTAAATACTCACTATTCGGCCAATTTGCCGAGTATACTCAATACCGAGTAGTTGTAAGAATTTCATTTTTTAAGCATATGAATTTATAAGTGACCTGTGGAATATTATTCGAATATCAATGTATTTTATTTGTAGTAATTCATAAAACTAGTTACTCTGTATTTAACACTATGTCTTCAAAATATAGAGAAAATTAAAAACAAAAACCCTCATAAAATAATGCCGGATAAAAATTTAGTTTCACATTTATACAAATAAAAATACTTTTTTGATATATAGAAAAACAGAAAAGATTATTATTTTGGATATAGAAACTGAAAATACAGTAAATGCAATGAAAAATTAATAACTAAATAATGAATCCAATCATCATCATCAATATTGTATAAATTTGAATTAAGATTTTGAAGATTATTTAGAAGTCTTGGAGCATAGCAAGGAGTTTAATGTGTGTATATTACATACAGTGTCTCACAAAAGTGATGGGACACTTGTGCTTTATAAAAAGAAACTGCAATAAAATAAATAAACAAACATGTGCAAAAATTTTTTGGGTGTGTTTCATATTTAAAGTTAGTAACAATTATTACATAACATACATTTTGTCAAAATATTAAAATATAAAAATATTAATTTAGTAAAAATACAATTGTTCAGAAAGAAGCAAAAAATGGCTCACATAAGTGATGGGACACTTACTTTTCCATCAAATATTTATCCAAAAATTTTACTTTTTAAAAGGTTTTAATATTTTGTTGGATTTCCTTTTACTTTTAAAACATGATTTAATCTTTTTGGGATGGATTCGACTAATTTTTTTGTGATTTCTGGAGTGATTTTACCCCATTCTTCTTGAAGCACCGATTTTAGTTGTTGTTTTGAAGAAATGGTGTGTTTGCGAATTCTTGCCAAATATTCTCTATGGGATTTAAGTCTGGAGATTATGGTGGTGTTTTTATTATTTCAGGACAGTTATATAGCAGCCAGAGTCTAACGTTCAGAGCAGTGTGCTTGGGGTCATTGTCCTGGTAGAATTTAAAATCGTTATGAAGGTTCAATTTTCGTGCTGAAGATTTCAAATTTTGCTTTAAAATATCAATATACTTGTACTGATCCATTATACTGTCAATAAAAACAAGATTACCAACTCCAGCGGACGACATACACCCCCATACCATAACTCCTCCTCTACCATGTTTTACTGTTGGTACCAAGTTCTGTTTGCAAAATTCTTCCCTGGGTTTTCTCCACACCAAGATTCTACCGTCAGAACCAAATATATTAAATTTATTCTCATCAGCAAATGTAACTTTATTCCAGTTATCAGAATTCTTATTTATGTTGGATTTTACGAAAGCTAGTCTGAGTTTTCTATTCTTTTCACTTACGAAGAATTTTTTCCTGGCTACTCTACCGTGATATCCAGCAGATCGAATTACCCTTCTAATAGTCTCAGGATTAACAATTATTCCATATAATGCTTGTAAATGAGCAGCAACTTTTGAAGTAAAGGTCAAAATTAACGGTCGCCACTCGCCACGTGGCGACTGAACATTTGAAAGTGGAGACCGCAAAATTATATATTGGTCGCCACTTTCTTTCTTTTATTATTTTATCTATTTTTACAAATAAACGTACTCCGATGTTCAAGAGCCAAGAGGAAATGAAAACAGAAGCAAACAAAAATTCTCATTTTCCCCCTTTTCACCGTCATAGGTCGATTTCGGCATGGGAGAGGGGGAAGCATAGACTTATGGTCTCGACGGAGAGGGGGAGTGTCTACGCGTCTACCACGTGACTCTCCAACAGAAAACAGAAGTGACAATCTGAAAAATAACAAAAGGAGGATTATTGTACTATCGCCATTTGAAGTGGACATGGACACCTGCAGCACTTGTCTTATTCGTTCTTGCAAAGTTTTCATGTGCAAAGTGTGAGCTCTTATCCTAAGATCAAAAATCAGATGTGGCGAGCGGTATTTTTCTTTTTTGTGTGTTTATATAAAAAATTAAATATATTAAGATTTAGATCCTGTGTAATATGGCCAGAAGAAAGCGGAAAGCCGATGACGATGACGGCTGTCAGCCTTGCAAAATTACAACGTTTTTTAGGAATAAAAACCAAGCGGAAGGCTCAAGTGAAAGTCTGGGAGAAATAAACCATGAGCAGTGAGTTTAGTTTTATTTATTAATTTGGTTAAATTGCCTTTTGAATCGCGCCAAGCGGTGGGGTACCGCAATTTACCCATTAATTTTTCCCAATATTTATTTAAAATTTTATTTACTGTAAAAGCACTTATTTTCGCGAATCGTAATTTCCGCGAAAATGAAGATATCGGTGATTTTGCGAGCTGAAAACTTCGCGAATTCTATATGACAGAACCGAAAGTACTAAAAAAAAATTTCGCGATTAGAACGGGCTCGCGAATATAAGTGCTTTTACAGAATTTTAAAATATCATTTTCGATTGTGATTTTTGTTCTCAAATACATTTGGTTAAAATTAACTGTTTTATTTTCTACCTCTCGCTTTTTCTTTCAGTGTTAAAATTCACTATACGCAGTTAATGCCGTAATTTTCTACGGTTGACCGCCATGGTTTAAATCGGTAAATCCGAGGATTTAAAAATTTCAGAGAAACTTTGAAAAAAAAAAAAAAAAAAAAAAAAAAGCTCTCACCGATCTTGGAAATTCCGATAAATTTAATTCAGACTTTGGAGATTATGTATAATTAACGCCGTAATTTTCTACGGTTGACCGGCATGTTTTGTATTGGTAAATCCGAGGATTTAAAAATTTCAGAGAAACTTAGAAAAAAAAAAAGTTCGCTCCGATCTCGGAAATTCCGACAAATTCAATTCAGACTTTGGATTGGAGATTGTGGATAATTAACACCGTAATTTTTTACGGTTGACCGGCATTGTTTAAATTGGTAAATCTGAGGATTTACCAAAAATTTCAGAGAAACTTAGAGAGGGGGGGGGGGGAATTCGCACCGATGTGGGAAATTCTGAAAAATTTATTTCAGACTTTGAGTATGTGGATAATTTAAATTTAATAGTTCCTAAAATTCACTGAGATTTATAATTTTTATTATTAAAAAAAAAGTAATTCTCTATAACTTTCTAGTATAAATTAACTTGAAAATTGATCAGCAGTTAAGTGAACATTTCTCTTATCCCATTAAATCAATCTCTCAGGTTCTCTTATCCCATCTTATCCAAGGACTACTGACAATATCTCCGAGTAATGCAGCAGTCGAAAGAATTTGGAGTAATGTTAAAAACATTATAAATGACAGATCAACCTCAATGAAAAAAGAAACAATTGAAAACAGATTAATAATAAAAAAATGCAAAAGTGTCATTGGAGGAATTCAATCCAGATTCAGTGATTGAACTGTGGTGGAATGACAGTATTAGAAGCAGAAGACCAAATTTTAATGATTAGTTTACCTATATTTTCCAACTGTAATCGATTTTCCAATAAGATGTCTGGATTTTGTAATTTTACCTTATGTCATTTGAAATTAAAATCTCATAAATTCTGGTCTATTTTGCAATCCTGATAGTTCTAGCTCAATTTTATTTTATTTATTTTTTAAATTTAAGTTTCTACAATTCATGTTCAGTTTAAGAATTAACGTGTTTATTATTTGTTTATTTGTAAATATTACATTGGATGCCATCAAGTAAGCTGCGTATGTTTATTTAAGTTGTATATTTATACGAGTTTTGCAATATTAAAAAAACGCGCGAGTGGCCACTCAGAATTCCAAGCCCAGTGGCCACTGGCCACCTGCAAATTTTCTTAATTTTGACCTCTATTTTGAAGCACTATTTCTTGGATTTTTTTTAATATTTCGAACGATAATTCACTTTATTCCATTGGATAGCTTTGATGGTCGGCCAGGTCTTCTTTTATCCTGAATCATATGATTCTTTTTATACCGTTTAATGATATTGTAAACTGTTGAACGACTCAAGTTAACTGTTTCAGCAGTTTTTCTAATAGATTTTCCACGTTCAATATGCAAATTAATAACTAATTTTCGAATTTCAGGCGAAGTTTCTTTTCATTTAGTATTCATGGCTACACAGAACTAAAAAACACAAAAATTCCAAAACAAACTGGAGAGAAATACTGCAGACGATTTTATAAATTATTGCCAATTGCTTTTAAGTAAAAATAAAACCCCAAAAAATATTTTTATTGCTTATTTCAGATGATTTTTGTTGCATATATAATGGTGTCCCATCACTTATGTGAGCTATTTTTTGCTCCGTTCTAAACATTTGTATTTTTATTAAATTAATATTTTAATATTTTGACAAAATGTATGTTATGTAATAATCTTTACTAAATTTAAGTATGAAACACACCCACAAAAAAATGTGTACATGTTTTTTTTATTTATTTGATTAGTTTCCTTTTGTAAAGCACAAGTGTCCCATCACTTATGTGAGATACTGTATATGCCATGTTGCCAAAGCTCTGGAATACTTCATGAAATTGAAAACACACAGTGCATCTAACTATGCATTTAAAGTAGGGGTGCACAACCTGTGGCCTACGGGCCAAACTGATACCAGTAATTTTATGCAGAATAATTTTCCTTATAATAATGACAGAAACTTTGCTATGAAAGAAAACAAACGTTACTTTTGAAATATTCTGGTGTCAAATGATTTTCTGGCAAAAAGGTTGTGCATCACTAATTTAAAGAATAATTTTTATTAGTTGGATTTATAATTAATATACAAGTCATCAATCTGAAAATAATTTTACTGAGATATTTAAAAAATAGTAAATTTAATATAACATAATTTAATCTGTACACATGAAAAATGAAAAGAAATTGCAAAGCCAATAGAATTTTTTTAATCAAAAGAAAATAAGGTACAGGCAGTTACAAAATAAATATGAATTATGATGAGATATACTATTATGAGATATGAATATGTATTATTCAATAAATTGTTACATTAACAAGTGAACATTTTTATTTTTGAAAGACAGATTTCAATGGTCAGAATAAATTGGAAGGTTGAAGAATGTTTAGATTTTATATTGGTTAATAATTTGTTTTAATTCTCCTTTTTATTAGTTTTGAACTTTCAAAAATTGTCTTTTAAAAGGTACACCAATAAATTTCAAATTTAATGAGTTAATTTATATATATTATATATGTATAAATTATTATATATATGTACACACAGGTATATTTATATATGTGTACACCTAAGCTCACATTATGCGCACATCAATGTTTTTTTTTATTTTTTTTATTACACAACTACTCGGTACTTGGCTACTCGGTACACCACTAGAAATAACTAGGTATTTTATGAAGTAACAAATCATGTGCTTTAATGGTAACATATATATGTATGCCTATGACACTTTATGTTGCATATACAGTGGATTCTCTCTATCTGAGCACTCTCTAATGTGAACACCCCGGTATTATGAACATATTTTGATGGTCCTGGCAAAACTTCATAGATTTAACAAAAGATGAACTCCCTGTATTATGAATGCTACTTTTATTACCCTTCTCTATTCTACCTCTATGTAAACTGAACATGTGTTTGCTATCTGAATTAGAATTCCCCTATTTGGAAATTCAGACAAACTGTTACATAAGAATAACAAGTTGGAGATTGCATATGAAGCAAAGAAAATAAGATAGGTTATCTTTTTTTTATGGGCTAACCTATTATATAGTTTAAACTGAGTTCTAAAGATAACTATTTTTTTTTTTTTTTTTTTTTTTAATACATCAAACTTTTTCCTTTCAAAATATAATGTATATATAAAATTTTAGCACAAATAAGATTACATGTAAAACCTTTTGACAGCAAATAACATTTTGAATTTTATGCTTTAAACATAATTTTAAATTAATGATAATAGATTCTGTCTTCCAATGAAAATATGATAATTGCGAAGGTTTTAACTAACATTTCTCAAAATTTATAAATATAGATTAATGAATAATGAATGAGTTATACTGATTTAATGATTCATATGATGGTTGCCAGGCCCAATTTAAAGGGCCTACAAATTTTTGAATAGATTCGTTGTCACACTGATGCAATGTGCGATAAATTTACCCTGAATAAAATTATGTTTCATTTATATAATAATATTGTATTCATTTATATAATAATATTATATTATACAATAGACTCCCTCAAATCGGCAAAGCTTGGGACCAGAGTTTGTGCGGATTTTAGAAATTTGCAAATTTCTGGTCATTTCTTTGTTTACATTTTTTAAACGGTAATTTGAATATAATTAATAAAGCAATCAAAACTATAATAAATGCTTAATATAATAAAAAATTAAATAAGTAATAAACTAAAGTATTAAAAATTTAAATAGTTTTTAAAATTATTTAAAATATTAAAAGCAAGGGTCAAGCTAATAATCAATAATGTATGATTATATAATCATTATAAAGATTAAATGTAATTATCCTAAATTATTCAATGAAACTTTGATCACAAAGGTACATTAGGTACTAAATACTAATTCACATGAAAATCATAAAATAAGAACTTTTATTTCAGGTTTAGTTGGGCTTAATAACCAAAAAAGCTTGATTAATACATAAATATATTTGGTAAGAAGATTGCAATTACCAGTGATATCAGCAATATCTTGATTTTTTTTTTCAGAAATAAATTTATTCTTCCTTCTTGGAAAAGAAAAAAAAAAAAAAACATTTATTCAGTAATATTAGAAAAAATTACAAATTAAAATTTACATGGAGTTGATATAAGTAAAAGAGTCAAATTTTGTCCCTATATCTGAGCTGAATGTTTCATTTTCATTGTTTTAGAGAGTTGTGGATTTTAGGGTTGCTGACTTGAGAGAGTACTTAATACAGTAGACTCCCTAAAATCCGCATACAATTTACAGATGTAAACAATGAAAATTTAGTTTAGATAGAGGGACAAAATTTGACTTTTTTAGTTTTATATCAATTCTCTTTATATTTTAATTTGTAATTTTCATTGATATTGCTGAATTTGTTTTTTCATGAAGAAAGAATAAACTTATTTCTGAAAAAAAATCAAGGTATTGCTGATTACACTGGTAATCACAATCTTCTTACCAAATATATTTATGTATTAATCAAGCTTTTTTGGTTATTAAGTCTGGCTAAACCTAAAATAAAACTTCCTTATTTTATGATTTTGATGTGAATTAGTAATGCATTTTTATGAGACAAGCTTCATTGAATAATTTTGGAAAAATACATTTCATCTTTATAATGAATATTTAATCATACATTATTAACTCGACCTTTGCTTTTAATATTTTAATCATTTAAAAAATTATCTAAATTTTTATTATTTTAATTTATTACTCATTTTTTATTTTATGTTGTAAGCATTCATTATAGTTTTGATTGCACTATTAATTACATTCAAATGACTTTTTTTAAAAATGTAAACAAAGCAATGACCAGAAATCCACAAAATTCTAAAATCTGCACAACCTCTGGTCTCAAGCCGTGCGGATGAGGAAATCTACTGTACTAACATAACTGACAAATCATACCTAAAAAATTATTCGTCTTTTATTTTATGGTGTATGTCATATGTGAAATGCCTTAAAATTATGTTATTCATTCATTGGGGTACTTTTCCATTACAAGGACATCATTGTAGCCAAGTGTAATACTTGCCGCAAAATGAAAATCTTGTGAATTTAAACATTTAAAAAATAAAAAAAGAAGCATTATTGATAATAAAGTGAGCATTTTGAAAATATAGCATTTAAAAATTACAGCCTTTTATAACTATTTTATTAAACCACAAATACATACTTAAGTACAGTCAACTCTGTGAAATCTGCACACATAAAGACGGAAGGTTTTGTGGATAATACATTTTTGCAGATTATAGATCATCCCTTTGTTTACACATTTTACTTAATTTGTTTACTATAAATTAAGAACAATTGTACAAAAGTTAGAATTATAATGGATTATAATATAGAATATATTTGAAAAGCCAAATATTCAGTATTCAGTTCACCTGCCAGCCGAATATTCGGCATTCAGCCAAAATCACTTTTCGGTGCATCCATAGTAAAAATCTACACTATTATGTAACTTGGTTAGGGTATATGGTACCAAGTAAACATCAATCTATATATCAAGTTGAGTGGATTCTCTATTCTGAACAATCACGGGACCAACCAAGAATGTTCAGATTATGGGGTGTTCATTATAGAGGGAGATTAAATGCATTACTACTACTACTACTATGTAGAATGACCAAGCCAGAAGTTGATCATACATAGTTGGTGCAATAGGTTTTTATTTCCTCCCTTTTAAATTTTAGATGTAAATTAAAATGATTGCTCTAACATTTAATAAATGTCCCATCATGGGCAAAAATGAAATCTGCTGAAATTAAATAGCAACAAACTTATAAGCAAAACATTTCTTTAATTGCCATTTTTCCAGTAGTTAATCAAAGAAATCAGTCAAAAATTCCAAAATTAATCTTTAAAACATCATGTTTAAACTGTGATAATTTGTATAAAACTATTATTTGAAATAAGCAAGATGGAAGTGGATTATTTTAATCTACCATAATTGTCTCCAACTAATCAAAGACTAAACTTTTACTAAAAATCATAAAATGTTTCCTTTTGTCTTACAGAAGGCAGCTGACAACAATGTGACAACAGGTGCTCCAAACTTTTAATTGAAAATTTTATCTGATATATTCAAACAAATTGCAACTTCAAGTTCATTAAAATCTGGTAGTGATTTTGCCTGTTTAATTCCTTAATAGAGTTAAATGAACCTTTTTAGGTGCGTTCGTAATTATGTAAATACGTAGCACCTCTAGTTGTCGTTCAGTCCATCCGTCTGCATATAACAACTTGAAGACAACCCAACCGAATTGTTAGAAATTTAAAATATATAATTATTACCTAATTTTGTCAAGTCATTTCAAATTTTATGAAAATCTGATGCATAGATCAATTACAGGGGCAATCAAAAGTATTCCATTACATTATGTTAAATGGGGAAAAAAGTTTCAAATGCATCTTAATCCTTTGAAATTTAAAATACATAATTATTACATAATTTTGTCGAATTATTTCACATTTTATCAAAATCGGATGCATAGTTCAATTACAGGGACAATCAAAGTATTCCATTACATTACAGTCAATGGAGAAAAATGTTTCAAATGCATTTTAATGGTGTTACACTCATTCGAACATAATAAAATTGATATGCATCTGTAAAGTACATATTATAATATACATGTTGCATAATCTGTGGTGCAAAGAACATTTGTTATTGATTTACAAGGCCACACAAAAGTATTCCATTACATAATGATATAGGGAGAACATTGTTTGATGTGTATTTTAATTATTAACTATTTACAATTTTATGATTGATATTTTTAAAACTTTATTATCGTACAAATGCATCTACATTAAAGTCCAAATTTTTCGATAAATTCAAATTTTGTGTTCAAAATTTTATGGTACAAAACATAGAAATTTCTTGGATGCTAAATCATATAGTTTGCATTATCTAGACACACGGCAGTGTGTCAGCCAAGTTCAAAAAGTAAAAGTCGACACACCGGCCGTGGGTTATATTACCCGAACCATTTCGGGCCACTTTTGACCCCTCAATAACTTAAATTCTATTTGACCAACACAATTGCAATTTTTTGTGTCGTGTAAGACCATCTTCTAATTTCCTAATCCTATAAATTTTTAAAAAAATCTTTTACCGTTCACGAGAAATTGACGTCTGAAAACCACTGTTTTTCCCACTGACTCACTCACTCACTCATAGAAATGTTTGACTACTTCCAGGTGACTTAGGAAATTGAAATTTGGTGTGGAGGTAGGTTATTGGATCTATAAATAGGAAAAAATCAGAAATCACCATTAATTAAACATTAATGGTTGTTAGAAGATAAATTATTGGATTACAATGGCGGTTTATGAGAATTTCACAAAATACCAGAAATAGTGCCAAGTTGGCGTAACTTTTGGCGAGTATCGGGACTAATCTCTGAAACTACCGAACCGATTTCAAAAGTAATGGAACCAAAATGATGGTATTCGCCCCGGTTCAAACGCAGACTATATCTTATGTCTGTGCCACAAAGCAAAAGAGGGTTCAGAAACAAAAAACACTCTAAAAATGGGATTTTTGTTTTAGTGAAGGGCCTAGAAACAAAAAATTTGTCATGTTAATTATTTATAAGATATGAATGATCACTAATGACATTTGCTAAAAAATACCAAATTTAAAAGGGGTGGAAATTCGCGAAGAGCATTCTGAAAACGTTCTGAATAGCGATTTTAAAACAATCTCAGCAAACAACAAACCGATTTTAAAAGTAATGATATCAAAATGATGATGATAGTCCTTGCTCCAACATAGGCTATATCTTATGTCGATGCCACTAACCCAAAGGGGGTAAAAGAACAAAAACGTTCTAAAGATGCGATGTCTGTATGTTAAGGGACTAGAATTATAAAGTTTGGCATTTTAGAGTTCACGAGAATTTCGCGAAATATCAGAAATAGTGCCAAGTTGGCGTCTTTTTTGGCGAGTATCGGAGCTAATTTCTGAAACTATGAACAGATTCCAAAATTAATAGTACCAAAATGACGGTATTCACCCCGGTTCAAGTATATGCTATATTTTATGTATATACCATTAACCATAAGAGAGTGAAGAAGCAAAAAACATTCTAAAAATGAGATTTTTGTTTTACTAATAAGCATAGAAGCACAAAATTCGGCATGTTACTTATTTATAAGATAAAAATGATCTCTAAGGGCATTTGCTAAAAAATAAAGAATTCAAAAAGGGTGAAAATGCACGAAAAGCATTCTAAAACTGTTCTAAATTGGGATTTTTAAGCAATCTCAGCAAACAACCATCTGATCTTAAAAGTAATGATCTTAAAATGATGGTGACATTCCTTGCTCCAATATAGGCTATATCTTATGTCAATGCCACTAATCCAAAAGAATTAAAAGAGCAAAAAAAATTCTAAAAATGCGATGTCTGTATGTTAAGGGCTTAGAAACATCAAATTTGGCATGTTCATTATTTATAAGATATAAATGATCACTAAGAACATTTGTTAACAAATACAAAATTTAAAAGGGGTAAAAATGAGCGAAAAGCGTTCTATAAACGTTCTAAATAGCAATATCAGCAATATTGGAAAGTTAGCGAACCGATTAAAAAAAAAAAAGAAAAAAAAAAGTCAAAATGATGGGGGCAGTCCTTGCTCTAACAACAGTATTGGATAAATTGCCAGATTACAATGGGAGTCTATGGGAATTTGGCGAAATACCAGAAATAGCGCCAAGTTAGTATCACTTTTGGCGGGTAATTTTTGTCGTCAATTTGGCGATATATCGCCAAGTTGGAGACAAACTTTTTTGGTCGTCGAGATAATCAAGTAGTACCCAATCACATAAAAGAAACATCCTTATTAGTGGAATTTAATGGAACATAAGCAATGCTAATGTTAAAAGTTTTAAATTTGATTCAAAGAAACAGTGAATAAACGCAGGAAAAAGCTGTAAGATTAATTAATATTAAATAAAACTAATTTAATATTAAGCCAATTTATTTCAAAAAGGAAACAAATACCGACTTATTTGACAAAAAATGATATCCTATCAAAAACATGAATGTGAAAAAATGCCAAGTTCGTTAAAGATTTCGCTAATAAAAGAAGTGATTTGACAAAAAATAATGATATCCTATCAA
This sequence comes from Maratus speculifer, assembly GCA_964019185.1. Lineage (NCBI taxonomy): Eukaryota > Metazoa > Arthropoda > Arachnida > Araneae > Salticidae > Maratus > Maratus speculifer. The sequence goes on along the minus strand of OZ025290.1, from coordinate 369,910,141 downwards.
AAACATGAATGTGAAAGAATGCCAAGTTTGTAAAAGGTTTCGCTAATGAAAGAAGTGAGATCTAACTGCAAACCAAATTCTTTCGAAGCTCCTTAAATCATAGCTCCTGTCATGCATAATATTCTTCAATTGCTTAAAATGAGTTGGTATGTTACTTGTTATTCAATAGAGCGACTTGGCAAGTTTTCAGCCCCTAACTTTAATGTTTGAGTAAGTACTTAATGTTTGAGTAAAATTTAATCTAGAATCTGATTGGGAAAGATCTAGTCATTCAAATGTTCGAATAACTACATTGAAGTTAAGGTATCGATAAATTAATTAAGTGATCAACTTTAAGTTCTGATCAATTAAATAGAGAAATTTGAATAACAGAAAACTTGTAAGTCGCTCTATTGAATAACAAGTAATATACCAACTCATTTTAAGCAATTGAAGAATATTATGCATGACAGGAGCTATGATTTAAGGAGCTTCGAAAGAACTTGGTTTGCAGTTAGATCTCACTTCTTTCATTAGCGAAACCTTTTACAAACTTGGCATTCTTTCACATTCATGTTTTTGATAGGATTAATATTATTTTGTCAGTGTAAAAAGAAAATTATCTGTTTTCAATTAGTTGATTTTAAATTCTGTTAGTTAAGAGAAAAAATACTATAGACTTTTAGAATACTAGTTTTATAAAATTTTTATGTTAAGAAAAGATCAATGTTAGTTTCTAATATAAATTAGTTCTGGTCTAAAATATTTATAATCATCAATAAATTGACTGTTTTGAAAATATTGGATAATACAGTAAAGTATTACAAATCTGCAAACCTGTAGTTCTCCAATGCCTGTAATCTGCACTATATAAATTAGTGATGCACAACCTTTTTGACAGAAAATCGTTTGACACCAGAATATTTGAAAAGTGACGTTTGTTTTCTTTCATAGCACAGTTTCTGTCATTATTATAAGGAAAATTATTCTGTATAAAATTAGTGGTATCAGTCTGGCCCGTGGGCCACAGGTTGTGCACCCCTATAATATCGTGTGGGTTCGAATTACCTGTACTGTAATTCCACCAGGGAAACAAACTTTATAGTTCCATCATTTATTTACACTATAATACAATTGCCGCTCACGCAGCATCCGAAAAACAAAAACATTCTTACATCTCCGATTTTATTTGGCCAACATGCATTGCCTCACAAAACAGATCACGGTATCGTTGCGCCATCTACATTCAGAGAGTGCTACTATTCGAAGATATCACACCCCTCTCCTCATAGTTCAAACGAACTACAGGCAATCTTGGTCTATTGCTTCTTTGAACTGGAACACTTTTCTTCGAGTCCTCATCATTATTTTTAGTCAGTGTCCTTTACAGATATATCTGTCATAGCATCATTTTTATTACTCACAACAGTACCTGTTACAATATCATGTGAAGGCTGAGATTTGTTTGGTTCCATAATATTCTCATTATCATGTTGGTCTTTTATTTTTCCATTAATACCAGAAAAACGGTTTTTATTAACCCTTTCATAATTATCATAAACATTGTAATTTTTACCACTATAACCCATTTTTTCAAATCTTTCTGACATTTGTTTGTTATTGTGGTCACTTTCTTCAATTCTTTCAGATTTTTCGTAACTTATCTCCCTGTTACGTCTCAACTGATTTACATGACGTTTACATATTATTCCGTCACATCTATTTACTAAAACCCATCTACTTCCTAATAATTTTATAATTTTTTCTTTTACCCATTTCTCCCCCTTTCCAAAATTTTTAACAAAAACTAATTCATAAAGCTTAAATTTGTGCTGGGGTTGCTGTATTTTAGGTTTTGATGGTAATACTAAATGAAGGGCTGTTCGAATTGGCCTTCCAAACATTAATTCAGCAGGAGTTTACCAGTCACCGAATGAGGAGTTGAATGATTTTCTAACAAAAGTCGTGCAATTGATAATGTTATGTCATTTTTATCCAGTTTTCTAAGGCAATTTTTCACAGTTTGCACGTATCTTTCCGCCTGTCCGTTCGACGAAGGATGATATGGTGGAATAGGTGTATGCTTAATTCCATTATTTTTAAGAAATTCCTCACTTGTGAACGCGGATCCATTATCACTGACTAATTCTACTGGTAATCCAAATGTCGCAAAAATTCTTCTTAGTACTCTAATAGTATTTCTACTATCGGTCCTGGGCACTACTTCTACTTCTAACCATTTTGTATAAGAATCAACTACTATTAAAAAAAATTTCCCTTCAAACGGACCTGCATAATCTATGTGAATCCTTTCCCAGAGTAATTCAGACTTCCATTCTAAGGGTTTCATTTTTGGATTATCCCTTGCGCACATTTGGCATCTACTACATGAATTTACCATTTGTTCAATTTCCTTATCCATGTTTGGCCACCAAACCACCCCTCTAGCTTTAGCTTTCATGCTAGACATACCCTGATGAACAGAATGCAACAATTTCAATATATATTCTCTACCTTCCTCTGGCACAATTACTCTATGCCCCCATAATAGACAATTTTCTAAACAGGAAATTCCATCCCTTCTACGAAAATAAGGTTGATATTCTTCTGCTTTAACCTTTCGAGGCCATCCATGTAGTACCCACTCTAAAATTTGTTTAGTTACAGGATTTTCAGTTGTCCACTTTGCAATCGTTTTAGAAGTAACGGGCCAATCATTATTATTTGGCACAAACATTATTTCAGCAGGGTTACTTACTATATTTACAGTTTCTGGGAGAGGTAATCTACTTAATGCGTCCGCATTTTTTATTATTTTTACCTTCGCGATACTCAATTGTATAATCATATCCTGCTAACATAAGCGACCATCTCAGCATTCTAGGTGATAATGTATCAGGTACCTTTTTAACAGGATCAAACAATCTAATTAAAGGTTTATGATCCGTTATAATTTTAAACTGTTTACCAGCTAAATATTGGTGAAATTTAGTAACACCAAATATTACAGATAAAGCTTCTTTATCTATCATTGCATAATTTCTTTCAGTTTTATTTAAAGTTCTAGAAGCATAAGCTATGGGTTTCACTTTACCCTCAATAATATGGCTTAATACAGAACCAATGCCACATTCTGAAGCATCACAGTTCAAAACAATATCTTTGTTAACATCATATAATTCTAAAACAGGTGATGTACATAATAATTCTTTAACTTTTTGAAATGCTTTATCATGCTTTTCTGACCATGTCCACTTAACATTATTATCTAATAATCTATGTAAAGGTTCTAAAACATCTGAAATATTAGGTAGGAAGTTTCTATAATAAGAAATTAAGCCTAAAAATGAACGCAACTGTGACACATTATTTGGAATAGGTGCATTCAAAATAGCATTAACTTTCTCTGGCATAGGTCTAATTCCTTCCTGAGAAATTTTATGTCCTAAATAGCAAACTTCCGAAACCATAAATTTTAACTTTTCATTATTTAATCTTATACCATGCTCAGAAAAGCATTTCAGAACACTTTCAACTCTTTCAGAATGTTCTGATTCATTCCTAGCACTTATGATTACATCATCTAAAAATACACCAACATACTCATATTTTTTTAATGTATTCTCTATTTTCCTCTGGAACATTCCAGGAGCACACTTTACGCCAAAAGCTAATCTTAAAACATTAAATAATCCTTTATGCGTATTAATAGTTAAAATTTTACTACTTTCCTTATCTACAGGTTGTTGTAAATAAGCATTTTTTAAATCAAAAACAGTAAAGAATTTTCCACCTGACAATTTAGAGAATAATTCTTCCATTCTAGGAAGAGGATAATTATCGTTTTCTGTATTTGAGTTTACTGTGGCTCTATAATCACCACAAATTCTAACAGTACCATTTGGTTTTGGAACAATTACTATAGGACTAGCCCAATCTGAATGATCAACAGGTTTCAAAATACCCTCTTTTGTTAATCGTTCCAATTCCAAATCACTAGCTCTTCTCAAAGCAAACGGAACAGGTCGAGACTTAAGAAAAACTGGTTTTGCATCCTTTTTCAAATTTATTGAAACGGGAGGACCTTTTATTGTACCGATCCCGTCAGCAAAAACATCTGGAAAATTTCTAATTAAATCATCTTTCGAAATACTTTTAATCATATTTACATTAGGCCAAAATAATTTTGATGCTTTTAACCAAGTTTTTCCAATTAGACTCGGACCTTCCTCTTTAATAACTAACATTTTTAAATCAGGTATACAATATTCATCAACAAAAACATCTACTTTTAACTCACCTAATACAGTTAAAAAATCTTTAGTATAAGTTTGTAACTTAACTTTAGATTTAATTAAAGGTAGCTTACCTGAAAACAATTTTTCTGCCACATTTTTACTTACTATAGTATGCGCCGCCCCGCTATCAATTTCAAATTTAACATTCACACCATTTATTTTTACATTTTTTTGCCATGTTACACTATTGGAGTTGTCCACACAATTAAAACAATATTCCTCTTGAACAGTTTTAATTTTACTGTTTTTGTTCTGTTTATCATTTTTCATCATAAATTTACGATTCCTACAACAAATTCTTAGGTGGCCAAATTTATGGCACAGATGGCACTCTGCATTCTTGAAAGGGCACATTTTAGGATTGTGATGTTTCGCACATCTGAAACATGGTTTCTCAGACGCAAATTTTTCTTCTTTGGGCTTAAATGGGTGAGAGAACTTTTCTGGTTTTGGTTTCTCCACTCTAGCACGCACTTGGTTGACAGCTGTACTTTCGCCTATATGTAGTGATTTCACACTGGCTTCAGCCGATTCGGCGATCTCCACCGCAGTCTGGAAATTTAATTCTTTAGAATCCAGCAGCTTTTGTTGTATCTTTTCATCTTGTATTCCGAATACAAACTGGTCACGCAGGCGGTCATTTAAGGTGTTTCCGAAATTACAGAATTCAGACAATCTTCTAAGTTCTCTTACAAACTCAACTATGCTTTCCCCTGGCTTTCTAAGATGTTTCTGAAATTTGAATCTCTCCACAATTTCACTTGGACAAGGAGAAAAATGTTCTTTAGCTTTTTTTAAAAGATCTTCATATTTTATCTCCTTTAACGTCTTCGGGACAATTATATCTCTTAAAATCGTAAATGTTGTCGTACCAACAGAACTAAGCAAAATATTCTTTTTCATTTCTTCATTCTTTATATTATTCGCACAGAAATAAAAATCCATTTTCTCAACATAAATAGTCCAAGGAACCTTTGAGTCATATTCTTCTAGCCGACCCAGTGAAATAATTTCTTTTTTCAACAGCCATTTCTTTTCCCGGCGTTTACTTTTTTTTTCACAATATTTTTCTTAACAAAATAATATGGGTAAATAATCCCATCTTAGTCGCCACTTTATAATATCGTGTGGGTTCGAATTACTTGTACTGTAATTCCACCAGGGAAACAACCTTTATAGTTCCATCATTTATTTACACTATAATACAATTGCTGCTCACGCAGCATCCGAAAAACAAAAACATTCTTACATCTCCGATTTTATTTGGCCAACATGCATTGCCTCACAAAACAGATCACGGTATCGTTGCGCCATCTACATTCAGAGAGTGCTACTATTCGAAGATATCACAACCCCTAATATAAATGAATGCTGAGAAAGAATTATCATTCTTAAAAAATAATTTTTCAGTGGTGATTATTTATTTAGTTTTCACATCAGCTTTAATCTCATGTATATGATGTTCATAATTTATTTTTACTTTTGCAACTTAAAATAATAAGACACTTAAAAAAAAAAAAAAAAAAAAATATATATATATATATATATTCATTTGTATTGTAAATTGGAAAAAAAAGGAAAAATTTTAGTTGATTTTTTTTTACAATTGCAATTAGCAGCTAATTTATTATTATTTAATATTTATTGAAGATTGCAAGATACAATAGTATAGAATAGAATAGACTCAACTTGATTAAAAGATATTTCTTCAAAAATGTCTAATGTTCAGAAAATGTTAATGTTTACCCTTAAAAATGTCTGATATTTAATATTATTTTAAACTATACACCAAGTTTGGTTATAAATATCTTAATATCCCTGCAGATTTTGAATAACACATTAAAGTTTAATAAATACAGTAGATGCCCTCATCTGCAGAGCTTGGGACCATTGTGCAGATTTTAGAATTTTGCGGATTTCTGGTCATTGCTTTGTTTATATTATTTAAACCTTAATTTCAATACTATTAATAATGCAATTTAAACTATAATGAATGCTTACAATATAATAAAATATTAAAATAACTAATTAACTAAAATAATAATTTAGATCATTTTTTAAATTATTAAAATATTAAAAGCAAAGGTCAAGTTAATAATCAATGATATATGGCTAAATATTTATTAGAAAGATGAAATGTATTTTTCCTAAATTATTCAATAAAACTTGCCTTATAAAATAAGGAAGTTTTATTTCAGATTTAGCCAGCTTAATTAAAAAAAAAAAAAAAAAAAAAAAAAAAAAAAAAATTAAATACATAAATATATTTGGCAAGAAGATTGTAATGACCAGTGATATCAGCAATATCTTAAATTTTTCAGAAATAATTTTTTTCTTCCTTCATAAAAGAACATGAATTCAGAAATATTAACAAAAATTACAAATTAAAATACATATGGAATTGATATTAAATTAAAGTCACATTTTGTCCTTCTATCTGAACAATGTTTCATTGTTTACATCCGTAAATTATGCATGGATTTGAGATAGTCATAAATATGTTTATTTACATACAAATGTAGGTTTTTGACATGATTGTTTAAACCATGGTGCAAACTGTTGCATATGAAAAACTTCCCAACCCTGCCAACCTGTGGTCATTTTTGTAAAAAAAAAAAAAAATTGTCTTTTCTAGCCTATTTTTTCCCTATACACTTTCTAATTAATCAACTTATTACAAATCTAGTTGGTTGGAGAAGTAGGAAATCAGTGTGTCATTTTTCATGCATGAGAATAAAAATGCCATTTAAGATTTATTAAATGATTTAACCATTAATAGAGAAAAGAACAATGAATCTTGAATGTTAATTTTTAAAATATTAATGCTAATTGTTTTTTATAATGTTAATTTGAGAAATGTCACATCAGGAAATTTTGTTACATTTGTGAAAATACAGATATTTAGGGTGATATTACGGTGCCTCACTTAAGATCGACGTAGAGACTTACGATGTAAACAAAGTGCAAACGGTATTACGGTAGCGGCGTAAACTTAAGGCAGCTCGAAAGCTGTCGTAAGTTTCAACACAAATGGATGCGCGCGCAACCACAACAAAAGTGACTACGGCCTCTGATTGGCTGAGAGCAAGAGGACTTACGCTGAGGCACCGTAATACAAAGTTACGATTAATCGCAGAAACGCCCATCCTACGATCGAAAGTAAGATAAGACAGAGCAAGGCACCGTAATCCCAGCCTTAGATACTTTTTCATTATACCAACACCATGCCGAATGTATGCTAATGTGCCAGTCATTTTAACTGTGGCCATCTGAAAGATTTTCATTGGAAACTGTGCCAATAATTGTTTTTTACTATTTATTGAATGTGAATTATTTTCTATTTTTATTTCTTTAACCATAACTTGACAAATCTTAATTTGCTATTTTTTAAATTCAAATTTTTATTGTTAAATTATAACTTGCATTTTTTACTGATGTTGAGATTAATTTTACTATTTGGCAGTTTTCTGATGATTAAACAGCTGCAATTCAGAATTTTGATTTTATGCATAAAAAAGTTTTTATTCGGAAAACCATGAATGTCTTCAGACGAAAAAAAGAAATGTTTACTGGAATGCTAAAAGATATTTATAATTTCATACAAAGCACTTGAAAATGAAATCGGGTGTTATTACTTCATTGTGCTCTATTAATTTCTTTTATTTTAAGAAAATATTTGTATTTATGTAATAAAATTGTTTATGAAAATAAGAAAATCCTATAATTATCAAATATTACATATTTTGAATTCTCATTCTTGCATCGGTAATGAATTTTTTTTTATTTCAAATGTTTCATTTTATGTGAATTTCATTTTGCACAAACTATTATGTTTGGCGATAATGGTGTTGTTATAACAGAAAAGTACTGATATGGATATTTTCCTGTTTGCAAATAAGTTTTGATCTTTTTAAATGTTTCCATCTACAAATGTGTTCATGTAAAGAAGTTTTATCTTTGTCTTAAAATAATAAAACATTTTGCAGAAATACAATATAGCAAGAAAGGTTTTATTTGGCAAATAATGCTATCAAAGAAGATATTTTATTGGTACTGATAAATACCTTATGACTGTAGAATTTACATTTTGTATGTTTATAAGGTTGTAGAATTAATAATTTGAGATTTCATTTATTTATAAAAGAATTTTTGTTATAGAGATACATTAAGTATGTTGTTTTATTACAACTTATACACCTGTAGACATTTATTATATTTTGTTTATGTACCTAACTGTAACTTCCATAATATTATGAGAATTAAATATGTAAATACTTAATACACAAATTAGATTATTTATTAATATTATTGATACCTTTTAATTCTCAAGACTTTTTATCTACTGATGTTGTTGCACTTCTAACTGTGTGCCGCCATTGAATTGCCAAATTATTTTCAGCCAATAAAAATAACATTACAGTTATTGTTTTGTTTATGGTTTCATAGGTCTGTTACTATTGTTATTATGAACATTAACTTTTGAATCTTGATCTTAAATTTTTATTGAAAATACTCTTTTTTTTTTTTTTTTTTTTTTTTTTTTTTTTTTTTTTTTTTTGAGAAAGGGGTGATATTAAAGGTTTAAGTTTTTAAATGTGCTCTATTAAAAATAATACATTTGTACAATCCCCTCCAAGTATGTAGGTACACAAAGTTCTGAGACATTCTATACATATGTGTGTTAGAATCAGTTTAATTATATTTGAATTCATATTCTTGTACTAGAATGTAAATCTTTTTACCACATTTGGTTTTATTAACTCTCTCTCTCTCTCTCTCTCTCTCTCCCCCCCCCCCCCCCCCCCAAAAAAAAAAAAAACAAAAAAAAAAACTGTATTTTATTAGTTTCAACTGCTAGGAAATATTTTAGTGGACCAAAAAGTTCACCTGCCAGATGTTTAAGATTTGGCATGCTTCAAATTCTTTAATTTTGTTGATACATACATATTTTGTTATTTGAGTTTTCTTTTCTTATAATTGTAAAAATATTTCATATATATATTTCATATCAAAAATATTATATATATAATATAAATTTCTTATAATTGTAAATATAAACCATATTGTTTTTGTTAGAATGTTTCTCCTCCCCCATCTTCTAGGTAAAGTCTTTTAAGGAATTGAAAATTTTAAATGCTTTTTAAATTTTGTACAAATTTTGTTTATTAATAATCATCAGTATTAAAACACAGATAATGATAAAATATTCACTCAAAAGCATAAAATTTGTCCTTTTTAATTTATATTTTATTTTTAACATTGAAATCAAAAATTGGTCAAGCATGACTTTTATAAACCAAGGTTAATCACTTTAGTTTTATTTTCCAATGTTGCTTTACTTTTGTGGGTAAAATTATGTATAGGAATAATTTTATTTAATATTTTAAAGCTATTAAATAGGCAACAATGGTATTGAGAAATTTATGTGCAAAAATTATGTCCAACTATGTCCAAAAATTATTTGAGAATTTATAGAATATTTACAAAATTATGATTGAAAAGTGAATTTCATATATAAATTCAGTTCATTTTCTTCATTCTTTCTTTCCTTGCATTTTATTTATTTTCAAAAATGAGATTCTTCCACTAATACATGTTTTTTGCTTTTTCTTTTTCTTTATTCTTCACTTTTTTTGCCTTTCAATATTTTCCTTACTTTCATTTTCCCAATTTAAACAGTAATAACTGAATTAATAGAAAAATAAATAAGTAAATAAAAGCTTATGTATTCCAATTACTTATAAACTGGTCACTGAGCAGTTTAATTTAGGATTTCTAGTTTATTTTCATCAGAATTTTCTGCCCAAAGACCTGCTCAAAAATACCAGATTGTATTATTTAGAAACTTTGTAATTTAATTTTTAAATGAAACGATTTACAGTGGAAGGTTCTGAAATCAGGGTCACAGAATGCGGTGAATGTTTGTGTATAGATATAGTTATTATATAAATATGAAAGACATAAAGTGCATTCCCTAGTGGGGTCTTAAGAAAGGAAGTTTCAAAGTTTACATTACAGTTTATAATTTGATAAATTTGCTTAGTTGGTAAGCAGTTCAGTAGCGTGGTTGGCAACATGCTGGATTCGGGAATTTGAATAATTGATTGTTTTTGAGTTTGAATCTCATTAAACTTATTTTTCATAACAAAAATTTTTATTATTTTCGAACCACAATTGAAAAATATGTATAATGATGGAAATTTATGAGAAGTATAAAATAAATATATGCTTTGTAGCATATCTAGAAAATCTTTCATTTTTAAATATTTAAAGAAATTAGTTAAAAAAGGTCAATATACACTGGCGGAAAAAAAAATCCCAACACCAAGAAAAACTTATTGTAGAGTAATGAAATTTGGACAGTGCATTTGTCTAGTTAAAATGTTTAATTGATTAGATTTTCGAGATCATAGGTTAATTTAAGGTCAATAAAATGCATTTCAAATGTGAAATGCTGTTATATTATAAGTCGCTATAACCTCCAGAATTTTGAATGCGTACTTGCATACGTGCATGCATTGTGTCATACAGGTGCCGAATGTCACTTTGTCGTATGGAGTTCCATGCTTGTTGTACTTGCTGTGTCAATACTGTGATGGTCAGTGCTGGCTGGGGATGACACCGGAGTTCTCATCCAATGATAGCCCATACGTACTCAATGGAAGACAGATCTGGTGATCTCGCTGGTCAAGGTAACAGGTCGACACTCACTAGAGCACGTTGCGTTACAGTAGCAGCATGAGAGCGTGCGTTATCCTGTTGAAAAACGCCCCTTGAATGCTTTTCTTGAATGGCAGCGCTACAGGTTGAATTACCGGACTGACTTACAAATTTGCAGTCAATGTGCTTGGGATAAGCCCGAGAGTGCTTCTGGTGTCATAGAAAATTGCTTCTTAGACCATGACTCCAGATTGAAGATCCAGTGTTTTTAAGCCGCAGACAGTTTGATTGCAGGCGTTCCCCTGGCCTCCTTCTGACCAGCACACGCACTGGCACGAAGGCAGAACATGCTTTCATCAGAAAACACAACAGATCTCCACTCCATCCTCCAGTGAGCTCTGGCTTGACATCATTGGCGTCGCAAACGGCAATGGCTTAGAGTCAGTGGAATACATGCCTTGCATCGAGCTGTCCTTGAAGTAACCGATTTCTAACAGTTCGTTGTGTCATTGTGGTACCAACTGCGGCTCAAATTTCTGTCGCAGGCACAATACGATGAGCCACAGGCGTACGCCGAATACGACGGTCTTCCCTCTCAGTAGTGCCACGTGATCACCCGGAACCTGGTCTTCTTGAGGCAATACCATCCCTTGACCATTGCTCCCTACAATCATGCACAGTGGATGCATTCTGTCCAAGTCTTTCTGCAAAATCGCGGAAAGAAAATCCACTTTCTCGTAGCCCTAATTTACGACCTCTTTCTAATTCGGGGAGCTGATGATAATGGCTTCTTCGTCTTCTTAAAGGCATTCATGATCACCCTCAACTCAATTCGTCAAATTTTGAAGAGAAAAAATGCTCACGAACTTTACAACACTCGTTTAAAGCAAACCTGACTTTAAAGTTGTGAGTGGCGCTACTAGCGCCACACTTATGCGCGAAGCCCGAAATTTGAATCAACGTCATCTTTCAGATGTATAAACACGCCTACAAAATTTCGTTTGGCTAACACAAGTCTTTCTTGGTGTTGGGATTTTTTTTTCCGTCAGTGTATATATATATGTGGGGGTGATTCTCAAAATAGGGGACAATTTATGTCTTTCGGCATACAAAAAAAATTGAGAGGTTTTCTGTCATGTTTTTATATTTAGATATGATTGTCTTAATATTATTCATTATTTGCACTCAAGAATTACTCACTTTTTAGTTAAAAACACCTTAAAATAACAGAATAAATGTTCAAAATATCATTAGCATGAATGTCCACAGCAGCTGTGCCTTGTATATACTAGCTTTTTCAAGAGTTAATATCATGTTTATCAAATAAAACAAATGTTATTCTTTCTTTAAATAATCAAGGAGAGGATTTATCCAATAAATTTCTTTTTAAAAATAAAATTATAGTATATAAAATAAGAATTAAAGTTTGTCCTCCATATTCTATTTTCAAAACAAGGTCATACTATAACAGCTGGTTATTAATCAAAATTTCATTTTCACATATGACAATAGTTTGAAAATATAAAGTTTCTCCATGGCAACAAGTAGCCATTTTATCCCAGCCTGAAAATAGAAGCATGTATTGTATTTTAAGAATAGAAGTTGAATATTAGGGACGTACATCAATTGTATGTCATTAGAATGGATAATAATTTTCATGTTTATTTTATAATTAAAATTTTTATTTTACATATTTGCATAGGACTTTTGTGTTTTAAAAAGCCCCAGAAAGGACTATTGCATTGTGATTATATTATGGCTTATAATCTTATTTAAATTAAAATTTGTCATTAGCATGGACAAATATCAGTGTCATTAGCATGGTTTTTCTGTCCATGCTAAAGACTCCTATGTGCATAATTGTAACCATTGCTTATATTGTATTTTTATAAAGTTTAATTTTACATATAAATTTAGGTATTACATTTATTATCCCTAAAATATGCATTAAATCTGTCAGAAAATCACTAAGAAAGCTTCATACATTGTTAGTGTCAAAATGTTGCTCATGTAAACAAAGTTTGCTCTTTGGTAATGTTTTTATTCTCCTTATATGTATATATGTAAAAATGGAAACCATTTGCTGAAAAGGAAGGCTAATAAATATAGAAAAAAATATTTAAACAGGAAGAAAATAAAAATTTCTTAATATATTTATTCCATGCAATTTGTTTTGTCATTAGCATGGCTTAAAAAATACTAATTATTTTTTTTTAAAGTTAATTTTTAAATATTTAGCTCTGCTGACTACATGTAAAGTATACCTAATACTATATTAACAACACCTATTTTTTTCAGAAATTTTGCTAACAGTAATTTTTTTAAGATTTCACTTTTGAAATTGTCCCTTATTTTGAGAATCGCCCATTTATATATATATAATTATCTATATATTAAAACGAAAGGCAGAAAAAGTAATCGTGGTTTAATTGCGTCTCTATGCATCGATACTTGCGCCGGTCTCTGAGAGTCTCCTCCTATTGGTTAATCGGAGGAGAGTAGTTACTGTCTGTAAGAGCATTTGCAAAGCGCGTTTGTAAATATGGGATAAGAACGCTGACACTGTTTAATGCAATGCTATAATAATTAATTTTTTAACGTTACTCATCTTATAATGATTGGAATACATTGTTTTTTTCACTTTACGTAAGTTAATTAATTTATTTCCATCTGTATTCTTTTTTTGCAATGTTATTGCCGGCAATCTTAGGCTTAATTGTAGAGATGTTTCATATGAAATTGAAACATTCAATAAGTTAATGATTAAAGTGTTTAGTTACGTTCTTGGCCGATAAATCATTTTCTATATTGTAATTTTCAAATTTATTTATTAGTATGTGTAAAAAAAAAGGCTGGAAATCACATTGTTTTTTGTTTCGTGTTTTGATGGTGCGATTTTCGACGGATAGTTTGACTTCATGGATGTAAACAGATTCGCAAATCACTATTTATTTTTTGCTTCAGTTTCTTATTATACTCATGTCAAAAAACGGTGATTTTTTTCCCACTTATAATTTCATTTTTGAGCAAATTCATAACGTTTAGGAAGTATTTACATTACATCTCATAGTCTCGCCGAATAATAGAAAATTGCATATGAAATGAAAATAATCCCAGTTATAAACAGCTTTGTAAATCATTAATATTTCTTTAATGTTTCACTTTTTTTTAGTACACTTTTTTTAAAAAGTGTTCCCGTGACAAAATTTGCTGAGTTTTTTTGGGGAGAAGGAGGAGGGAATATTTTGATGAAATTTGCTATATATATTTTTTTTTAATCGCTTGATCTTGATCTCTCAACAATGTTTTTTCAGAAATATGAAGATCATTATAATCAACAAAGAAAAATAAAATTATCAGAAGAGATCCCTCTTTTTGCATAGCTTTCAATCATGATAAAGCAGTCTTTATATACCATATTCATTGCTTGCTGGTTTTTTTTATGATTATTTGGCAGAATTTGCATTTTTTGTGGTACCTAGATGATTTGAAAATTACAATATAGAAAATGCTTTATCGGCCAAGAACGTAAATAAACACTTGGAAATAAAATAACTTATGTAAAGTGAAAAAACCAATGTATTTCAATCATTATAAGATAAGTAAAGAAAAAAAATATAATTATCATAGCATTGCATTAAACAGTGATAGCAAAAATGCAGTCTCTCTGTGTTGTTTTTTCACAATCTGTTTACCAATATTTGCGTTTTTTGAAGTACCTAGACAAATTTAAAGTATTTTTTCAAGATCTTTTGACGAAATTCACATCTTTTCTGGTACCAGGAAAAAATTATTTGTTTTCTTAGGGATTTTCGGTGAAATTTGTCATTTTTTTCTCGCTATCTTTCGATATAATTTGCCGTTTTATCAAATTTATGCTTTTTTCATGATTTTTTTTTTAATTTGTCGTTTTCTTCGTTATTTTCAGAAATTTGTCATATTTTCGCTTTTTTTTCTTTGCAAAAATTACCTGTTTTGCGATCTTTTGATGAAATGTGCCTCTTTTTTTCATCTTTTGACAAAATGTGTTGTTTTCTCACAATCTGTTTACCAATATTTGCGTTTTTTGAAGTACCTAGACAAATTTAAAGTATTTTCAAGATCTTTTGACGAAATTCACACCTTTTATGGTACCAGGACAAATTTATTTGTTTTCTCAGGGATTTTCGGTGAAATTTGTCGTTTTTTTCTCGCTATCTTTCGATGTAATTTGCCGTTTTATCGAATTTATGCTTTTTTTGTTAAATTTGTCGTTTTTTTTTTGTTATTTTCAGAAATTTATCATATTTTCGCTTTTTTTTCTTTGAAAAAAATTACCTGTTTTGCAATTTTTTCTTGAAATGTGCCTCTTTTTCATCTTTTGACAAAATGTGTTGTTTTCTCACAATCTGTTTACCAATATTTGCGTTTTTTGAAGTACCTAGACAAATTTAAAGTATTTTCAAGATCTTTTGACGAAATTCACATCTTTTATGGTACCAGGATAAAATTATTTGTTTTCTCGGGGATTTTCGGTGAAATTTGTCATTTTTTCTCACTATCTTTCGATGTAATTTGCTGTTTTATCGAATTTATCCTTTTTTCGTGATTTTTGTTTGTGAAATTCTTCTTTGTTATTTTTTTTTTAGAAATTTGTCGTTTTTTTCCACTGTTTTTAGCTAAATTTACCATTTTTTGCGATTACCTGGATAAATTTTATGTGCTTTTTGAGATCTTTGGGCGAAATTCACATCTTTTATGATAACTGGATGAAATTCGTCATCTTGAGGTCTTTCGGCAAAGTTTATCGTTTTTCTCGATTTCTTTCGATGACAGTTGTCGTGTTGTCATGATTTTTCGATGTAATTTGCCGTTTATTGAAGATCTTTTTGCAAAGTTTATCTTTTTTTTGATTATTTGATAAAATTTGCTTTTTTTTCAATCCTTTGACGAGAATTGTTGTTTACTCACAATCATTTGTCGAAATTTGTTGATTTCTCACAATATTTTGAATTTTTTTTCATATGTTTACAAATTTGTCATTTTTTAAGGATTTTTTTGTCAAAATTTACCTTTTTTTTTCGAAATTTTTTCATGAAAATTGCCATTTTTTTAGATGAAAGAAAGATTTACAATATAGAAAATGCTTTATCAGCCAAGAACGTAAATAAACACTTGGAAATAAAATAACTTACGTAAAGTGAAAAAACCAACGTATTTCGATCATTATAAGATAAGTAAAGAAAAAAAATATAATTATCACAGCATTGCATTAAACAGTGATAGCAAAAATGCAGTCTCTCTGTGTTGTTTTCTCACAATCTGTTTACCAATATTTGCGTTTTTTGAAGTACCTAGACAAATTTAAAGTATTTTCAAGATCTTTTGACGAAATTCCCATCTTTTATTGTACCAGGACAAAATTATTTGTTTTCTCGGGGATTTTCGATGAAATTTGTCATTTTTTTCTCACAATCTTTCGATGTAATTTGCTGTTTTATCGAATTTATCCTTTTTTCGTGATTTTTGTTTGCGAAATTGTTGTTCTTTGTTATTTTTTTTTAGAAATTTGTCATTTTTTTCCACTATTTTTAGCTAAATTTACCTTTTTTTGCGATTACCTGGATAAATTGTATGTGCTTTTTGAGATCTTTGGGCGAAATTCACGTCTTTTATGATAACTGGACGAAATTCGTCATCTTGAGGTCTTTCGGTTAAGTTTATCGTTTTTCTCGAGTTCTTTCGATGAAAGTTGTCGTGTTGTCATGATTTTTCAATGTAAATTGCCATTTATTGAAGATCTTTTTGCAAAATTTATCTTTTTTGTGATTATTTGATAAAATTTGCTTTTTTTTCAATCCTTTGACGAAAATTGTTGTTTACTCACAATCATTTGTCGAAATTTGTTGTTTTCTCACAATATTTTGAATTTTTTTTCATAATATGTTTACAAATTTGCCATTTTTTAGGGATTTTTTTTGTCAAAATTTGCCTTTTTCTAAAAAATTTTTCATGAAAATTGCCATTTTTTTAGACGTTTTGGCAAAATTTTTATTTTTGTGCAATACTTTTGCGAAATTTGTTTTATTTGGGATATCTAGACAATTTTTTTTTTTTTTTTTTTGCAGTTTTTTGACAAATTTTTTAGAGATCTTTTGAAGAAATTTGTTGTTTTTTGCAATCTGTTGACGAAATTTGCTGTTTTATTTTCCTACATCTATTTATAAAATTTCTGGGCAATGTTTTTTTTTTTTTTTTTTTTTTGGGGGGGGGGGGTATTTTGATGAAATTTTCTAATTTTTGTGATTATTTGCCAGAATTTGTGTTTTTTATGGTACCTAGACAAACTTTGGTACATAGCAAATGATTTCTAGCATTTTTTTTAAAAAACTTAAACAGTTGAAAAATAATCTGCAAACATTTTCAAGTCTGTGACGTGTGTCGCAGCGTTGCACCAATTCTGCACCCGGGATCATGTCATGTTGGTGTTACGTTGGTAAATGGAAAAGCATATTGAAATTTTTAATAAATATTAATCTTTAAAAAAAAATTTTCTTTGAAAATTTTTTTATAGTGGCAAAATACTTTTTTTTCTTTGATTCTTTCATATTGTTGCTGTCAAGTTTTGACGGGCTTCACCTAGCCAGAATAAATATTATCATTAATTTTTTTAATATGTGAAATTTACATGTATTTTTGATTTATGAAAAGGTAATAGAAAAGTAGTTGAAAATGCAAATGTTTATTTGTTGAATGGGGTGGGTAATGTGACAACAAATTAACCACGGAGAGGATCATTGTTATAGTTGTTGCTAAATGGCAAACTATAAATTCAGTCTTATTTTGCTGCGAAGTAAGTGAAGTATGTATATTTTGTATGAAATGAGTGATGACAGTAATTTATGATTTATTCATGTTATGTACAATTTATTGGTGTTGTATTTGTAAATGAAAAATTATCAAATGAGAGAGATTCTAATTCTATGACAGCATGTTTGAATGTAACTCGGCCAATTGCGGGTCATTTGCCTGGATGTAAAATGCAGGTTGTTCTTTTATTTATTGAAATTTTTGCTGAAGATTAGTCGTTAAAAAATCCTTTAATAGCTGGAAAATACCTTTTTCTTTCTTCGGTGCCGTCAAGTTTTGACGGGTTCCATCTAGTTATTATTATTATTATTATTATATATTTTTTCAGAAATTTTTACTGTTCAGGGCTTGAAATTCGATTTTTCTGAGGAGGAGAGTCTCCCTCCCAACATTTATAAATGGAGGGGAGTTTAGCTGTTTGGGAGGGAGAAAAAAAATCTTTAAAACGCACTATTATTTTATGTGTCATTTAAAGAATTATAAGAATACAGACATAACAAAATGCTACTGAAACAATTTTTAACAACTGAGAACAATTATGTAAAATGCGAAAAGAGGTCAACATTTTATCAAGCCTATTCTTTACAGGGGGGGGGGAGGTTAGCTGCGATCTTCAGACGAAATCAGCGATTTTTCTGCGATATTTTAGTAAAATCGGCGATTTATTGCTATCTTTTGTCGAAATCTGTGTTTTTTCCGCGATCTTTTTAAAGAAATCGGAGTTTTCCCGTGCTTTTTTTTTCATGAAATTGGCATTTTTTTTGACGATTTTTAGAGAAAATGTGCTTTTTTATGCGATTTTTTCTCGTAAACGGCGTTTTATCCCCCGCGATCTTTTGACGAAATTGGCATTTTTTCCGTGATCTTTTGATGAAATCGGCGTTTTTTTTTTCAATGATCTTTTGACAAAATATTTTTAAGCGATCTTTTATCGAAAACGGTGTTTTTTTCTCTCTCGATCTTTTAACAAAATAGGCGTTATATCCGCAATCTTTAGACGAAATCGACGTTTTCCCATGGTCTTCAGACGAAATCAGCATTTTATCTGCGATATTTGGTGAAATTGCCGTTTTTTCCGCGATCCGCACAGGAAATTCGCATTTTTCAGCGACCTTTTGATAAAGTTCGTTGCCAAAAATATTAACGAAATCGTTTTTCCACGAAATATTGACGAAATGTGCGCTTTTTCGGCGATCCTTTCACGAAATTTGCATTTCTCTGCGATTGTTTTTTCCGCACGCAAAACCGTAAAAGTTGGCAATTATGCGGAACTGATAACCCAATTTCAAATTATCGGAAATTTCGGACAAGAATCACCCCTGAATTCGAAATAGAGTCACTTCTTTTTTGCTGCAGAAAATAGTACGAAACGTGTCAATCGATCGCAGAAAAAATTTGGGAAATTTGTCGATCGGTCGCGGAAAAAATCGTGCATTTTAACGATCTTTCGCGGTAAAAAACTCGCCAAAATGTGTTAATTAGTCGCACGAAAATATAAAATTCGCAAAACGGTCATGGGAGTTGATCGTAGTATCAAAATGCAAAAATTTTTGGGCGGGAGCCTCCCGCCCACTTTATTTTTTTGGGCGGGATTTCAAAATGTAGGGCGCGAATCCCGCCATCCCGCCCTGAAATTCAAGCCCTGCGTTGTTTAAAATTATTTACAGATATTTAAAATAATAATCTAATGTTTTAAACAAGAAATAAATTAAGATACATGAATAAATGTAGCATTTATTTATTTATTTATTTATTTATTTTTTTTTTTATTATGCAAATGTTTTAAATGTTTGATTTATGTATATATTATATTATAAAATATTTTTTTCAAATTTTGTAACTTTTTAAGATTTTGGTTTTATGGTTTTTGCCTTCGTAATATCGTAATAACTATTTTTAAGAATTTACTAGGCAGTATTTTCTGTTTTTAAAATTTATTTACTATTGACTATATAAATAAGCTACAATTTTTCACAATGAAACAAATTGGTATGTGATATAAAATTGTTATACATAAAACTTTTGTAACTTTTTATAAAATAAAAAAAGGTATTCAAAAACTTTTTATAAAAGAAAAAAAGGATTCAAAATTTTTTAATAAAAAAAGTATATTCTACTATTTTTTACAGAGAAATAAATTACATGATATAAATACGTGAAACGTGATTATTCATTGAAATAATAGTAAATAGCTGTAAGTAAC
Organism: Maratus speculifer; assembly: GCA_964019185.1. NCBI lineage: Eukaryota > Metazoa > Arthropoda > Arachnida > Araneae > Salticidae > Maratus > Maratus speculifer. The sequence continues at coordinate 369,890,152 of OZ025290.1, read as the reverse complement.
AACAAAATTTTCTTGTCTCCCCGCCCCTTTTTTCCCCTTTTACTTTTCGTTAAATAATTAAACATTGAAAATTTATATTTAAAAATTTATTTATATGGTACAAAATATATTTAATTTATAGTTTTTGTAAATTTCTATTATTCAGAGATAAGAATTCTCATTTCCAAATAACTACTTGTTACCAATAAATTTTAATATGGTATTTCTTTATTATTTGTCATGTTTTTGGTAGTTATTGACTTTTACAAAATTAAGTGTATGTGTTCCAATTTTTCAAAAAAGCACTGCCTATTAATACATGCCAATGCAGCATTCTGATTTAAATACAAGTTTTATTGTCTAAAAGGTGATGCCCCATGTTGAGAGCAATAAGCGTGTTTGTATAAACTTTTTATTGTCTGGCAGAATAAGGGCATTTATTTAACACTCCCTTCCCTTCAAGCATATTACCTCAGAACGACTAGAATTGTTTCATCTCTTTAGAAGAATCAATCACCTCTATTACCAGGGCGACACAGTCGAGACTTCTTTTCCTATATACCCATTTTTGCCCCTTAATATTTCGGATTTTTTCGATACGATTATTTCAGAATTTTGTGTTGCTTCATTCTAGCCTATTTACATCATGCTCTCTCCCTTTCTCATTTAAAGAAATGTGTTTTATTTTATCGTAGAAAAAAGAAATATCTACTGATTTTAAGAAGCTTTTCTTTGAAGTTTTTTAACGGCTGAAGTTAAAGAATATCGTGTCAGACCAGTGTGTGGTTTTGATCTTGGGATTAGAGTTCTGTGCGAATCGCGCTATATCCGAATCCATATTTAAGCTCATTTATGAAAAATAAACAATAGTTATATCCATTATCAGTTTTATTTTTCATGTTGAAAAATATGTAAATATATTCGTTAATCCTTAGTTACGCATAGAGTTATTATTTGGGAATATATTCCAGTGTTCTTTTGAAAAATTGGGTTAAGACGACCTACAAGAGTCAAATCCCGACCCGAAACAATAGAATCATCCTCTTTTCGGGTAGCGTTCGCGTAAAATTGTGGAGATGTTTTTGATTGAGACTTACATACACATATGTTTATTTGTTTGTTAGAAATGTGCTTCTATACAGGTATAATTAATTAATAATGTATATTTATATATGAATTAATCATTTACATTTTTTGGACACTTTCGTTTTCGGCCAAAAGTAAGAAATTTACCGAAATTTGGTTTTGGTTTTAAAAACTTGGTTCGGTCGATTCTTAGTAATTAGAACTGTTTATGTTTTTAATAATTTGTTTTAGTTTTAACACTGCACTTTAAATAACAGATTATTTTTATTAAATATGTTAAGAAAGGTTTATGTTAGCCGGGTGTAGGCAATAAATCTCCAAATATTATCCCCATTGCCATCATTCGTACTGAATAGATTTAATTTAAAATATAATCCTTACACCCATTTCCTTTAAAATACTGTGGGTGATCGGTTAATAAACACTTTCATGAGAGATTTTTATGTTCAGATAACGAACACTTCACAAAACAAAGCTAAGAAAAAGCAATGCTGAACTGTATTTAATTGCATCTATTGTCAACTTGTATAACATTTTAACAGCTATATACGTATGGCCTAATTAATTCGTGAGCTACTGGTGTTCGGGAGCTGTGTTTCAGGATCTCCAAATTAGAATGGACGGATTAGAAACATTATTATTTTTTGTATCCTTTTTTAAAGAAATATTTTTAATTTCAAATTATTTTAATTGAAGAATTGTTCACAAATTATTAAGCTCTTTTGGAGAACTAAGTTCACTGTTTTTCAAACACCAAAGTGACGAATTGATATGATTTAATGCCCTAGTCAATGAATGCATTCCTAAATATTTTTTACAAAAGGCCTGTCATTTATTATTTTTAAATACGCCTCGAAGTGGACAAAAGCCATCGAAATAAAATCTGCCCATATTACACAAGGACTTAAAGGGAACTTTTATGTTATTTTTTATACATTATTTAGTATTTAAGAATGAATTAATTGAATTCCCATACAAATTCAATACAAGATCGCAAATTATTTTAACTAAATGTGACCAAATTTTTAAAGACTGCTTATAATTAATTTTTATATAGAATATTAAAATTTGAAATTAGAAATCTTAACTAATTCGAAATTAAATGACCGAAATTCCAATTGTGAGATGGCATAAAGTAACATCCATACATTTTGTGACAGGGAGAAAAAAAAAAAAAAAAAAAAAAAAAAAAAAAAAAAAAAACAACCTTAAAAAAAAGTGTTTTATCAGCTACTTTTAACCTTTGTTTTGCCGTTGGCCGCAAGATGCCTGTTGCCATGTTATTAATGCAGCATCATTCTGATTTAAATATAAATTTTATTGTCTAAAATGTGATGCCTCATTTTGAGGGCAGTAATCGTGTTTTTATTAACTTTTTATCGTCTGACAGAATAATGGCGTTTATTTAACATTCCCTTCCCTTCAAGTATATTACCTCAAAACGACTGAATCAATCACCTCTATTACGAGGACGACACAGTCTAGACTTTTTTTTCCCTTTTTATACCCATTTTTGCCCCTTAATGTTTCGTTTTTTTTTCGGTACGATTATTCCAGAATTTTGTGTTGCTTCATTCTAACCGATTTACATCATGCTCTCTCCCTCTCTTTAAAGAAATGTTTTATTTTATCATAGAAAAAAGAAATATGTACTGATTTAAGAAGCTTTTCTTTGAAATTTTTTAACGTCTGAAAAAAAAAAAAGGTAGGTATACCGTAAAATAAGGCAATGTTGGGGGGAGAAAAGTACAATAGCAAAGGGTAATTAAAATGGCAAAACAGGAAAAAGTAATGCAGTAAAATTATGATTATGCTGTTTAATAAGTAGAAAACGTAATAAAAATTTCTAAGTTAATCGAAACTATCCGTATTTATTTTTTAGGAAATATTTTTAAATGAAAAAGTAAATGAATAAATAAATAAAAATTCCTGATTTTAAATTACAGTTGGCTAGTTTTGAAGATTTAAAAACAGTATATAATACATTGTAAAGTAAATAGGACTACACGTAAAATTTTTTTAAAGCAAATAAGGTTTGCGAAAAATAGTCAAGTTTATTACCTTAATTTTTAAAAAATATGTATTAATAGTTATGTGCCCCAAGCTGAATATAAATGGTCGGTGGACCGCATTTTGAATAATAAATAGTGTTAAATCGAAGACGTCCCATATTTGTAGAAAGTTACCATTTCTGCTGTTGTTTTCATTTGAAAGTGAAATCCTTAAATGAAGCTTTGCGACTGATTCCTGTTTTCGGACTGTCTCTTCTCCAGGAGCTCAGAAATGTTGCTTCTGGCAATAGGAATATACTGTCAATGAGGAGATATTTTTAGATTTCAATCCACGTGTCTCACGTGTTGAAGGCGGCCACGTCAGTCAAATTAAAGAAGTCTGGAAGAAAAGAGAAAGAAGGGAGGAAAAAAAAAAAAAAAAAAAAAAATAATGAAATAAAAAAGGTTGACCCTTGTATCGGAAAAGAAACGAAAACATCTTTCAAAACATTCTTGCTTTCTCAAGGCAGCTAGCAACATGTTTCTGTTGCTTCTTCTATTTTCATAGTTTATTTATTTCAGTCTTGAACGCGTCTTTAGATCCCTTGAATTACTTAATCTGAATGGGATAATCAATAATGAAGTCTCTGGTAACAGTAGCTGATTGTTTGTAATTATGTAGATATGCGTTTCATGATGTATATTTATTCATTGCGCACATACGATCTGATATTTAAATTTGATACATACCTGCAATTTAAATTTTGAATGAATGAAAGTATTTATTCTAATGTTTGTGCAGCTGAATTCTTTTGTTTACAATGACACAGTATTTTAAGTTTTTCTTTCTTTCTTGGAAGTACCAAATGAACTTGAAAATGTTAAAACTTCGATTAGTATTCTTTTTGTTGTTGTTGTGAAATCCTTCTACAGTTTTTCTTTCTTTTGGAAATTTCTCTTTTTACACAGCTTAGCATTTCTGGTTGATTTGTTTTCTAAATAATAATTAAAATTAATATGGTTACTATGCTTTTTGTATAGCAGATATAAATTTGTTGCTAACTTATGATATAAAATTAGCTAGATTTTGCAACTAAACATCTAAAAATTTTGCTGAGATTTTAGGTTGTATCTTTTGTTTATGCGACTCATAAACTGTTTGAATTATGTGTGCCACACGTAAATTTTTAAATTTTATCTTGCTGCCCGAGTCTTCTATTTCATTATTTATACTCTCCATGGATAAACGTTCGAACACTTTTGTTTAGTTATTTTCCTATGGTTTGGAGTTAAAATACCTTTTACATATCTTAAACTATATTTAAGGGTGTATTCCGATCCAAACTGCCTTTTTTCAGATTTATTTTTAGATTAATTTTTGCTCTCAAATGCACCAAACTTTCAAATTCTCTTATTTAGAAACTATACAAGGTGCCGTGATTGTCAATTCCTTGATAAATGCAGAAAATTTTGCAAAAAATGCTGTAAAAAACGGCGTTTTGGACCAAATTTTTCGAAGCGGGAGATCTCCGAACGAAAAAAAGTCACGCTGAGAAAATAATTTCTTATAAATCAAATTCTAATTAATTCAGTGAAAAATTACTTCACACGGCATCTTCTACATCATTTCAAAAATCACCCCAGCAAGTTTCGTGTTTCTACTTTTAAAAATGTGTCAGAAATTGTATCGGAAAATTTCAAGATGTTGAAGCAGGCGCGGATCCACGGGGGGGGGGGGGCGATCGCCCCCCCTCCCCCCCCCCAAAAAAAAAAAAACATATGAAGGTGATTCAAAATCGTCGCAAAATGAAACAAAATGATGCATTTTTTTTTCTTTTTTTTAATCTAATGTTTTTGAAGTTCAATTTCCATCAGAGTTTCATCTGCTGTATGAAATCAACGCACGAAATCAGTTATTTGCGCTAAAACGATATAGACTCGCTTGACAAATTCTCATACTTTGACATTTTTTAACCCTTTATCAATGTGCCCGACAACCATCTTACTGAAAGATTTTTCATTCTTTATTTTACACTGAGGATATGAAATGTTCTTTCATCGAAGGTCCGGCTCTTTTCTCTGACCAGATGAAATCTGATAAACATGAATTCTTTCTTTTTGCATAGAAAGAAGATTTTCCAAGAAGGGAGAAAAACTTTAAACGGACCGAATAACTAATCGTTTGTACCTTCGACAGCCTGCCTTGACCGACCGATAAATCTTTATGTAATACAGCACCACAAGAAGGTGTAAATGGTTTTTCTATTGTAAAAACAGATTCGACAGTCGTTAAAAAAATCCTGGTTTAATTACTTACAGAGAAATGGGAGAAACAAAATTTCCTACACACGACCCCTCAAGGTTTGGCCCTAACAATGACCACGCACTCACTCCCCTCTAATTCATCTTCATTTGTCATCGCTGCTTGAAACACACTTTAGGATACGAAATTCTGGTTGACGTTGCCAGTGAGAAAATAATATAAACTAATGATAAAAGAGTAAAATATTAAAACTTGTATGTCGAAAATACCCTGAAGCCTTTGAAAATACCCGCAATTCGGGTAATTATTCCCAGATTGGATTGATGTTCAGTTGCTGGTAACAGTTCGTCCGGAAATCTTTAAACTGTGTTTCATTCTTATTTCTCTATACTTTGGGATACAGAGGCAATAGTAGTTAAAATTTAAATGTTCTTTTTCTTTTCTAAATTTAAATATATATATATATATATATATTACAAATTTAAATTTTTTCGCCAAAACTAACCTTTATACTATCTTAATTTTCTTATAATAATATTCCGTACTTACTTCAAATTATTAAATTAAAATCTTGTTTCTAAAACTAATCTGTTAATCCTTATGCAGACGATATAAATTCTTAATTTGCCTTAAAAAACATTATTCCAGTATGCGTAAATTTAAAAAGATGGCTCTAAATTAAAAATATTCTTAATTAAAACTTTATTTCTTAATATTCCAAATAAAACTGATTTCTTCTATGTTTTTATCAACCCTTTTTAAGAAAGTCTTATTAAATTTATTCCAAAACCATACCTTTCAAAAAAAATCATTATTTTATTTATCTATTTATTTATTTTTTTACGTCAACCTTTGATGTGTGCATATTAATAAATTAATTTCTTTTCTTTTTCTCTTAAAATTAATCATTTATAAAAATCGTCTGCCTAAGATATTTAAAATTCTGAGTCAATTATAAATTGGTTAAATAATATTTTTTTAAAAATAAATTTATCGTTTGTGGCAAATAATCTCGTAGCTGGACAAGAATTCTGTTTATATAAAAGAATGATGGTTTGAGGTTACAGAATGTTCCAGAACTTTCTTTTTAGTTTAAAAAGGTGGAAGTCTCGAGATGAAAAAGAAGATTTCTTGGGTTGCTTCTTCGATGAGGACAGCTCGCTGAAATAATGATGGAATTTTTGCAAAAGGAGCTTTTCTTTCCTCATTATTACGAATTTAATAAATGAACTTACAGCAGCCCATGACTAATTATTGGATCTTCTACATTTATTTATTTATTTTGTTTTTTCCCTCGCTTGCCATGACTGTGTGTTTCTTTTTAACCAGTGGAAATAATTCGAGTTCTCCTTAAATCGTCATATATATATATATATAACAGTGTTATCGAGAATGCCTCCGAAACGAAAAGGTGGAAACATGGACATTCTGGAGTTATTCAAGAAAAAAAAAAAAAAAAAAAAAAAAAAAAAAAATGTGAAAACAGAATAATTGTAAGTATAATTTTTTTAAACTACTTTTTGTATGTATAGTTTCACTTTTCATTTAAATTCTATTTTACAAGGTGCAATATGTTTTTGCAATAAGCCATATTTTGAGAATAGAGGGAATTATATACTAAAAGGATTGGTTAACCGAATGTTTCGATTGATCGAACATCGGATGATGGAGAATATGTAGTATTTTTAAATTACATTAATTATGTCATATTTATTTTATAATTAACTCCAAGGAATAATTTAATCAACAGAAACAGGGATGATTCTCGTCCGAAAATTTAAGGCATGCTCTTCCGAAAATTTGAAATTGGGTTATCAGTTCCGCATAGTTGCCAACTTGTACGGTTTTGCGTGCGGAAAAAACAATTGCGTAGAAATGCAAATTTCCTGATAGGATCGCCGAAATAGCATATATTTCGTCAATATTTCGTGGAAGAACGACGATTTCGTCGGTGTTTTTGTAAACGAACTTTGTCAAAAGATCGATGAAAAACGTGAATTTCCTGTGCGGATCGCGGAAAAAACGGCAATTTCACCAAATATCGCAGACAAAACGCTGATTTCTTCTGAAGACGGCGGGAAAACGCCGATTTAGTCTAAAGATTGCGGATATAACGCCGATTTCTTTAAAACATCGCGGGAAAAAACACCGTTTTCGATAAAAGATCGCTTTAAAATATTTTGTCAAAAGAATATTTGAAAAAATACGCCGATTTCATCAAAATATCACGGAAAAAAACGCCGATTTCGTCAAAAGATCGCGGGAATAAAACGCCGTTTTCGAGAAAAAATCGCGTAAAAAAGCAATTTTGTCTAAAGATCGTCAAAAAAACGCCGATTTCACTTTAAAAAAACATGGGAAAACGTCGATTTCGCCAAAAGATCGCGGAAAAACCGCCAATTTAGGCAAAAAATCGCAATAACTCGCCGATTTTGCTAGAATATTGCTGATTTCGTCTGAAGATAGCGGGAAAACGCCGATTTTGTCCGAAGATCACTGGAAGGGGGGAACTTACGACCCCCCTCCCCCCCGCCGATTTCCGAAAATGCGATGCGAATTCCCGAAAAAAAAATTTCATCCAGAATCACCCCTGAACAGAAAATTGTGACTGTTGGTTACATATCACTCGGTATCGCCCCCCCCCCCCCCAAAACGATTCTCTGGATCCGCCCCTGTGTTGAAGGTGGAAAAGCGTTTTTTTCGAATGCACCCTTAAAACATAATTTTGACTAAATTTACTGTCTATATCAGCAGTTCTCGATTTATGGATCTCCGAACAATCGAGGTTTTTCACAAAAAATATATCTTTTTATTTCATCTGTTTAAAAAATATAACAATTTCAACAGGAAATAATATTTTAAGGGAAAATCCCCAATTTCCTTCTGGACGAATATACGAACAGAATACCCAGAACTACGTTGCTGTTTTTGAAAAACAAGTACTGAAACAAATTGCATGCAGAAAGACTTAAGGATAAAATTAGTCTTTTAATCAGTTAACCTTGATATAGATCGGTAAACAAAAGTGGCAGAAATGTCACTGAATATAAAATCGGTTTGATAGTAACTAAACGTATTTTTGACTATCTTTGTATTTTATTATTTCACTATTGGGATTACCAAATCTTATTTACGTTGATAGTGTATTCTATTCTTCCTATGAAAATTTGCCTTTTTTTCGTAGCCGATAGTCTCATGCAACAATTCCATACTGATTAGCGCCCTTATATTAGGTGGGTCGCATACCACTAAAGGATGGGAACAAGGGCGGATCCAGCCCTACCTTTAGAGGGGGTCATGTCTCCTTTTTTTTTTAGGAGCTGGGGGGGGGGGGTCACATCTCTTAATAAGCAATTTTTATATTGAAGACGGTCCCCACATCTAAAATAGCTAAATTTCTGGTACTTTTGGGATGTTAATTTCATTCATTAAAAAAAAAAAAAAAAAAGCATAAATACTTGCTAAGATATAAATATATACATTTTAATCAGATGCCAAGAAATTGAGCATTTTAGGAAAATTTTTAGGACTTGACAGCTGCAAAAAGTCGTCCTGAGGGAACATTTGGCTGTCACGGCCTGAAATTCAACAAGTTGGAAATTGCACGTGAAGCGTAGCAAACGAGGTGCGTTCGTACGATAACGAAGTTTTAAAAATATTACTCTTATATCTCAATCTCATAAAGTTGTAAATAATGAATTACAATTAAAACGCTCATCAAGCAATGTTCTCCCTATACCATTATGTAATGGAATACTTTTGTGTGGCCTTGTAAATCAATAACAAATGTTCTTTGCATCACAAATTATGTAAAATGAATATTATAATATGTACTTTATAGTTGCATATAAATTTTATTAAGTTCGAATGAGTGCAGCACTATTAAAATGCATTTGAAACATTTTCCCCCATTGACCGTAATGTAACGGAATACTTTTGATTGTCCCTGTAATTGATCTATGCATCCGATTTTCATAAAATTTGAAATAACTCGACATTATTATGTAATAACTATGTATTTTAAATTTCAAACGATTAAAATGCATTTGAAACTTTTTTCCCCATTGACCGTAATGTAACGGAATACTTTTGATTGTCCCTGTAATTGATCTATGCATCCGATTTTCATAAAATTTGAAATGACTCGACAAAATCATGTAATAACTATGTATTTTAAATTTCAAACGATTAAAATGCATTTGAAACTTTTTTCCCCATTGACCGTAATGTAACGGAATACTTTTGATTGTCCCTGTAATTGATCTATGCATCCGATTTTCATAAAATTTGAAATGACTCGACAAAATTATGTAATAATTATGTATTTTAAATTTCAAACGATTCGGTTGGGTAGTTTTTGCGTTGTTATATGCGGACGGACAGACAGACAGACAGACAGACGGACAGACAGACGGACAGACAGACAGACGGACGGACTGAGCGACAACAATAGGTGCTACGTATTTACATAATTACGAACGCACCTAAAAAGATTCATGGGTACCTACTTTAGGTTTAAGTACAGCTTTTAAAGAGTCAGAAGGATTCTAACTGATAAGCAACTGATAAATTTGAAAAAAAAAAAAAAAATCAATATATATTTTATTTTTTAAGTTTCCTTTAAAAATTTTCTTCGTTCAGAGGGGGTCATGACCCCCGTGACCCCCCCCCCTTGGGTCCGCCACTGGATGGGAACAGTTGTTCTATAACCAATTTAACTTTTTGTATGAACTCACATTTTAAAAATATTTTACTCGGATCTTGCAATACTTTATTTTAAGCATGTAAATTAAATATTAAAAAAAAAAAAAACCCTTAAAAGTTACTTTTTTTTACATCTTCAACAAAGTGAAGTTTACATACTTCTTGTACATAGTGCAATAGTCGGCAAATCTTTTTCTAAAGCAAAATTGAAGCGCTATCGAATTGATCTTTTGTAAAAAAAAAATCAAGTTTTGCCCGTCTCCAGGCTTTTTAACGCCTTTGGAACGAGAGTCTATTACTGATATTTTAATCTTTTATCACAATTTTTCCAAATCGGGAAATTTTTGCCTAATTCAATAGGGAAAAGGTTCCGATTATGAGGCAAAATTTACAATAAAATTTTACTGGTGAAAGTGACCAAAGATTCCGAGCGCCTTATGTTGCCCGTAAACCGCTTGCTCGTCCCCAAGGTCAAGATATTAATTTATCAAAATTAGGGCGGTTTATTTTAACTATAACGATGCGAAACTGCTCACATGATAATTAAAACTTTGGCATGAAAAATAAACTCAGTATCCTCTTTTGTTGAGAATTCTATGAACAATTTATATTAAATGTTGTGTTGGAAGATAACAGCAATAAATAAAATTGTCTTTTAAAGTCCACTGTATAAGTAAAATTGACTTTTGGGTATGTTGCAAATATGCAACGCTGTGATACAAAGGGTTAAGATATTTTTTGCAAACTGAATTTTTCGCTTAGAAACCTAACATATTCGAACCCATAAACATCTTAACAGGTTTCCAATATATTTAAATTGGTATTTATATTTTTAAATTTGTTAAAAACGTCAAATGAGAGTAATTGTTAAAATATTTAATTTCATCCTTCACGGTGATACGGCCTCTTCCATCCGCGACCCCTTCTTTACCTTTTCTTTTCTTATTCCGACACTCTAGTGGAAGGTAGGGGACTGTGCATATATAACGTTATCATTTTAGGGGGGAGGGGAGGGGTCTGGCATTTGATATCGTAAGATATCACTGGGGGATAGGGGTGTCTTTTGATATCGATATCATTTTTGATCCAATCGCTTTTTTGTAACTTGCTTTTTGGGATCAAAATAGTATGTTATTGCTTTTTTATTCGATTATTAATTTTATGAAAATACAAAGTTATTACTAGAATCATTCATGGGGGCAGAATATGTCCGATCCGGCGATCTAGGATCGGGGGAAATTTTAACGAACGAGGGAAATTTTACAGAAACATATACAATTGATTTTAACAATGAATTTCATAATTCCCTTAGATAGAAAATTCACTACAAACAAAAAGATCCATATGGCGACCTTCACAAAATTGATGTATACCGTATGTCACAGGTGATTCAATTACAAATTTTCTGAAAATTAAAAAAAAATTCATCAATTTGAAAATTTGGATATAAAAAAATACTGTGAATTTTGTCCAAGAATTACGGGAAAAAAACCCCGCAAATTTTATCATTAGATCGCTAACTGCAAATTTTGTCTAAAGAATTGCAAGTTTCGTCAAAAGATCACGAAATGAATACAAATTTTGTCAAAAGACTGCAAAATAAAAGCCCATTTCTTCAAAAGACCACGAAAAAACCTGCAGATTTAGTCAATCACAAAACAACAGCAAATTTTGTCAAAAAATGCAGAATTTCACCAAAACATAGCGAAACAACCACAAATTTCATTATAAGATTGCTTAAACTGCAAATTTCGTTAGTAAATTTTAAAAATAATGCAAATTTCCCCTACAGATGATGAAAAAACCACAAATCTTGTCAAAAGATCGCATAACAATCACAAATTTTGTCAAAAAAATCTTTAAACGACCACACATTGCATCAAAATGTGCAAAAAACCCAGCAAATTTTGTTAAAATATCGCAAATATCGTCAAAAGACCACAAAATAAATGCATATCGACAAAGGATCATGAAACAATCATAAATTTTGCTAAACGATAATTTTTTGTTTTGTTAAAATATCATTTGTATCAAAAGTTGTTAAAAGATCACTAATATTTAAATACAAAGAAGTGTGATTCAATAGATGAGTTCGCGCCGGAATCGTTACTCTGCGTTTTATTACATTTAGATTTTTTGCGACTGTTTGGTGTGATTTTGTATATTTATCACTACAATTTTAAATTTAGTTTGGCCTGCGGAACCCTGTATAACAAGGATTTTTGCGGATCCTTGAAAATCAATCCATCATTCTTCCGGTTGAATAAGGTTCGTGATTTTTTAACCGATCGCTTATACTTGCTATGAAGCCGATTGCTAATTAAAGGGACAACATTAAAATAGTAGGGTTAGCAATAAAGGAGAATGACAATAAAATATTCTAAAATTTGAAAGAATCGCTGGTTTTGTCTGCTCTCATTCATGAATCATTCTATTGAAAAAGTGCGGAAAATTTTTTTTGGTTTTACATTCTGAGAATTTAATAAATGGGTATGAAAAAGTGGAGTTAGTTTTGATGATACTCTTGATGTATTCGTGCTTCTCCATTCTTGGAGATTCTTTTTTGTAGTTTTGACGTGAGAAAAGACTTAGACAATCGACAATAAACGAATTTGACTTTCCTGTTCCACTTGTCTGCTTTTCTCTTTTTATTATTCAAGCATCTGTCAGATGCGTCATGATCTTTTCATTATACCTATAGACAAGTTAGTTGTATTGAGAACTTTGAAGAAATACAGGAAGAGTGGACTTCGCGACCTAGATAATTCTTAACAATATTGTTATTAAAGTAAGGTAAAACTTTTTTATAATGCTTATTTTTTTATGATTGCGTTATGCAATATACTATTCGCAGCAGTGAATATTGGTTATTTATATGCACGTTAATCTCGTGGATCTTTTCACAAAATGTCTTTTGCTAATGATAGTATATGAAATATGCAATAATATATTAATATAAAATGAAATATTATATGGAAATATGAATACGGAAATATGAATTTTTATTAATAGAATGAATAGGATGTTAATTAATTCGATAGCATCGGATGTGCTGATTAGAAACCATCGCTGCAATTGAAAACACAGCTATATATATTGTCTGAGAAGTATATACAGAGAGCATATAAAAGCTGTTTAATGAAATGTATATGAACTCAGCCAAGCTACTTTCAGGAATGATTATAAGTATAATTGACAAACTTCCATGCATGAAGAATTAAGCAAAATTTTGTCAAAGGAAAGCCCCCTCCCATCCCACCACAAAACATACTTTGTTTTTTCCTGGATTTAGAGGTTAATTGGTCCCTGTGTATAACGCATCGTTTTACGTTACTTAATTATAGACTTGTGAGGAAAGTAACTCGCTAAACGATTAGTCATAGTTATACCCTAATCCTAATATGAATTATCGAAATAAGATTTTCACGATCAGAAAGCTGACGTTCTGCACCGAGGTACTTATATATATAACCATGGAAAAAAAATTAAAAGGAATATTATATATATCTTTAAAATTTTTTGTAATTTTCATAGATTTAGAAATATTACAAATTTTAACAAGTAGAAATTTTTCAAGTGTTCATTGGATAACTTGAAATATTTAAGAAAAATGTTTAAAATCCTCTAATTCATTTTTAATTAAAAAGCTGGTAAAGCGAAATAATTCGAAGCTTCCTGGGTGTCCGAGTTCAATAATCGAATGGCATGCTTGTGTATCACGTTCCTGAACTTTGATCATGGCGAGATGTCTGAAATCGCGTGTTACTTGTTATCTAAAAAAAAAGACCTTCAGTGAAACTTATTTTATATTTTTTACTCTTTTACTTAACTGAACCTGATTTTTGTAAGTATCGCTGAAATATTGTAGTAATCGATTTTTAACCCACTTCCGTATAGGTTAGAATTACAAAAAATGCGTTCACAGGTGTTTCCGGTGATAGTACAACATAATTTGGAACTTACATATTAAATTATGTATTTATTTTTTCTGTTATCTCCCGCTACAAGTATTAAATTGCCCGATGTTATTTGCAACTCGTATAATTTTATAGGAATTTAATGATATGCCAATACACATAATCAAAGTAAGCCAGATGATAGTGGAACTTCAATAACGATAAATTTATAAATTAAATAAAAATGAAGAGTGTAATATTTAAAATAAGTTTTTTATTAATTAATAATTTGAAGTTCATTTATGATTATACTTGAGAAATCTGTTTAGGCAAATTTAAAAAGATGTTTTAAATAATGTTCCACTGTTTAATTCTTGTTGTCAAAACTTTCTTCTAATGTGTTCATTCTAATTTGGGGGGCCCTAAAATGTAGGTCCCAAAGGCCCTGTAGCCCATGAATTAATTAGACCATATGTATTCAACTGTTAAATACTCTCTAAATCGACAATATATGTAATTAAATACAGCTCGGCAATCTGAAACAGATCATTGCTTTTTCTTGGAATGTTCGTTAACCGAACATAAAAATCTCTTGCGAAATTGCACATTAACCGATCATCCACTGTATATATATATGTATAATAATTATTATTATATATAAAATATGATGATATTAGACATTTTCACCGACAAAATAATATCAACACATGGTATTTTTTGATATTTTCCGTCAAAACAAGAATAAATGATTTTTTCAACACTGACTGCGCGCTGCAGGCCAATATTTTTTCTGTTGTGAATTTTTTTGCCGAAAAATAAAATAATAAATATTGACGGATTTATAAGGATCTGATTCTGAAGCCTTTGGACGGTCAGTGTTAGTTAATAAGATAAAGAAGCCGTGTAATACAGTTTATCTGTTTTAGTTTTCTGTTTGAAATCTTTTTCCTGAATTACTGTAAAACACAATTCACATGTCCTTCTGCTGATACGATGAGTCTGTATTATTGTACGATGAGAAAAAATGTACAAGGAAAAACGATGTTACGATAAAATTAAGAAACGTATTTTTTTTTTTTTTTTTTTTTTTTTTTTTTTTTTTCAAATTTCTGTCGGTGGTTCGGTTTAAATAAAAAATTGCTATTTTAAACAGATTTTCAGGGACATGAAAATCTCAAAACGTCAAAGAGTATTTAATATTTATAGCCTGGAATCCGGTGATATCGATATCGCTATAATCGCGGAATGGGGGAAAAAATAACGTAAATCTATATTAAAAAATCATACAAACAGAATGAACTAGGTATGGCCAGATTTGACTAGCCGAAAATATGTTTAATTTAAATAATAATTATTAAAAAGTATGATGATTTACCGTTATCGCGAAGAGCCGATATTTTTGGCCAGCGCCCAGACGCGAAATAAACAAAAGGATACCAGTAAAAACCCAAAGCAAAATGAATGTGAAATTTTGTCAGCGGCCGCCTCTTTAACCCATTCGCGACTGGAGCTTTTTACGAAATTTTTAATGTTTTGTCACTGGTTTTTAAAAATAGAAATTTGTGCCTTATTAAATCAAGAAAATGATCCGATTAAGTAAAGCAAATTTTACATTAATTTTTTTCTGGTGGGGATAAACTAGGATTTTTAAACCTTTTTGCAGCACGTATACGTTTTGCTCGTCCCCAATGGATTAAATGGATATGACCGATTTTTGCGGTCGAATAAATGTTGTCATACAAAGTTTTTCTGGAAGGGAACAGAATTTTCTGTTAAATGTTCTTAGTCTGAGATAACGGTAAAACAATAATTAAATTAATTGTTATTTAAAAAGCTGGAAGCATATTTTCGGCTTGGCAAACCTAGTCATACCTAGCTCATTTTGTTCGTATGACTTTTCGCTATCGATTTACATTAAAATAATAATAATCAGTTACGCGATTACGGGGCTTTCAATGTCACTGGACAATCATTTCTATGTAAACAGTAGATTTGTAAAAGAGAAAATCAACTTGAAATAATTTAAAAATGTTCGTAATAATTTTCTACTGTGGATTTTCCGGTATCGGGGTCTGATGACACAGAATTTTTCGAGTCCATTGGGCACGAATTTGAAGTTCTCGGTCTTAGACTCCAGAAGAAGGGCCCAAACTCATCTCTTACGCTCGTATTCACCAACTACTTCAACCCCAAATTATACCGAAAACCTCGGTCGAACGTTTAAGTAGTATTCATCTTTAATCCTGATTGGACGCCTCTTTAATAATGTCAATCAAATGTTATCGTGAATTTCATTTGAGCGTTCGACCGAGGTTTTATAGGTTGTGGTAGATGGTGAATATGAGCATTACTATACAGGTACTGAAAAACTGTCAATCAATTCGCGCACGGCATTTTTTGTTACCTGTGTTATCTAATTAATTTGTTTGCAGATCTTAAGAAAATATAATAGCTGAAGATAGGAAATTTCGAAATTTTTCATGGTTGTAGACTTTAGAAATAAGGCAAAGTTATGTATATATATGTGTGTGCGTAAGATGTATAGCTCTGACTCCCTCCTATTTCTAATTAGGAGATTGGAATTTATGGTAAATGTTGATGTTTAACATAGATGTGGGGAAATAAAGTATCACAATTCTGCCTGCTTCAATGCCTTGAAAATTGCATTTCAACTTGCCCCAAAATTTCAAATTATTTTTTCAAAAGGAATATTTCAAAATTTTGTCAAAAAGCGATTTTTGATTCCCCGAAACTATTCTAAAAAATAATATTGTGTATTTGCATACTTGTTTCCACTATAAAAGTTTATTTTTACGCGCTACAAAAGTTTTTCTCTACAATAGTTGAGTTTTATTTGCTAGAAAGTGAGTTGGGCTGCTACAAAATTTATTTTTTCTTGCTCAGAAGATAAATAAAAAAATGAATAAGTCAAAATAAAAAATAAAATAATAAACTGCTACAAATCTTTCTGAACGAGTGCAATCCTTGAAGTAAGTACAGTTTTCAAAGAAAAGTTCAGTGCTAAAGCTATTTTTTCAGGAAGTATTCACTTTTGCATATTTCAATTTTGCTCAGTATCTGAACCTGGTACCATTTGAAAACTCGTATTTTATATGAGTAAAAATCGCATATAAAATGAATTTTTTTAAAATCGTTTATCGCATTCGTTATCGTTTTTGCAGTCTTCAGTGCGAGTTTTGCGCCGGTTTTATTTTACATTCGTCAAATAATTCCGGTTACAATATTTTAGCCCACTGTTGTAAACTTGGTCCTCTTCAATTCTAACGATTTTTTTTTTTTTTTTTTTTAATGCGATTACTGTTTTTAGCTTACAGGCTATCATAGCCTGAGAGCTTATGTGCCCGTCCGTTCTGTATGTATGTACGTAACGCGATAACTCATGATAAAAATATCCGATCCACTTGAAATTTTGTATGTAGGTATATCCTGACAAGGCGCTTCCCTGATTAGTTTTTGGAGTTCATTCGATATGTATAAGAGGGGGAACGGGGGGCTCATGCCCCCCGTTAGTTGATATAGATGGGATTTTCATGCAGAATTAAGTTTTCAAAATTTAGATTAGGATCATTCTGATGAGGCGATTCCGTGACTGTTATTAGGTGTTCATTGATTAAGTATAAATAGGGGGAACAGGGATTCTAATGCCCCCCTCCCGTTAGTTGATATAAATGGGATTTTAATGCAGAATTAAGTTTTCGTTCAAAATTTAGATTAGGATCATTCTGATGAGGCGATTCCGTGACTGTTATTAGGTGTTCATTGAATAAGTATAAATAGGGGGAACAGGGGTTCTAATGCCCCCCCCCCCCCCGTTAGTTGATATAAATGGGATTTTCATGCAGAATTAAGTTTTCGTTCAAAATTTAGATTAGGATCATTCTGATGAGGCGATTCCGTGACTGTTATTAGGTGTTCATTGAATAAGTATAAATAAGGGGAACAGGGGTTCTAATGTCCCCCCCCCCTTAATTTATACAAATGGGTTTTTCAAGCAGAATTTTCAGATTTCGTTCAAATCTCTGAATAGTTTTGGAAGTTTAATGGTTAAGTATAAAAGAGGGGGATAACTCTTTTTAAATTATATAAATGCTAAATGGGTTTTTATTAAGAATTATCTAATTTGCTCTGAATTTTGGATATAGATTTTTTATATGATAAAGCATGTCTTTGATAGTATAGGAGGTTCAATGATTAAGTATAAAAAAAGAGAAAAGGGGAGAGCTGTTTCCCCTTCTTAATTTTTTTTTTCGAACGGAATTAACCCTTGAAAATATAAAGCTTTAATGTGCAATTAGTATTTGTAGCCTGTGAGCTCAATGCCTTCAGTTTAACTGGGCAGTATTCTTTTTTATTTATTTTTTTTTTTTCGTTTTGAACGATTTTTCCGCATTAGTAAAAGGAATCGGGTTTTAATTTTTTAAGCCCAATATAGTAAATTTTGCCCCCTTTTCAAAAAGCAGTTAATTCGGAATTAATGCAGCGATTTTTTGACGGACCTGGCAACGCCAAGTGAGCCAGCTAGTTTTTTAATAAAGCAAAAAATAAACCAAGTGTTAATAATATCTTTTTTTTTTCTCCGTCATATAAATCTTCCGCACTTTGTTCTTCCGTCCATATTGTGATAATGCGAGTGCATTGCACGACAATGTAGGTACTTCCGCCCTTTAGTACGTCAGTCTAGCTTTTGTGTGTACATTCTTTGTCTATTTATACCATCTATCAGTGATGGCGCGTTTTCTTTTTCCGTTTTTGCGCCAGATACCGACACCTTTAATCAAAACGATGCTATAAATATTGCATCTCCCGATGGGGTTGTCCTCCACTCTACTTGGCGACTATCCCTCTTTTATGTTTTGAATCACTGTACCCGCCAAGTGCCTGTTTACAGTCTGGGGTTGTATAAAATTTTAGTTGTAAGATAGAAAATATTATGAATATTTTCCCGAGTTTTTATGTATTAGATATTAATGGTAGTTTTAAGTATAAAATTTAAAAAATATTTTTTGCGTAATTAAAAAAAAAAAAAAAAAAAAAAAGAGTAAAGGATTAATTGCAGAGTGATGGCAGATGATATACCCCTTGAGCCCCATAGTCACCTCGAGTTTTGGAAAGCTATTTTTTTTTTTAGGGTTTAGTTCATCTGACGAAACCCTATTCGTCTCTGACCTCTGTCTGTCTGTCCGACACGGAGTCTGTGCACAAAATCTTAGTCAGAGACTTCAAATTTTGTTTACTTACATCCGAATACATCGTGTCACACGACAAATCATATAAATCTGAAAAAGTCTATTTTAATTTTTTCAATGTCATCCGTTCATTTTTGTGGTTTAAATTTTAAAATGGAATCTTATTTCAACGCATTCCGTGTAGACATCATATCTTACAGTAAAGTGTTTCGTTAATAAACGGACTTAGTTCGTACCCCGATACTGGAATTTGAAATTTTCATATTAAGATGGATTTGTTTAGAAAAAACTTTCTATTTTTGCAAATTTAAGAATTTATATTATTAAGATTTCGTTCATCTGACATTCATAATATTTTTGAAATTCAATTTACTTTTATTTTTAAAACTATTGCAATTTATTAATGATTCAGCATTTTAAATTTCGTCAAATATTTTTTTTCCCGCGAATTTTCGGATTTTTTAAAAAATTTGGAATTTTGGATTACAAAATTTACATTGATCTACAAATTCTGACTCTGTAGAATTCCTAAGTATTAATTCATCAAACCGTCGGGATTAGGGGGGGGTAATTGCCAGTTTTATCGAGCGATCTGTGAAAAAACTATATTTCGACAGTGTGTCGTGGAAGGGTGGCGAATTTCGTCAAGTGATGGTTTAGAAACATTGGCTAACAATCAGGGAAAAAAAAAAAAATCCTCAAACGATAATTTTTTTCAATTTTTTTGCTATTCAAATTAACCAGATTTCGATTGATGGAATAAATTTCATTCTAGGGAAGAAAAAAAAAATGTATTTGCCCTTATTAACCCTTTGCGGGGCAGGGCAAATTCGTTGCTTAAGTATTGAAATTAATGACTGACGCCGGAATTTGAAAACAACTTTATTTGTAAATAAGAAAACGCTATACTTCACGCATTCAATAAACCGTAATTTTCTTTAACAAAATTCCGGTGCGAATGTGGCGTTTGGGAATTAAAATTAAGTGGTATATCTATGAAACCACCGCCCCTCAAGGGGTTAAAACAATATACTGTCTTTCCTATTTTTCTTCCTTATCCGCGTGATTGCATTTGCATAACGTGTCCTGGTCAATTGTGTAATGATCATTTGAGCAAATAATGGTAAATGAATCCAATAAAGTGAAAGATTAATAAAAGTAAAAGTGCAATATAATCGGTAATAACGATTACGCCTTGTTGTAAAATATTGGTAATCGCTCATCGAAGTTTACCGTTATGATTAGAACATAATAGTGTTTTAATCTTTTTCCTTAATTTTTCCTTTATATATATTCGGACATAAGTTTCAAAACTCATCTTATCAAAAAAAAAAAAAAAAAGTTTTTCTGTTAATCTATTTTATTAGCCAACTTGCATCAAAAATCACTTAACTCTAAAAAATAAAATAATGTAATGATTGATACACTTTGATTACATTCCCACTTCCTCATTATCCTATTAAAGCAAACTATTTCATCTCGTAACGATTTTTGCTTAGATTGCAACTGAATACGAGAGAGGTTTTAATGATTCATATTTAATTAAAAGTTAAAGAAAGCAACCTACAATTGATTTAAAGTGAAAAAAAATTAGAGTATAATACAGAGGTGATTGTGTTCAGGTTAAGTACCTTTATTCATGCATTTTATTTATTTATTTACAGCACCAAAATTCTGGTTTTTCTGATAGTTCAGTTCATAAAATAAGCTTAAAATATCAATTTCATGATTGATAAACATATTAAAAAAATATGCATTACGTAATTTGGCCTCCCTATTATAAAGTATATTCTGTTTTCTCCCTGGTTCCTGCACAGAATCATTTTGTCACTAAAATTTCAGGTATTTTTTCATGAATCCTACCCACAATCACCGCTGATAATAGAACAAGGCACAGTCAGAAGCTTTTATGCTCAATCTGGGCAGGTCGCAGGACAAGAGAAGTGATACTGGCTGTTTTTCATCTAAGGTTCCTCATAAGTTTTTTATGTTCAGGTAATTTACCTCTGAAAATAAAAATCTTTGCAGGTTTTTTTTTAATTTTACCTCTAATTACGTCAAATAAGAACGCTTGCGACTGTTCTTAGGTTGTATTTGTTTATAAACATCGTGGGATTTCAGTCGTTCACATAGCAATTTATCACAAAAAATATGCAAGGTTTTTTTCTCCATATTCTCATTATCTTGTCGCGAGAATTTTTGTTTGCAGATAAACCTTTTAGACTAAAACGCCATGCCTTTTATCTTTTATTCGCGTTATTCCATATATAAGTTCAAAATATCAGCATGAATCTAAATCTATCATAACATATATTTTTAGCGTTACAGGTGTCTTTAGTCGACCTTCACAGAATTCATCAGCAAAACTCCTACGTCCACGCTGGAATCCTACAAACCAGTTATAAAGTGTTTTGGGTGGTTACTACATCACCAAATGCGGAATTCTATCGATCATTGCACTCTTACGGCGTCAAATTTTGTAAGAAGTTGAAATATGTATTAGCTTTAAATTTTCATTAATTTAAACAACCAGTTTTTTTACTGCACGGATCAAAAAATCAACCTTAAAATTTATCCGTACAAATGAAGAAATTTTAGCCGATCTGTAATCGACTTGGACACGCCAAAACTATTTTCGACAACTTTCAATCAGTGTTAATAAACTAGTCCTAATTAGACAAAATTACGTAGCTTTTCTAATAAGCATCTTTCTTTGAAATTATTCTTATGATATAAATGCACCTAAGTGGACTAGGTACCTGGTGGACCACTAATTTTTTAAAATTTATAAACAAGCTCAAAATGCATTTCTGAAAAATGACTGAAATAAATGTTATTGATTAACGTCTTTAAATGTTAACTTTCTATAAACTGATTGGAATAATTGTTTATTTTTTTTTTTTTTCTGCTGATACATTTGTTTATTTTATAGAGTCTTCAAAAGCAGATTTTTCGGCAAATTCTTATGGATTTTA
Source organism: Maratus speculifer (assembly GCA_964019185.1). Taxonomy (NCBI): domain Eukaryota; kingdom Metazoa; phylum Arthropoda; class Arachnida; order Araneae; family Salticidae; genus Maratus; species Maratus speculifer. The sequence goes on along the minus strand of OZ025290.1, from coordinate 369,868,051 downwards.
TTAAGAGAAGTTTTTATTTAAAACATCGTTTCTTTAATATTATGTTTCATTTTAAATTAAACTACTGTTGATAATATTCTACTACATTATAAAAAAATGGTTGAATAAATCGAACTTAAAGTTCATGCATCATAAATTTATTTGGAACTCTACTGGAGCATAGAGAAAGATAGCATTTTTTATTTGTTCCAAAGAATATATTTTGAAACTTTGAATGCTTATTCTTATACATGAAGATTAGGACTAGGTTGTAATACATCTTTTTGTAATTCACTAACTGATTAATAATAATTAAATAAATGTTTCTAACACGAATATTTACTTAAGTGTTATAAAAAATATTTTTCCCCAGAATTTTTATTTGAAACTATTTAAATTATTTATTTAACTTATATCTCCATGATACATATTTAACATATTTTAGAAAGAAATTTCTGGTTCTAATCAAAATATTTTTATTTGGTAGCAGTAAAAAACTAGTCGTTGGGGGCCACCGTAATACCTACCGTTCATGGATATTCATAATATATGAAAATAAAACATGTGAAAACTGTTTATGCAATGCATCGCAATTCCCAAACAAAATTTAAACGTATATTTAAATATTGTTAATATACATAGTAATGCTCTATTAATGAATTGCTGATGAACTAATTTCGACAAATTATATGAAATGCCAAACTCTACTCAAGTAGTACAGAACTGCGTAAAAGAAACATCCTTATAACTCCAAAAGTAATAATCCTATTAACTAACAGTTTACCGCGTCGGATTAAGAGTCTCATTTGCAATTAGAATATAGCCCTGAATTGAAATTTGATTGAAATACTGGGTCATGAAAAATCGAAGAATGTGGAAAGCAGGATTACAAATATCTCGACAGCTAATAACCCGATCGACTTCGCTTTTTATGCAAAATACGTGTTATTTTATTGCCTTTCACGTCCATTTCTTAAAATAAAAAAAAATTCGAAAATTTTTATGTACCTTTCATCAGAGCGAATTTTTCGAGAGTTCGAAAAAAAATAGTTCCGGATAATCGAGGTTACTGATATTAAATAGGGTTCGCCCCATTCTTACATACTAAGTAAGTACAAAATTTCAAGTCTCTATCTCAATTTGTTCGTGAGATAGAGCGTTTACAGACAGACGGACAGCATTTTTTTTTTTTTTTTTTTTTTTTTTCGATTTTCAAAACGATTGCAAGACTTACCCTAAACTACGTATGATGGGTAAGTAAAAACAGCTGTGGTCGTACTAGTTTAAGTGGCCCCACTACTCCATTTACTTTCCCTTTTGGGTCTGGTGTATTATTAATAGTACATGTTTTTTAAGAGAATATTATTTTGTTTTAATAAATACTTTTGTTACTGTTTATGTTTACTCGTAGTAATGTAGTATATGTGTCTATGCAATTACTACACACCTTCATTAAAGTTTAGGCTTAAAAAAAAAAGTAATAATAATAAGTATTGCTTTGTTTCTTTGCATCATTTATGATTCTTTTATTTTAAACATATATTTAACTCTTTGTTTTAAAATAAATGTCCCTCTTCTGAAAGAATCATGTGTAATAAAGCGCAAAAAATATTAGAAAGTTGTAATATCAATTAAATCTTGTTATATAATATTTTCTAAACATCTCCAAAAACTCTTCTTTAGTCAATTGTCACATGGATAACAACAACGTTCGTTGTTTCAGACAATGAAATATTTGTTAAACTCTAAATAATCTATTTGAATAGCTAGTGTAAAGTATTTTTTTCTAAACTTGGGGAAGAAAAAGGACCCGAAAGGGTTAAGAAGAATTTGAGAGAGAGAGCTCATTACTCAAGCGCTGGAAAATTTAATATTAATGATAGTGTTAATTTGGTGAAATGATTAATAGTTTGATATAAATTTTAAGCTTACGCAGTGCTAATGCTTATGTAAATAATTGTTAAATTTCGATTTAAGGTATTCTGTTATGTTTGACACACGCTTTTTTAAAATAAAGCTAAAAATGTTATAATACTGACGAAGAACTAAAAGTGCAATCAATTACAATCCAAGCCAATAAAATACGACTTGGATAGATATTTTCAAATTATTGCTCATAATTTTTCATATTTTCCGTATGTTAATTTAATTTATAAAAAAAGCTGTAAACTTTTAGAAAATTCTGTTGTATTTAAGCCCATACGCCCACAATATCGTATAAATTGTAGGCGATCAGTTTTATATAAGTATAATCATATTTTTTATAGAACATTCTTTGTAAATGATTGTTCATTAAAACCTTGTTTCTAAAAAACACATTTACATCTTCTTGTTATTGAAATCTATTAAAAATATTCGCCTCAAAAGTTTTAAATCTCCCGAATTCTATGTCACAAGACTTTCTTTAATATTATTCTCATTAATAGATTTTTTTCTTTTGTTCTTGAGGCTCTTAATCCGCAACTTCCGGTTATTCAAATATACACTTCCCGTTTATTCTTCAAATAAATCAATAAAAGAAAATTGCCATATTTGCTCCAAATGGGCTATTCGAATCAAATTGGATATTTTAGGATTCATTGTTTAAAAAAAAAAAAAAAAAAAAAAAAAAAACCTTACTTTGAACTTTGGTCTGCACAATGTTGTGTTATAAAATTGTGTTCATAATTTTTTCATAATTCACAACATAAAATTATAAGAATTACAATACGAATTCAATATAATTACGTTTGGGTATTTTAGTATTATTGCTGCATAAAAAAAATAGCGAATTAGAAGTATAATTTCAGAAGATAATAAAAATATGCAAATGTACGCTCTTAAAAGGTCAGCCAAAAAATAACTCCAAGTTGAGCCGAAATTCGCTCATCTCACGTTTTGAAAGGCAGCTTCTCATAAAGAGTTGAAACAACACAAGTGAGTAAGTTACTTTTAAATCCACTCTTTCGTTTTAAGAGTGTAATTAACACTAGAAGCACTAAATTTTGTTGTTTATAATTCAAAAGTCTTGAAATTTGGTTTCCAGGCATAGTTTAAACCGAAGCTTTGAAAATTATTGGGTGTTGCCATTAAAAAAATGATCGTTTTAATATGTAGATGACTCCCTAAGCAGATTTTATATACATCATTTAAGTAGATTTTATTATCAATCGTTCGATACCAGTAACCTTTTTCTACGATAATTTTCCTCGATACGATTCCTCGATTTCCTACGATAATATCTCCCGAGCAAATTAAGATAAAGACTTGAAATTTTGTATGTACTTAGTATGTAAGAATGGGACGAAGCCTATTTAATATCGGTAGCTAGATTATCCGGAACTATTTTTTTTTTTTTTTCGGACTCTCGAAAAATTCGTTCTGATGAAAGGTATATAAAAATTTTTCGAAATTTCTTTATTTTAAGAAGTGGACGTAAAAGGCAATAAAATAACACAAATTTTGGATAAAGAACGAAGACGATCGGATAATTAGTTGCCAAGATATGTATAATCCTGTTTTCCACATTTTCCGATTTTTCATGACCCTGTATTTCATTCAAATTTCAATTCAAAAATATATTTTAATTGGAAATGAGAAGCTTAATCCGACGCAGTAAATTGTTAGTTAATATTATTATTATTTTAGGAGTTATAAGGATGTTTCTTTTACGCAATCCGGTACTACTTGAGTATGTTGGTGTTTTATATAAATTGTCGAAATTGGCTCATCAGCAATTCATGATAGAGCATTAGTATGTATATTAAAACTATTTAAATATGCATTTAAATTTCATTTTGGAACGGCGATTCATTTTATAAATAGATTACACATTTTATTTTCATATATTATACTAAGCATATCTATATGCATCTCTTTATTACGGTGGTCCCCCAACGACTAGTTTCTTTCTTATTTATATTTTTTAATAATGTACTCACAAATTTGTCTTCTTACATCTTTGTCATTCCGTTCCGCTTAAACTCTTCAGACCCGATGTATTCTATAGGGTACACATCTTTACAATTTATTTTCACATATATAAATAATGAAAAAAAAAATAATAGTATGAATGGAGCCTAGCTGATAGCAAAACTAAACAAAACGTTGTGTTTCTTATAGCGCTGTTTTAGCCATCTATTTGTTATATAAAAATGGTTTGCAACAGAAATGTACAAAAAGGAAAACGGAAATAATTTTCCTGTGCGTTAAGATACCATTTTTAGAGTCCATTCTTAATTAAAAAAAAATTATTAAATGTATATTTTGTTTTTCAATGTTTTAGCAATGCAAAAAAGTAAAATTAAATAATAATAATAATAATAACTTACGAAATTGTCAATAAATGTACTTTTTGAATCCCTATGTATCATCCGATTTTATGTACAAAAAATACATTTTATTATTTTTTCCTGTTCAATTTCTCTTAATTATCAGTTTGATAATATAAATCCATAACTGAAAAAAAAAGTACTTAATAAACCCTGGAGTCTGAAAAACATAAGAGTTTAATCAAAGAGACATTATTCAAATGTGTTTCTTTTTGCGCTTTCATTCAAGTTTAGAAATCTCTGAATATTTTGATCTTGACACCATATTGAATCGCTTTTGATATATTTCTCTATCTCATCTTACCACTTCTTTAATCATCGTTCTAAATTTTTTTGAGTGGCTTTGATAATCAGGATAAATTTTTCAAAATAACTTGGCTCTTGACCTTCGAATGGGACATAGTCCAGCTTGTGTGTGACCGGCATGCTCCAGAACTATTTTTAGATAATTATGAATTATCTTTAGAAATGTTTTTATATTTATAAATTTTATTTTTGGTTATCCCCTTCCCACCACTCCACCTCTCTTCTGTCATTCATTCTTTGTGAATGCGCTATGAATAGGGAAGTGTTTGCTCTATATATCTAGTGATGTGCCGTGCAGAGTTGTATAATATAGACGCACGCCATGCGTAGAAAATTTTATGAACGTTGCAGAAAATTTTAGAAAAGAAACAATTTGTATTTTTGTATTTTTGTATTTTTTTTTTTTTTTTTTTTTTTTTTGTATTAAAAACTTAAAAATATTCCCCCACTTTTACGTACGATTTATTTACTGTTAACGTACAAATAAAAGCAGGACTGATTTCCGAATTTTTCAAAAATTTAATGCATTTGATGTTGAAAACTTGTAAGAATTCATCAATCCGAAATTTCGGACAATTTCGCAAAAAAAAAAAAAAAAAAAAAAAAAAAAAAAAAAAAAACCCGGAAATTGCGAATTTTGACAAATGGTTGTCTTAAATTTGTCGATTGTTCGCGGAAAAAACTCCAATTTCGTCAAATTATCATGGAAAAATCATGAATTTAGTCAAAGTTCCGCGAAAAATCGCGAAATATTGCCGAAGGACCAAATTTCGTCAAAGGATAGCGAAAAACCCCCCACAAATTTCGTCAAAGTATCATGAGCAAAAATGCGAATTTCTTCAAAAGACCTCTGTGGAAAAACGCGCATTTCGATAAAGGAAATTTTAACAAAGATCCGCGCGAAAAATGTGAATTTCGGCAAAGGACAGCGCGAAAAACACGAATTTCATCCAAAGAAGGCTAATTTCTTCCAAAAATCAAGCAAAAAGACGCGAATTTCGTTCGTGGATCGCGGAAAAAACGCAAATTTCGTCCATGAATCGCGCAAAAAAAACGCAAATTTCGCTTATAAACTTCATAAAAAAATGCAAATCGCGTAAAAAATGCGAATTTCGTCCATGTCAAAATAATATACGTAATTTTATTAAACGTTAAATTTGCAGAAAGTTTTTGACCCAATATTTACGTGCGCAGAAAGTTTTTGGTTTTATAAAAGTCTGATACCGTAATACAGACTATAGTATGATGATTCTTGTTTATCATATTCTTTGATCCGATTCTTTGCGTCATGTGTCAGTCTGTATGCACTAAAAACTGCCAAAACGGAATTACGACACCGCAGAAAATTCCGTTGTTGGTTGATGTTCGTCTTAACAGGTACTCTTTCTGTTAAATGTGTAATTTCGCCGGATCGTGCAAAAATATTTATTTTAAGCAGATTCTGTTTTCACAGTTTTTACTGTACATACAGAAACTTCCATGAAAAATCTTTGAATTCTGGTCTAGTGTCTTAATATTTATGGAAGTTATGAAGGATGTTATTTAAATATCAACCGTTTTTATCCTTTATGTCAATTTTAAATCTTTTAGTAATTCTGGTTTTTGATCTTTTCGTGACGAGCGTCCTTTACAGAATTTTTACTCTTTTGTCGCTGGTAATTGAGAAAAGAATTCTTTTTAAATCTAACTGCCGAAATGCTGTGATTGAATGAGATAAATATTTGTATTAAAATTTGCCTTTGGGAATAAACAAATATTTTGAGTATCATATTCGATCACGTATAAGTGACGTTCGTCACGGATAGTTTAATCCTATGAGGGATGGTGGTATGCTTATGATACAACTTAATTTAAATTTCCACTGGCAACATTGGCACCAGAATTAAAAAAGAAAATCGATTTATTAGATGCGTGAAATATAGCTTCTTTTTCTTATTTACAAATAAAGTTGTTTCAATTTTCGGTGTCAATCATTAATTTCAATACTTAAGTATAGAAAGTGCTCTGCGCCGCAAAGGGTTAAATGATGCAATTCCAACGCTTGATTTAACACATATTAAGTGATTAAATAATTATTAATAATTATATGGATAATAAAAAATAGGCTTGGTTTGTGGGAGGAAAACGTCGAAAAATAAGCCCATAGCATCTAACGGTTTAACAAACAGTGTATGTATGTAAATGTAAATCTATGTTAATACATTCAGTGTTAATTGCTTCGGCAAAATAATGGTATTTGCTAATATCGTTGATCATGGTGCTTGATCCTTTCGCTTCCTTCATGTTATGATATTATCTTAAGTTTAAAGTTTTCAATATCGTAAACGAGATGCAATTTGAAATTAATGGTGTTTTTTTGTTTAACTCATGGTCATACCTGTTTCAAGCATATGCATATATACTTCTTTTTACGAGTCTTTTATTTGGCTAAAACTATGTTTTGTTTGGAAGTTTTCTTCAAGGATTTTCCGTTCACGTTACGAAAATTCAGGTCACTTCCCTCTAGAATGGTCTTTGTGGAAGGACATTCATTAGCAAGAGTGGCCCAAACATACTGGTAACTAGTTACTTCTTTCCTTTAACTTCTCGATTTGCCAATAATTTCATTCGATGTTTTAATTGTTTGCAGTGTTGCCTAAAGGGCCGGCTCGTGAATATGTGCCGTCCCTAATCACTTTCCTTTATTGACATATTTTATATCCTTTACCTATGAAAAATAATCGGAAAAAAAAGGAGAACTTAGAATCATAGAGATGCTTCCTTAATACAAAGGTGCCTCTGTACTTGGTCGCTTAGTCGAGTCCCGGCGCTGATTTCCAGGATTTTGATGTATGACAACTTTTTGATGAATATATTTTAAAGTATATTACCAGGGGTGGGGAAATGCATTATTTTACTTGCCACTGGCGAGTGAGCTTTGTCACAAGGCGAGTGAATTTTTAGGAAAACTTAGAACTGCAGGTATCAAAAGATATGTCAAAAACTTTTTTTATTAGTCGGATACATTTTGAAACTTTTCAAATTACCACGATGTAAATATGATACTAAATTCTGCTTTATACTAAATTTTCCTCCGCTACTTGAATTTATTAAAGTAATGTACATATGTGTGTGCAAGTGAGTTACAGTAACTAATTATTAATTAATGAATAATGAACTATTTTTACAATGACATGTTTTATCTTAACAATTTTGAACTGTACGTTGCATAATTCTGGCTGGTAAATTAAATCCTTGACTGGTAAGATTTCTTAAATTCCCCCACCCCTGTATATTACCCTGTAAAGCATAAAATAAATTAAACACTGACAGGCTCTGTTAAATCTCTGAAGCTATTGAAGCACAATGTCATTTCGATGGCCCCTTCTATTCGAGAAAAGTTTTTAAAATTCGATATTATTCCAAAGAGTGACTCAGCTAATTTAATATATTTCATAATTAAAAATATTATTTTATGTTTCCTTGTATATAGGTTTATGAAAAATAAATACAAATAATAATAATAATAATAATAATAATTTTGCAAAAATTGCAATTTTATATTAGCATAAAAATAAATTTGAATAAAAATGTTAAATTCAGCACATATGCACAATATAAAATATCAATATTTTTAAATACTATTTTTAATTTTGGCAATAATTTCAATTTTCAATTTTTATGTTGTGCATACAAGCTTAAATTCAGTAAAATTCAAATTCAATATGTTACGTAAAATAATGGGCAAATTGAAAATTATGATGGTCCTGTAGTTCAAACTGATTTATTGCTTGAAAAATTAATTTATGAAACTTTAAAAAAATATATAATAAATGAGTTATTAATTTGAAAATAAAAATTATATATATAGAATTTTGAAATGGATTAATTCAATACCAAATTTGGGACCCTCTTTCTCATTTTCAGGCCTTTCAAATTTTCGTAAAGGGGACACGTGCTTCTTGTACCTAATTCGATTTGAACAGTGTTTTTTCATGAAAGGAAATCAGTCGATTAATCTTTTTCTTAAGTTCAGTAACTTTAAATTTTTATGTCTCTTGACATTTTTTAAAAACGTATTTGAGGTGTGGAAGGACGTTCTTCAAAAGCTATTTAAATAAGAAATCGTTGTCACGATTTACGCGAGTGTTTCTATTTATGACAATCTTGCATTTGCTGATAGTTATTTATCGTATTATCTATAATGATTTAGTGAAATAATTCCAGAAATTTTATATGGTTTATCTATCATCAAAGATCTCGGTGCCCGTGGATTGTTGGTCACTTTCTTCTGCTTCTGTAAGTGTGAGATAAGGAAGATGTTACCATTTTCGAGTTTTGGACTTTATGCCGTCCAGAGTTCCCTTTCCCCTTCTTTCTTTGGCTTCCGTGTAGAAATGATGTCTATTTTTAATGTAGCGCCTCTGCCTTTGAAATAGGTCGTGTGATTTTTATTCTCGTCAAGTGCATTGTAGTGAGTGCAGTCGCGCGACTTTATTCTGATTTGTGTTCGAAGATCTTTTAGAATGGCTCATCTCGTGAAATTTTGGGGTAAGCTTTATTTGCATATTAATCATTTAACTGATCAATATTTTTGGAAAAAAAATAATAGCTTTTTAAATATGTCTATTTTTTTCATGTATTTCTTCCCCATTTTCGAAGTGGACTTTTAAAAAATATCTTCTACATCTGCATGTTTTATACTTTCGTCGATTTTTATTAAATTTGTATCGTGAAAGTGTTAGAATTCCTAATAAAAGAAATATGTCTATTAGGGATGGGACGAATATTCGGCCATTATTCGGTATTCGGCCCTTTTGCCGAATATTCGGTTGGCCGAATATTGAAGGCTTGTTGACCGAATACTTCGGCCGAATACGTATAGCCGAATATTTAGAGATATCTCGCCGAATATTGCTGAAATCTCGCCGAATAGTGAAAGATATCTTGCCAAATAAATTTAGGATTTGAAGAATTTCATTTCTTGCAATTTTTTTCCTCTAATCCAAATTGGTTACTTCATTTATGAAGTCATTCTCATTCTTACTTGCAAAACATACAGTTATTCAGATACTAAAAAATATACAGCCTTTCTGTATTTCCTATAAAGATTGGTGATATTTTAGAAAATGCTGCCCAAATTGGAGATTTAATTACACAAGAAATGTCTTCATTAGATAATGATATGTTACAATTCAAGATATAAAAACACTTATCGAAAAAAAAAAAAAAAAAAAAAAAAAAAAAAAAAGAAACACTACCTTATTTTAAAACACTCGAATATTTATTAATGTCTGCAAATTCCATGCACATGTAAAAAAGGCTCTTACGAAATTCACAACTTATTTTCTATGAATAGAGAAATGAAAAAATTCATTCACTAGGTGTATTAACGAAGATTCGTGTAACATTATTATGTATATATTTAATTTATACATCTTCCTTCATTCATGTTGTTATCAATTTCTGTTTATCCTTGTAATGCTTGTTGAATAAGTTGAATATTATGTGTGCCAATTCAAATGTCAAAGATTTTGTTAACATATGCATTCTACTTTAAGCATAACCTTTTGCTTTAACATAATTTGTAATTTAAAAATTGACAACTGATTTTCAAACAGTCTCATTCTTACGAATTTGTTTATTATTAGGGACACAAACTCTTAATGATCAAATTTACTTCATTAAAGGTACTTCAGAAAATATTTCCTTGTGAATTCTGAGACAGAGAGATTAAGAATATTAATTTTGGATGCAAGAAAAGATAAAAGTATCATTTGATAGTAAAAGTGAAATACATTGTGCATATTTTAATGGAAATATTTTACCATCCTGACTTACTGAAAATCAATTTGATTTACATTAAGATAAAAGAATATAATGCAATTTCATAATTTTTTTTGTGTTAAAATAAGTGTTTCAAATTTAAGAATACATTTAAGAGCAATAATTATTAATGAGTGCCTATTTTTAAAATTATATATAATCAAAACTTTTTTTCTTTATTGGGGAAAAAAAGTTAGTATTCGGCCGCCGAATATTCGGTATTCGGCCTAAAATTTGGCCGAATATTCGGTATTCGGCTATTCGGTCAAATCACTATTCGTCCCATCCCTAATGTCTATCTGTGGGCATCGTCGTCTAAGGAAGTTTATCACATGTAGACGGTCTGCGAATTTGGAAAGGATAGTCAACAGTATGTCTAAATACACCTAGGAGTAAGAGATTTTTCATTTTTTAGTAGTTAGCCGAGATATTAATACAAAAGTTTTATTAAATCCTAATAAACGAGCTTCAATTTTCGACAGTTTTCCAAAGTTCTGATAGCTTTTGCGCATTTTATCACCCCCTCCTCCCCTTTCAAATTTAAACTGCTATTCCTATAATCCAGATGGAGAGAAAGGGATCTACACAAACAGCGAACTATACGTATGTTGTTTTCATTTCTGCATATTTAAACTTCATGTAAAGTTTAATAATGCTTTAAAAAGAGAGGCCGGCATTTTTTTTTTAATGTCTTAATATTCTTTTTTAAGGCTTGCTTTTATTATTTTAAAATATTATTTACAGCTAATTCACGTTAAATTTGCATCAATTTTTTAAATGTATTTATAAATATTTTCTATTAAATATTTTCAAATGAGTATTAATAACTGCCAGAAGGCAATATATGCCTAAAAGAAAATATATATACACATTAAAGGAAATTCATCATACTGTACTCCAAGATGCTCTTTTAACACTTTATATTACTTAGCTCTACATATTACGCATTTTATATTTAATTAAAAATGTTAAACGCCGCACTTCAATAAGGAAACATTCCAATACACTGATTTTTTAAATTGAAATTAAAAATACACAATTTGTTATGCCTATTTAAAAAATCATGCACTTGACTTGAGAATATCCATATTTAATTATAATCAGTGGGTTCTGAAGACAAAATTGTATATTTTAAACGTTTTCCTGCTACTAAGTAATTTTATAACTTATCATCCATGAAGAGATTAAATCACAGAATATTTAATAATGAAAGAAGAATTAGGAAATAGATAATATTTGAAATTTCATTGTATATTCTTGTATAAATGTGGATGGCTATATAAAAAGAAAGAGACTGGGTGATAAAAGTTTTTGAAATTAAATTTTGAAAAGCATGTAGCTTTAAAAAAAAATTCATGCTTGTTATTTACAATACATTTTTCAATATTGGTCATGATTTTAAATATTTATGTGAAAGAAGAAAGATTATTACGTGTTGTTAGCTGTTAAAATTAATTAAATAACAAAATATACAACTGAACAACTATTCTAAAAATAAATATTTATTTATTTAAAACAGTAAAAATAATAAAACTGTTATTCGTCAGCACAAAGCAACAGCATGCCTTTTTAAAATTTAATGACATATTAGCAATTCTGACTACAGATTATTAGTAGCTCCATGGACGTGTTATTCTAATATTGACCTCATCATTGTTAATAACTTATGTTATTCATTAAGTTATAGCACAGTAAAATGTCTAAAATTATTATTTTACGTACAATTTATTACAGAAATGCTTCAGTGTATAAAAACCAATATTACTCGCTCCCTTTCCTCCAAAAAGCCGGTTAAAAGTGATTTGCTTTTTGTGAAGCCGTTCAAAGTTTAAATTAATGTAAAAAACAATTCAACTACTATTTTTAATATTTTATAAGTTCTTGTAAGCGTTATATCAAGTATTATTTGATATTTCGTAATAAATGTATTCTTTTTAAAAATTTAACTTTGTTTGTCATGTGTTTTCATCTACTTAAAAATAATTCATGCGTAAACAGGGTTTAAATCTGTACTGAAGCTCACAATTTCTTAACTGTTGAGTCAATTTGAAAGGTTACTTATTGGTAAGCATTGTGGTATATTTAAAAGAAATTCATCAGTTTATTGTCTATGTTTATTGCTCGATTATTTTTTTAAGATAAAGAATTTTTAAGATAAGTGAAAGTTTCACTTTATAAATTCGATTTACTTTCTGATTACGCGCGACTTTTCCCCTTCTTTCATTCAACGATTGTTTATCTTACGATTTCATACTTGTGTTGACAGCACAATCAGTTGCTGGCGTGGCATTTGCAGGTATGTATGCAAAAAAAAATCACGCCACTGCACGTCACGTGGTGCGGTGCGTCATCTGCTCCAGTCGGACCACAGCCAGCATTTCGACAGGTAAGCACAAATAAAGGGATGCGGTTGGATGTTGGAGAGGTGCGGCTGATCGAATGAGAAAGTGCAATTCGGACTCGATTCTTCTCTAACTTCCTTGTTTTTAGTTTTAATTGTTACTGTTTTATTTTCCACCCCTTTCTTTTCTTATAATTAAATAAGTGGAGGTTGGGAAACAAACTACGTTTGGCATTTGTTAGTAGTGTCGTTTCGAATCCGAAATATCATGCTCGATTAGTCGCATGGGGATTGGTTTGGGAAGGCCGTTTACGTTGAAAATGACGACATTGCCTTACGTAATCAAGGTTAAAATTAGATAGCTATATTATTGAGATTATTGTAATTATAATAGACTTTGTTTTGATATTTCACGATTTTTTCCCTTATGTTGCATAAACTCTATTTTTAATTTCGCTCATTGAAAGCCACCAGTTGTAAAAGTTTTTTAAATAGCAAGTTTTTTTTTTTTATGTGTGAGGTTTGGTTGGTGGTATATTTCAACTATAACTGCAATTATATATTTTAACTGCGTCAGTTATGGTTTTTAATAATTTTCGATTGACTTTGCATGATAGTTTTGTAGTATTAATAGGATAGGTCTTTTTTTTTTAGTTTTCTTTTTATCTGTTTTTTATCATAAGGTAAAGAAAAGAAAAAAAAAGTTATTAACATTTTACCACATCTTTAATAGCTGTCTTTAAAAAGTTGTAAAAATCTGATGACTAGATCCTTAAAAGTCGGAGAATTCAACAACATTGGGGGGGGGGGGGGGGGGATCGGGGGATTTTGATAGAAACCTGTGAATTCCAATGCAGTTTTGAAATTGATCGCTCACAATACTATTTTTTAATAATAATAATAATATTTATTGAAATGCACACTACAGACGAATCAATTTACAGCGTTGCAAGAATATCACAAGATCATATTATACAATTCAACCAGCCAGAAATATATCTATTACATATATTTATCATATAATACAATCTGACCAATCAGAACCATCCGAATTGTTTCCATTACATATTTTGGTACTACTAGGTTATCCCATCGATCAAAAAATTATCGCCAAACAATAAGATTATATGCCAATTATGGACGATCGTCAATGTTACATTCAATGACATTAAATATGATACACGTGTTTAAAACGGAATTAAATGATTTTTATTTCGATTTTCTATTTGTATTTTTATTAATATTCAACTAATTTTTTTTTTTTTTTTTTTTTAAATTTAAAATGAAAATTATGTCAATATGCATCATTTGGCTATTAGTTTGGCGATTTGTATAATTTGTTGAAATTGGTCGACGGGATAACAGTGTAGTACCCATATTTTTATAATATCAGGAGATATTCACAATTACATCCATGTATTACACAGAATCAGAACCCTAGACGAAAATATTTTTCAAAATTTGTAATAGATGATACTGAAATGCTTAAACTTTAACCGACATTGATATTTTTCAGAATAAATAAAATTATTTCCGTTTAGCAAGTTTATTTTTTTTATAATATGAAGTTTGAGGACGTGGATTTTTAAAACTTGCTTCATCCAAAATTTTAAAAATTGAGTTTTTTCTACCAATCTATTTTATGGGTGAACCTAAATCTAAAAAACAATCAAGCTTTTTTTTTTTTTTTTTTTTTTTTTCCCCAACTAGTTTTATTGTGCATTTCTGGCGTTGTAAAATATTTGTTTACAATAGAACCAATTGACACTGACAGCGACTTTTCGCGTTTCCCCCAAATTTAGGCATAAACATCATAATAAAGAAGTTACTTCAAAAAATTGGGAAACAAATTTGAAACAGGGATAAATGTTATTAATAATCAACCAACTTTGGCCATATTGTTATCGGAGGGATGCTTTTAGAGATGACTTTTTTTGAAGGGAAAATTATCAAATTTTGCACAGTTGTTTTGATTCGAATCCGCAAACATTGGCCTAAGCCACCTCATTTTATGACCAATATGCTTACTAGCTTACTACTGAGATGAATACCAAGTTCCCCGATTAAAAAAAAAATAAAAATAAATAAACAATTAAAAAGAATATTGACCAGTTAAATTGATTGCATTGAGCTCACAGGCTACGCATACTAATTGTATATTACAGCCTTATATTTTCAAGAATTAATTCCGCTCGGGAAAAAAAAAAAAAAAAAAAAAAAAAAAAAATTGAGGAGGGAACCCTTTTTCTCTCTCTCCCTTTTTTTTTTTTTTTTTTTTTTTTTTTTTTTTTTTTTTTTTTTAAATACTTAATCATTGAAATTGAATCCTCTAAACTGACCAGGGACATGCTTTATCATATAAAAAATCCATATCCAAAATTCAGAGCAAGTCCGGAAATTCTTAATAAAAACCCATTTATATAATTTAAGAGGAGTTATCCTCCTCTTTTATACTTAATCTTTAAACTTCCAAAACTATTCAGAGATTTGAACGAAATCTGACAATTCTGCATGAAAAACCCATTTACATAAATTAAGGGGAGGGGCATTAGAACTCCAACTTCCCCTGTTTATATTTATCCAATGAACACCTAATACAAATCACGGAAGCGCCTCATCAGAATGATCCTATATGTAAATTTTGAACAAAAACTAATATTTCTGCATGAAAAACCCATTTATATCAATTAAGGGGAGGGGCATGAGCTCCCGTTCCCCCTCTTATACTTATCGAATGAACTCCAAAAACTAATCAGGGAGGCGCCTTATCAGGATATACCTATAAACAAAATTTTAAGTGGATGGGATATTTTTATCATGAGTTATCGCGTTACGCACGAACGAACGAACGTACGTACATACAGAACGGGCGGGCACATAAGATCTCAGGCTATGATAGCCTGTGAGCTAAAAAGGTTACGTGCGTTAGTAAATTATGATTTTTACACTGCGTAAAATTATTCAAACTTTCGAATAGAGACATAGTCTATCGAAATCGAATGACAAATATAAATATAGAATACTGTGCGAGTTATAATTTTTTAGCTGAATGAAAAAAATGTCCATGTTGGAAATTGAACTCTGCCTGTGATACGTTTTTACTCTGTTAGGAAACTACAACTTGTATGATTATAATTTTCCTATAATTAAAGCAGTATAATCACACGAGTAATGATTTTTATTTTGTAATTCGTAACATATTTGCCAATCAGAGTAATCGTATTAAATTAAATAGAATAGTGTACCTAGTATAAGACAAATATTAGTCGACTAAAAGGAAAAGAAAAGTCTCGTATACTTTTATTGGAATATTTTTAATACGACAGAAAGTGCTTTAGGTAGTAAAGGTATTCCTGAAGCATAACGGATTAATTCCTAATGAAGTGCTAAAATGATTATCGCGACCTTAACTCAAACTACAATTGAGTGTGATCAAGCATAAAACAAAAGGATTTCTAAGTAAAATTTACTTCTTCATATTCGTCTGAAGCATAATAACTTCTATCAAATTAAAAGAAATTTCACGAGGATATAAGGCTGGAGTATGAATCTTATATATATAAATAAATAAAGATTAATAATAATAATAATTAAAAAAAAAAAAAAAAATGCATACATAAATAGCACAAGTTTAAAAGACTCTCTTCTTTCAAATATTTTTGCATTATTTTTAAAGATCTAATGCGTAGAGAGTAAAAGGGAAGTTACATCTCGGCGTTGGCCAGCTCGCATTAAATTACTATTTAGCCTTAGTGTCTAATTTGTTGTAATTTGAAGAAGTTTCTTCATCAGCATAAATCTAACCATTCTATCGATATCCGTCATTTATTAATTTTATACTCCCTCCCCTCTGGTTCTGTTTCTTGTTTATTAAGCCCAATATTTAATCGCACCTCTTACCAATTTTCTTTCTTTTCTTTTCTTTTTTTTTTCTTTTTTAACAAATTGTAAAAAATTAAAACTTTTTTTTTTTTTTCAGTTGCATCATTGTGTTTTAACATTTGCATTTCACAACAAAACTTTGAAAACTGCCAATAATATACTATACATAATTTAATTATATATGTTATTTTATTTTTTAAGAATATTTTATTTCTTTTCAAGCTTCAGATTGAGTAAAAACGTGATCAAACAAATCATGATAAATTATGTCACGCCCGAGTTTTCTCGGGATAATAATTGTAATTTATACGAACCCGCGATAACGCGGGATAATTAGGAACGCGGTAAACAAACTCTGAATTATTAGAATAAACCAGTCAGTAGAGTGTGCATCTTATAAAAGAAATGCGCAGCTTTGCTGTAATTGATGTTCTTTTAAACGATATTATGTAAATTTTAATAAATTTCTAATCTGGAGTTTTTCTGTTTTTAATTGGGTTTATCTTTTCAAGGTGATATAATGATTTAAGTATGGAGTAAATTCCATTTAAGCAGCTTTTCGCCCGAACTGATAGTAATCTGCATTAAAGAATGTAATCAGTTGTCAGCTGTAAAATAATGTCTAGTGTGAAATAATTTGAATTTGGTTTTGACAAAATCTGAACTCAAAATTCATCTTAAAAGAAACAACTTTTTTCTTAAATTTAATATTTTTTTTAATAAAACAGTAACTTAATAATGATTTGTTAATACTTAAGAATTAATTTTTTAGGACGCACATATATGCAATTAAATTGCCGTATTATCATAAAGTAATTTTAATTAGAGCAATCTCTTCCCTTTTTTGTACTAGTTGAGTAAATAATTTTTTTTTTTATCACACTGTTTTGCGACAGCGATATTTAAACAAAAAATAACATTTTTGCCACACCATTTTCCTGTTTTGCGAAACATTCGAACATTTGATTTATTTCAGGTCATTTTGATAAGTAATATCGACGAACAGCGGTTAGCAATTTTTGAACCGATCATGTTTTGGGTGTTGGAATGTTTCTTACTCTTTATCACTGTTGCTAACAATTTCGTGATATTTCAATAGCCAAAGATGTACCAAAATTGTTTTTGAAAAAATAATGTACAAAATCATTCATTTCTGCTCGGTCAATTTGTATTAAAACAAGTGGGTGAGTGTGATTGCAGATCGCACAGAGGATTTCGTTTAATATTTCCCATTAAATGAAGAGGAATATTTAATTAAAATATTTCACTTAGCATATCAAAATAGATGATAAATATGGCATATGATGAAATAAAAACAAATAAGCGCGTTTTTTACGTGATTTATCTAATCCATAAATGTGTGTTACATACATAATAATTTTTATATCTATTTAAATTTGCGTGCAACAATAAGAAGAAAAAAAGGGCAACACTTTGAAATTTGAATCGAAATTTCGTTTTTGCATTTTTTGCTACTACAAATTTTTAAACTTCTAAATATTGCACATTTTCAAACTTTACATCGTCATATAGAGTGAAAAATTCACTTTTAAATGCAATGTGTGTGGTAACTGTGTCAGGTTCTGATGCCACCTCGGCTAAAGAATGGAATTTCTACTATGTCTCTATTTCAATATTTCGTATTGTATGGTTGTGTACAGAATATCCAAGGTGACATTCCTTCTTCGTGGAAAGGGGAATTGCCAGCTAATCCTTTGCAGGTGGTGAACAAGAGAAAGAGAAGATTGCTCAGAGGCATGTCCATCTGTCAGTGAAGTATGCGGATGATGAGCAGATTAGCAACATGTCACTAGGCAAGAAAGGGTGGGGGAATGTGCCCAATGAGGAAGCTCCAGAGGGGGTTGACATTCGTGTGACCCATTGAGTTGAGAAGGGCATGTTTGTCTCAGAGAAGTCGGTCCGTTCCTGGGTCTCGTACCTAGAAGGTGTATGCCAGAGGTTCTGGTAGAGTGTGCTCTGTGTTGTAGAGCGTGAGCAGTGCGTTTTCTGGTGAGCAAAGGACACAGACGTCCTGGTGTTTAGTGCTCTGGGCTAAGAAGTGCAGGCCTAGTATACTTGTGTTGGGAGACTCAAGGTTGAGCTCCGATAAAGTGAATTTAACGTGTATTGAGTGTGAGGTGGAAAGTGTAAGTGGAATAGTACACAGCCAATCTTTACTGTATCTAATTTAATGTTGAACCGGATCACCTATATCCGAGTTGTAATTGTATATATTTGTAAATAGCGTATTTAGTGTGTACATATATTCTTAATAAACTGACAATTCAGTTACTTGACAGCGTAAGTCTTCATTTACACAAACCTCACCGTTGGTGACCGATATCACCTAGTAATATCGGTGGTGGCAGCTATATCTACCACGGACATTCTTCAAAGTTGTGTGGACTGAGAGGAACGTCCGACAAACTGTATCTTAAATTGTTTCTGAGATATTAATTTTTTGAAGTTTTTAATACAATTTTTATAATCTTGGCAACAGAAGTACACCATTTCTGTTAAAAGTAAAGGGGAAAAGGAAAATAGTTTTTATATCTATTTAAACTTGCTTGCAACAATTAGAAGAAAATAACAACAACAAAATGAACCGATGATATTAAAAAAAAAAAATTAAGTTTTTTTTTTTTAAATTTTATGATTTGTTGTGTGACGAGGTATTTAGCTGTAAGTACACAAAATTTGAACTCTCTAACTTACATAGTTTTTGACAGACAGTCAGAGGACAGAGACGAATAGGGTTTCGTCAGATGAACGAAACACTAAAAAAGAAAAAAAAAGTAGTATTATCCGATGTATAGCGGTAATTTTAATAACATAGATTAAAAATTGCAAAAAAAAAAAAAAAAAAAAAAAAAAAAAAAAAAAACATTATCGGATATACGTTTTAAGCGTAAATGCAAAGCGGGAGGGATCATCTTTAGCAGCTCGATATTGCTCCATTTTAACAGAATATTAAAAAATTCTTCTTATATTGTGTGAATATTTAAAATGTAAATATGTAAATATTTCTTCAAATTAAACTTTTTTTCCCGTGCTGTGCGTGTAAATTGTACAAATATTTAAGTATCATTTAAATACTTTTCATCAAAAGTAATTAGAAAATACAGGGATGCCACTTTTCCGCCGAAAGGCGGATTTCCGCTTTTTTTAATTTTTAAGAATTTTTGATTTTCGTTAAGCAATCACGAAATAAAATAGCGATTTTCGTCCAACGATCGCGAAAAAAATAGCGATTTTCGTTGAACGATCGTGAAATAAAACGGGAATTTTCGTCAAACGATTGCGAAATTACACAGCAATTTTCGTCAAGCGATCGAGAAATACAACAGCTTTTTTCGCCCAGTGATCACGAAATATAGCAGCTATTTTCGTTAAAAGATCGCGAAATATAACGGTGATTTTTGTCAAAAGATCGCAAAATAGTTCTTTTCATCAAACGATCGCGAAATACAACAGCTTTTTTTCGTCAAATGATCGCGAAATATAGCAGAAATTTTCGTTAAAAGATCGTGAAATATAGCGGTGATTTTTGTCAAAAAATCGCAAAATAAAACGGTTATTTTCATCAAACGATCGCGAAATACAACAGCTTTATTTCGTCAAGTGATCGCGAAATATAGCAGCAATTTTCGTTAAAAGATCGTGAAATATAACTGATTTTCGTTAAACGATCGCAAAATATAACGGTAATTTTTGTCAAAAGATCGCAGAATAAAACGACTATTTTCATCAAACGGTCGCGATATATAAACAGAAATTTTTACTAAACGATCTCGAAACGAAACGGTGATTTTCGTCAAACGATCGCGATGTAAAATGGCGATTTGCCTCATACGATCGTGATGTAAGACGGCGATTTGCGTCAAACGATCACGAAGGAAAACGGCGATTTTCGTCAAACGATCGCGTTGTGAAACGACAATTTTCATAAAACGATCGCGAAATAAAACAGCGAGTTTCGACAAACAATCGCGATGTAAAACGGCGATTTTTGTGAAACGATCGCGAAATAAAATGGCATTTTCCGTCAGACGATCATGAAATAAAACTTATTTTCGTCAAATGAAAAAAAAAAAAGTGTAAAAAACAAACAAAATTTTAAAAAAAAAAAAATCGCAAATTTTTGCTATTTACTTCTGGAATAATCATCGAATCTATTGCTGGGTTACTTAAATTGATTTAAAATGATGTGATACATAAAATTCCTCACTGAATTTGTTGCTGGATTAATTTAATTCATGTAAAATACTGTAAACTAAAGAAAAATCATTTGTATTTACTCTTATAAATAAAAATAAGAAAAAAAAACAGAGCTGCAATTCTTTTTTAATTTATTATAAACAATATAGTTAACAAAATTCATGCATAAATGTTGTGAAAAATGTCGTAAATTTTACTTTACGCATAATTTCCTCTTTTTGGCTATTTTCTGAGTGGCATCCCTGAAAATAGTTTAATTAACACATACTAATTAAGGATTTTCAAAAAGGTGATTTGACACACGTGCGCAACACCTATATGTCAATTTGAAATTTCTTAATTAGTATGTCTTAATTAAAGTAATTTCTAATTATTTTTCATTAAAATTAAAGTTTTGTATTACATTTATATTATATTAGTAAAATATTGTATTTTAACTTCAACCTAAAAGTATAATCAAATTTACAGATGAAATTACTTTTTTAGGAAACTGAACAGTAAAATACAAAATTTATTATCAAATTTCAATATTAAAAAAATAAAAAAATAAATATTACAGTTATTTAAAAATAACTAGAGGTTAAAAAACTATATAAAATGCAATATAATACTGTAACAGGGTGACTGCCTTCCCTAAATTATAGTATCTATAGGTGGCGCTATTGCCACCTTCGGCAAAATATCTTAAGATATTTTGCCTTCCTTTCTAAAAAGACATGAAACGAAGTGAAGTAATTGAGTTAGTAGTTAAGATGTAAGATTGGGATGTGTGTTCCAATACATCTCTCTTAGAGATGTTCTTTGTGCTAAGTAATTTTTATGAATATTCAATTCAGGGGCGTCGCCATGGGGGGGTATGGGGGGGGAGCCTCCCCCCCCAATATATGTGAAGTTGGGAAATTTGAGCTTAGAGTTGGGAAAATTTAGATTTTTGAAAGACTTTCTTTTTTTTTAATAATTACAAGAAATATATGAACTTTTTATTCTTTCGGTGACAATGGTTTAGCAAACAAGTTAAATTATCAAAAGAAATCAACCAGACTCAATTTGTCATTGTATTTCTCTGTTCTATGAAAACATCATACACTTATTAGACCTAAATGTCTCTGCTCCTGTGTATCAATATCTGACTCTAAACAGCTTTCTCCACTCCTTTGTTTCCTCCAAAACTTTCATTTCTGAAAAATTTCAAATTATAGTCCGTGACTTTTATGTTACTTTCGTATGAAAATCCATAATGGCTCATATACTAGAAGTCTGTCCGGGCCTGGGCTTAGTCCAAGGTACTGGCATGGTCCGTGGACCGAGCAGGCAAACTTTCAAACAGAGTGCTTCCACCATTCTGATATAAAAATTTAAAAGAAGCTCATAAAATTTGAATTATTTTCAATAAATATGAGTTTCACAAGAATGCGTATAAATGTGCTGCATGAGCCGATTTTATTTTAACAACACTAATGCAAAAATATATTTTGTCCAAAATGTAGAGAACGTCATCGGATAGTTAATCATGTTTGAGCCTGAGCTTAGCTTTTTTTGCAGACTCGGGCAGGAGCACCGTCAGTTTATTACCCCTCCCCCTTTTTAATCCTCAAACCAGAAAAATTATCAAATCATAGATGCAAAAAAAGTAAAAATGTCGAATATGAAGTCGCAAAGGACTGATGAAAACTTTCACTTTAGACAGATTTTTATCTTTGGCGGGAAATTTTCAAGCAATTTTTACGTCAGGAGTATGAAAGGAGGACACTGTGCAACATCAAACACCCTACAGTTGGCGGGGGATTCCCCTCACATCGCCAGGTCCCCCAAAATGGCTTTCCAGATTGTTTATTACCTTGTTCATAGTCATATAATAACAAACATCTTAACATTAATCTCTCACATTTTCTTCCGGAAGTTTTTTTTTTTTTTTTTGTAATAGAGGCTGCGATCAAAAATGTCTGTTTTCTTGTGGGGGGGATGTCTCCCCTGCCCTCCCCAAATGACTCTCCTGGACTCGGGTTAGGCCGAGGTAAGGATTATTTTTTTCTGCATAGTTGAGTCGGGACGGAACTGGACTTGGTTGCTCTTGGCATGTGTCGGGCGGACAGTTTTGCTTTGCAAAATAAGTAATAATGATAACGAACTTTTGGTAAGGGGAATCATCGGAAATGTATCTTGAGGTGGTTCTCAAATTCCCTGTTGAATAACACAAAACTTTCTGAAACATTTTCTGACTCATTTTTAAAAGAAAATGCATAACATTGACAGGCCTGAAGTGATTGGATTGAAACGATTTCGAATTGAATAGCGTTTTCCATTTTTCGATAAATAAATTACTTATCCAATTACAGGCGATTATTGTCACACAACGACATTTTTCTCTTCTTTACTTGCTATGACGTTTTGAAAATCGAATCAAAAACTAATATTTGACAGCCTTTTCTGAAATATATGTTGCTTTCATTCCAAGAAAAAAGAAAGCGCCATTCGATAACATTTTTTCTAAATAAGAACATCTGCCAATTTTATGCGTTTCCGAACAAAAGTGAATTGAGAAATGCGCAAGAAAATAATTATTTTAGATTCTTTTTTATCAGCATTCTTTAGAAAAATCTTAATTGTACGTTAAGAAAAATCCGAATTTTTTGTAGCTATCAAATTGGGCCGGATCGGGCCTGGTTTAATTGTTTTTTACGCAAGCTGTTCCTGTTTTCAAAGATTTTTGTTCAGGCCGGCCCCTGAACTGTGAAAATATAGATCCGGCTCGAGCCAAAGTTTTAATTTTCAAATCGGGCCGTGCTGGGCCAAAATAGCTTATATGTAGTCGGGACCGTGCTCTGATCTGGAAATTCCAGCCGGAAAAGACATGTATAGCAAAGACAGTAAACAAAAAAGGGAATTTTTAAACTAATGATGGTTGACGAAAGAAAAGAAATCGCAATAGATCTTTAAAAATAAAATTAATAATTCCAATTATAACATATTCTACTGTCAAAATGAAAATAAAACAAGAAAATATTCACATCTTTTCATATTTAACCCGTCGTCGTCGCGTCGCCGGAGAATTTATACAACGGCATTAGTCGTCGAGTCAATCTAAGCTTAAAAATCTGTAAATTTTATTTCAAAATAGCAATCTATTCTAATATTGTAAAACAAAAATGCAATTTGTATTTCCGTTTTATGCTAATCTCAAATAGTATTAAAAGAACTTGGAATAAGTAACTTTGAAAAAAAAAAAATATTAAAAATATTTATTCAGGCGCCAAAAGAAAAAAAAAAAAAAAGAAAAGCTGGAGTCCTAATTTCTATAATAGTAGCTACACCTGCTATATTACGTAACTGGGCAACAATATCCAATGAGTTTTCGCCAGAAAAAATACTGGTAACCCTTTGTCGTCAAGAAAAAATAATCATAAAAGCAAATGTGATTTCAAAAAATTATTGATTCTGATAAATGTGTTCCTTTTTACTTTGTTTGTGTGCGGATAAAAAAACTGCTATATTTTTACCGGTTTATAAAATATGAAACCAAAGCGATATAAAGTTCAATGTTGTAATTGTAAAGCAGTATTTAATAATGACTATAAATCTCAGCATGAAAAAAACAATCATAATGGGAATAGAGTTTCTGTGCAGGAAATTGGAGCCCCTAAAAATCCATTCGATGCTTCAGTACGTAAAAGGAAAAAAGTGGACGATGTGAAATCGGAACAAATATATGGATATGTCAGCAGTCCGTCAAATGAAGAAATAATCAGCATAAGTTGTAATACTGATGTGTTGAACTTAAATAAAAAGTCTGAAGAAATAAAAGATTTTTCTTTTCCTATAAACAACACCGAGAGCGAAGATCAACTTCTTCAACAGTGTAATTTGGATTTTTCAAAAGAAAGTGAATTTCTACATGAGGCTACGAATTACAAAACTCAAAACCAATCTGAAATGGATAATGAATTTCAAAACGAGACTGCAAGCTTCACAAATGAAAACCAAACTAAAGAAGAAAATGAAAATAAGTCGGACTGGGTGTCTTTTATGGGAAAATTTTCTTTTATTCTCGAAAAATTAACTGAGAGCAAAACTATTTTTTCTCAATATAATGAATCTGACATAGTTAACGAGAAATTGGCAATAACTGAGATTGTTAACTTTATCTCTTCAATTAAAGAAACCTGTGATATAGTTCTTGAAGAGGGGTGCAGAGTATTGAATAAACTGAATAATGAGTTAGAATTTTCAATTGAAGACAGTGGAAGTGCCTCTGAAATAGTAAATCATGATCCTGGTCTACGTCCAGATACTTTAAATGAAAATCAGAAAAATTATTTAATTCAGTTAGGTCCACATCAACCTAAATTAGCATGTTTTCCTTCTGATGGAAAAAACCGGTTTAATCCCCACTGGTATACAGAATTTGAATATTTAGAGTACAGTACAGCAAAGCATGCTGCTTTTTGCTTTGTATGTTGTCTTTTTCCTGTTGGTATAGGTCGTGAAAAAAGAGAAGATGCTTGGACTTCAACCGGAGTAAAAGTATGGGGTAAAATGAAAAGTTGCGGAAAAGATAAATTAGGGAAGCTCCAACAACATTTCTCATCTCAAGCTCATAAGTCTGCTCTATATGATTTTTGTAATTTTCTTGTAAAGAAAAAACATATTGATGTCTTAATTGACAAATCAAAAAGACAAGTTTTAATTCAGGAAGAAAAAGTTCGAATGCACAACAGAGAAGTTATCAAAATTTTAATGGATACTTGTAAAACATTCGGAAAGCAAGGATTAGCATTTCGAGAGTCAAACACCGATGATATTAATAAAGGAAATTTTTGCGAAGTGATACAGCTTATCTCAAGGCACAATACTACAATGAAATGTTGGTTTGAAGATAAAAAATTGAGACCATATCATGTTACATATATGAGTCCAGAATCTCAAAATGAAATGATAAATTTAATAGCATCTGAAATTCGTCAGGTAATCACTTCTGAAATAAAAAATAGTTTATGTTTTGCAGTTTTGGCCGACACAACTCCAGATCTGTCACACAAAGATATAATGTCTATTGTTATCCGAAGTGTAAGTAATGAAGGTGAAATTAGGGAAAGATTGGTCAAAACAATTGAATGTAGTGACAAAACTGGAAAGGGAATGGCAGATTTAATTTTACAGTGCTTAAATGAAATAGAAATTGATTATTCGAAGCTTGCATTCCAGTCTTATGATTTTGCTCAAAATATGTCCGGGAGGTTCAATGGTGTACAAAAACATATATCTGAGATTGTCGGTCACAGTGTTCCTTACATACCTTGTCAAGATCACCGCACTAATACTGCTCTAGAACATGCTTGCAATGTTAGCATATTAATTCAAGATTTGTTTAACATCCTTGAAGAGCTCTATGTCTTTTTCACATCAAGTACAAAAAGATTTAAGCATTATCAGTCAAGTGTAGAGAACATTGATAAAGTAATTCAACTTAAAAATCTATCAAAAACCAGATGGACCGCAAGAGCTGAATCGGTCAAAGCCTTAACTCAATCGTTTGAAATGGTAATAGAACTATTAGAAAATATTTTCAATGAAAAGACTTTTGATTCCTCTACTAGAACAAAAGCATTTGGAATTTATAAAAAAATGAAAACTTTTGATTTTATTGCATCATTTTTTTTCATGAAAAACATCTTAAGCAAAATAAAAATTTTAACTGAAATTCTGGAGACACCTGATTTTAACGTCATTGACTGCATTGCGATAATAAAAAGTACTGTCCAAAGCTTACAAGCAATTAGTGATGATTCCACTGGAATGAATAATCTTATAAAAAGTTCAATTGTATTCGCTGAAAAAATGGGGATAGATGTTGAATCAGACTTCCGAAAACACCATAGAAAAAGGGTTCCACCTAAAAAAATTGATGAAAACAATAGAACAGCAATGGACATAGATTTAAATACTTTTTACAGGAAAGAATTCAAAGAAGTTTTGGACACATTAATAATGGGTTTCAATGACAATGTTTTATATATCAAAGATACTATTGAACCGATACATTCGATTTTTAAGCTACCATTCACCAAAGCAAATTTGAGCATAAGTAATCTAGAAAAAGTTATTAACATGTTTCCTCCTGGATCTGATAAACCTGACATACACGACTTGCAGAGTCAAATGGAAATACTTTTTGACTTGTGTTCAAACAATAATGTTGACTCTCTTAACGGACTTTTCGTTCATGCCAAAAAATTCAAAAATTATTTAGGTCAAGCCTTCAAACTGTGCATTTTAACATTCACAGCAGCTTATGGTGTTGCGTCAAATGAAAGGACATTTAGTCAGCTAAAAATTATAAAAAATGAATTACGAGCTACCATGAGCGATGACAGACTGGATAGCTTAATGCTTTTGAAATGTGAAAATAAAATAGCGGACTTACTTAAACTGGACGATGTGATCATTAGGTGGGCTTCTTTGAAGAACAGAAGGATCAGTGTTAAATGAAAAAAATTACAATGTAAGTGTTCATTAGCAATCGTTACAATTTTTCTTTATGTAACATTTTTTGTTTCATATTTCATATATTTATATAATTTTTTTTTGAATGTATGCAATGTCTCTAACTTTGAATCTTACATTTATTGCATTATTTGAAATTGTTTCTTTAACCTTTGTGGTAAAAGTATAATCTTTATCTCTTTTTCTTCTGATCTTTATTTTCATGCTGAAAAAATAGCAATAAATCTAGTTTTTTTTTTTTTTTTGGAAAAGAAATTATTTTTAATGCATAAGTATTGTTATCATTATAAGCACATTGCATTGTATAATTTTAATTGGAAATTAGAACAATATTTTTCAAGTTGGGAAATTTTTAAATTCTCCCCCCCCAAAAAATATCTGTAGCTACGCCTCTGATTCAATTGATTGAGAAGCGCTCGTCTTGCGATTTGTATATAGTGTGTTTTGTGCTGTGACGTCTACAATAAAAATGTGTCTGTAACATTAACATCTCTGTTCTATATTTTAAGTACAGAACGACATCCCACACTGGCGCCCAACGTAAAATGGAGTTCTTTCGGAAAAATTTTGTGCTTTCAAAGTCTTTGGGCCAAGTTCGCTGTTGTCATCCTGACAAAATTCCAGAAATTATATTTAAAGTAGAGTAATCCGTACTCACTTCTAAATTATTGTCACCTCGACAATAAAGGAAATTTTGTGTTCTCAAGTGCCGTGTTCGTCAAGAACAATTCATCCTGTGATTTCCAAAAAGTTCTATTATATAATGTGCAATATCAAGTATCAAGATATACTCCAGTTTTGTGCTAATTTCTTTAATATCAGTTATGTGTGGTAGTATCATCGCGACAAAATTCAAGAAAGTATAAAAAAAAAGAGTAATCTGTACCCATTTTAAAGGTGTTGTCAAATCTACAATGAATCAAGCTTCTGTTCTTATTTTTAATAGTGCTTTCTTCTTCTTCAACTGTGTGTTTTAAGTGCGTCATCCTGACAAAAAAGCAAGAAAATGCATTCGAAAAGGGTAATCCGTACCCTTCACATTGGAAATAATTGAAAAATATTGTCATGACAATAAATAATTTTTCTTTTATTTGTTTTACCGGTAAAAGTTGAAATTATTTTTTTTGATTGTTTGTTTGTTTCTCTTTTTTTTTGCTGGCCAGCTGCGGAAAAAAGTTTTCATTTTCTTTTATTTATTAAGATAAATGCTGTTTCATATATATATATATATAATTTTTTTTGTTTGTTTTGTTTTATGTTGATTTTGAATAAGATTATTAAGAAACATTGGTTTTCTGAAATTGAAAGAGATTTTTTTTTATATTGTTTTTAAAAGCAAGGATTCTGAGTAAGTGAATTTTGTTTTTGTTTTTTAATCTGTGCACAGAGTTTAAAAATGATTTTGATAACTTTTATTATTTCGTATGTTGTTTATTTTTTAGATGTAAAGTAAGTTCTTTATTCATATTTCGAGATGTTTTCATATTTATGTGTGGTTGATAATTATTTCGCAATGAATTACCTATAATATTTCATATATTTAAAATGAATGATTTATGTCATTGGTAAGCTAATTTGGTAAAAAGGTTGAATTTTAACGTATAATAATATTTCTTCTAAATATTTTCATGAGCTCATTAGTGGTATATTTTAGTATGTTTTAAATTATTTCCTGCATTTTTTTTTTTTACATTTATTTATGAAAATTTATCTATATTTACATGTTTTATTTACCTGTAAGGGGAAGGTAGTCATTTTGTTCTTATTATTTAATGGGTCACGTATCTAATCGTTTTCTAATTTAAGCATAAATCAACAATATCAACAACAATTTGGGAAAAATGGCGTTTCTTTCTAAAGGAAAAAAAATCGATTTGTTTAATTTGGGCACAGAATTAGAGTTAGATGTAGATAAAGATGATAAACTATCAGTCTTGCGTGAGAAAATTATGAAGTGTCAACTGCTTAAAGACGACGAACAATTTGTTAAAGAGGCATTTATGGCTATCGTGGAAGATCGCAAAAAACAAGAAATTGCAGAACAACAAATGATTCAGGATAAACGTATTGCAGAGGAAAGAGCATATGAGCTAGAAAAGCTTAAGCTACATGCTCAAAACCCTACCGCGACAACAGTACCACAAAATCAAATAGACCAGATGCGTATAGATATTAAAAATATCTTGCCAACATTTATTCCTGAAAAGGATGATATGTCTTTGTTTTTGACAATGTTTGAACGTCAAATGAAAATGCTTAATGTCTCCAAAGAATTTTGGGTTTCTCAATTAATTGCCGTACTTCCGAATGACATTGGTAAACTAATCGCCAGAGAACCAGAAGAAATGTTCAAAAATTATTCTTATATTCGTGACATATTGCTTAAAAGATTTAAGTTGACAGCAGAAAAATTTAGAGTATTATTTAGCCGACATCAAAAAAGAGAAAATTCTACTTGGAAGGATTTTTATTTTGAACTTAGAAATTATTTTGAGGGTTGGTTATCCGAATTAGAAATCAATTCATTTGAAAAACTAACTGAACTAATAATCGCTGATCAGATTAAGAAAAAGTGTCCACATGAATATAAAAATCATTATCTAGATGGTTGGGACAAGTTAAATGATCCTGTCGTGTTGGCTGAAAAGCTAGACATTTACGAAAACATTAAACCTTCTTCTCAAAAGTCAGCAAGTTATCCAAAAACGCGTGAATCGCAGAAACATGTTTTGCCGAAAAATTCAAATGGTCAAGAGTTCTGGAAAAATCAAACACCCAAACATGAAACTAACGAACATTTTTCAAATTATAAAAATAATCATTCTACTTCAAAATATACAAATTCAAGATACGAAAACAATGATAAGCGTCCGATTATAAATTGTTATGGCTGTGGTAAACAAGGTTTTGTCAAAGCCAAATGTCCTAATTGTTCTCCATCTACTTCTACGCAGACGCAATCAGCAAATTTTCGTTCCCTTCATCTCAAATCTTGTTCTGTCAATACTCAAGCAACACCTTTGTTATACATAAAGGTAAATGGTGTTACAGGGGTTGCTTGCGCAGATACAGGAGCTACTCATTGCATTGCTGGGGAAATGTTATACAAGATTCTGTGTGACCAAGGAACTGTGTTCGAAGACACCGGTGTAAGCATAACACTTGCTGATGGCCTACGAAAAGAAACCAACGTTCTTCAAGCAACAATCACTGTTGAAATAGAAGGTCGTACAACTAGTACCACGATTTTTGCCTTACCCGAAGCCCAGGGAAATAGAACATTGTTAGGCATAGATTTTTTAAATAAAATGGGGATCGTGCTAGACATGAGAAGCCAAAGTTGGTATTTCCAGAACAATCCTAAACGTAAAATTCCCTTTTCTGATGATCCTTTCATTACGACGCCTGAAATCTCAGCACCAACTGCCACAGTTAACTCGGTTATGTTAAGAGAAACAGAAGGTCAGCATCTATCTGAGATACAAAGAAAAAGGCTTAATGACTTACTTGAAAAATTTTCCAATACCTTTCGACCAGGGGGAGAAGCAACACCCGTCGTCGAACATCATATAAATACCAGAGACCATCGTCCTATTTCACTACCTCCTTACAGGTTATCACCGGCAAAGAAAGAATTGTGTAAAACCCAAATTGATGATCTTCTAGCCAAAGGAATTATTGAAGAGTGCGAGTCTCCATACTCTGCACCAATAGTACTCATTCCTAAGCCAAATGGTAGTGTTCGCTTATGTGTAGACTACAGGAAGCTGAATGAAGTTACTATACCAGATACCTATCCACTCCCTCGTATGGACGATCTTTTGCATCAGGCGAAAACTGCTCAGTTCATGA
Source organism: Maratus speculifer (assembly GCA_964019185.1). Classification (NCBI taxonomy): domain Eukaryota; kingdom Metazoa; phylum Arthropoda; class Arachnida; order Araneae; family Salticidae; genus Maratus; species Maratus speculifer. The sequence goes on along the minus strand of OZ025290.1, from coordinate 369,836,857 downwards.
CAACGCTGGATCTGAATGCTGGTTACTATCAAGTGAGTGTCTATGAACCTGATCGAGATAAAACTGCTTTTGTATGCCCTCTAGGAACATATCGCTTTCGAAGAATGCCGTTTGGTCTCCGCAATGCCCCTGCAACGTTTCAGAGGACAATGGATAGCTTTCGCAAAGGACTCCCAGATGTAAATATTCTCACTTATCTTGATGACTTAATTGTTTTATCATCAAGTTTTGAACAACATCTAGCTGATCTTGAAGCTGTTTTTAAAAGATTAGACAAATGGAAACTTTCTGCAAATAGAGAAAAATGCAACTTTGCTTGTACCAGAGTAAAATATTTAGGACACTGGATCACACCTAATGGCCTAGAAGTTGATCCTGGGAAAGTTGATGCTATTGTGAGGATCCCACCTCCGAAGAATATAAAACAACTGCAATCCTTTCTGCAGACATGTTCATGGTATCGCCGTTTTATACAAGACTTTGCAAAAATATCCAGACCACTTAGTAATCTCACAAAAAAGAATGCGGAATGGCACTGGGGTGCTGATGAAGAAAATGCATTTCAAACCTTGAAGCAATGCCTCGTTTCAGCTCCAATATTGAAACAAGCTGATGAAACTAAACCTTTTTTCATTCGAACTGATGCAAGTAGTTATGCTCTGGGAGCAGTACTTCTACAGGGTGAAGGTCCTGAAGAGCATCCGATTGAGTATGCAAGTAGATTGTTGACTGCTGCAGAACGCAACTATCACACCACAGAAAGAGAAGCACTTGCTGTTGTCTGGGCTCTTAATAAATTCAGAGGATATATTGATGGAACAGAAGTTACTGTGGCATCCGACCACCAGCCTCTCCGATGGCTCATGAGTTTAAAGTCACCTTCTGGAAGACTTGCCAGATGGGCTTTGCAATTACAAGAATTTAATTTGAAAATAGAATATATTCCAGGCAAAGCTAACGTCATAGCTGACATGCTTTCTCGTCCTGCTTGTGATCACACCAATAAAGAAAGTTGCGATATTTGCGCTATAGTAGTTGATATTCCTTCTAAATCATCAAGTGATTTACGTGCTGAACAAATGAAAGATGAAGAATTAAAGAAAATTATTAAAAGTTTCGAAGATGAAGAAAAAACTCTTGACTATACTAATTGGACTGATCGCGGTTATATTATGAATCAAGGAGTTTTATACAGGTATTCTCCAAGTTCGGAATCAGAAGAAGCTCAACTAGTTGTCCCATCACATGAAAGGGAGAAAATTTTAAAAGAACACCACGATTCACCTACGGCTGGTCACTACGGTGCTGAAGGAACGTTAAATAGAATATCCAAAAGGTATTATTGGACTGGAATGCGTTCATACATTTCAAACTATGTCAAAAATTGTGCTGAATGCAATAGGTATAAGCCTTCTAATCAAAAACCATCCGGTTTGTTACAAACACCAGTGTATTCGCAAAGATTTGAAGTTCTATCAATTGATCTTTTTGGTCCTTTACCAAAAAGTAAAAACGGTAAAAGGTGGATATTTATAGTAGAAGACTGTGCAACAAGATGGGTGGAATTGTTTGCCCTTACACATGCTACTGCAGCGCAGTGTGCAACTACGTTGCTTGAAGAAGTTATCCTTAGATATGGTCTACCGAGACGTATAATATGTGATAACGGACCCCAATTTGTTAGTAGTGTGATGCAACAACTTTGTTTTCTTTTAGGTATCAAACAAAATCCAACTCCCATATACCATCCCCAGGCTAATCCTGTGGAGAGGAAAAATAGAGATCTCAAGCCGAGATTAGCTATATTAGTAGAAAATGATCACTGCTCTTGGGAAGAAAAGCTTCCAACAATCCGTTTTGCACTAAATACTGCTAAGTGTGACACTACTGGAGAAACAGCAGCATTCTTGCAGTTTGGAAGAGAATTGAGAACAACGGATGATGTTCAGCATGACATTCGTGCTGTAATTCAAAATGATAATTTTGTGCCTGAGATTACTCCATATCTCAAGAAATTCGCAAAATTCACCAAAGAAATCAAAGACAAAGTTGAATCGAAGCAAGATCAGAGAAAAAAATTTGCTGACCGTAGTCGGAAACCGGGACATAGTTTTGTTCCAGGAGACAAAGTTTGGGTTGACTTGCATCCAATAAGTAAAGCCTCTAACAACAAAACGTCGAAGTTCATGCCTAAACGTGATGGACCTTACATCATTTTAACTCAAAAATCACCCACCACTTTTGTCATAGCAAGTATGGACAATCCAAATGATCCACTTGCTACATGTCACACTTCTGCCTTAAAACTATGTAATGACTCTGACATAGTGCCTGTCGCACCCATTAGGAAACGCGGTAGGCCACCAAAGAAAATTACTGGTTCCACACCGGGACGTTCGCGGAACCAGAGGGGGAGGCTGTAACAGGGTGACTGCCTTCCCTAAATTATAGTATCTATAGGTGGCGCTATTGCCACCTTCGGCAAAATATCTTAAGATATTTTGCCTTCCTTTCTAAAAAGACATGAAACGAAGTGAAGTAATTGAGTTAGTAGTTAAGATGTAAGATTGGGATGTGTGTTCCAATACATCTCTCTTAGAGATGTTCTTTGTGCTAAGTAATTTTTATGAATATTCAATTGATTGAGAAGCGCTCGTCTTGCGATTTGTATATAGTGTGTTTTGTGCTGTGACGTCTACAATAAAAATGTGTCTGTAACATTAACATCTCTGTTCTATATTTTAAGTACAGAACGACATCCCACAATACAAAATATTAAGTTTTTGCGCTACTTAGTTTTGGAAATATGCGGGCGATGTAAAAAATATCAGTTTTGGCAAAGCCTTTTTCTTCGATTTGGATATCTGTTGCTCCACATATTTGATATAATAAAATTGATTTAAGTGGAGTATCGTCATAATTTTATTTTTAAAGTTTTTTAACGCGTTATTCTTTTAAAATTACTTCTTCTTTTTGGACTTTTTAAAAAGTTTTAATGTGATCAGCCTCTTTAACTAGAATCTATTATATCTTAATTTGTTTATACCCTAATACAGTTACCGACACTCATTGGTATGTCCGTGCTTTTAACTAGTTTAAAATTCAAGCTACACAGATTTCTTTTTCTTTCTTTTCTTTTTCTTTTCTCTCTCTTTTTTTTTAATAGATCAGAAACAATGCTAATTTACGGTCTTTAAAATAGTAAATGTCCACATTTTTTTACTAAATGATTTTTTTAAATCTAATTATTAATCAATACTATTTTTTAATAATTTTTAAACCGAAAATGTCGTAAATATTTTAATATCTTTGTTATTTTTTTAAAACTCGTAATTCTTAGAATTTTGCTTTGTAATACTAATATAGATACACGAAAATGAAGAGTTTAAAATATACTCATCTCCTGTACTGTCTGGAAGATAAAAATGCGAGACGTTTACGCGTGTCTAACATACGTATGTTGTCTCAGCTGGATTTTTGGATTGTACATCTGTTTCATCGCTTTATGCATACCAAATCCTTTATTCTGGTGAGACATGCTGTCCCAGGAAATTCAAAATGCTCTTAGTCGTTATTTTTTTCAACTTTCATGTGGTGTTTGTTCCCCCCTCTTTTAAGATTTTTAAGAAATGTTTCCTGAAATCATTGGAAAATGCTATTATACTTTTCGAAGCATATTGGCATAAAATAAGAGATAATCGTTTACGTTGTTTTATTAAAAAAAAATATTTATTATAAACCTTGGGGATTTTTTAAAAGCTCCTAGTGAACGTTCTGTAATATGCAGTGCAGTATTATAACTCTTTTGTAAAATATTTATAGCATTTCATAAATATTGGATCACTAACAAACGATTGCACTTGTAATGATTATCGGAATGAATTTATTAAATATTCGGGTAATTAAATCGGAATGAATATAATAATTTTGTCTAGCCAGTCTTTGAAACATTAGTCTGAAAGAACCTCTCTTAAAAAGTAAACCCACAATATTACACGTGAGTCAGTTATAAGGTTGGCGGATGTGGACGCGTGCTGTAGATTTTTGGCAATTTCTCTAGCACACGAAAATAGTAAATTTGATAATTAATCTTAAACTAAATTCCTTTTTATCATATAATTTTAGTTTTGATAATTTTTATTTCTGTTTTATCAATAAAATTTACATACTGATAAACTATCACCAATTTTGTAATTATTTTTGCATGAATTGACATATGAAAAGTAATTATCTTTTTCTATTGATACTATCTGCATGTATTTTCCTGTTCATAAGAATTTAAAAGCTGTAGTTGTATATACAGGTATACGTTTAGGAAAATTTAAGGTCTTTTACAGGACCACTAACAAAATATTTTATCTTAAAACAGGACCTTTTCACATTTTTAAATTCCAAATACGACCTTTTCACAAAATTATTTTTCTTTTAAATAGACCTTTCACACAATTTTTTCACCTTCAAATTGAGCTTTTCACAAATTTATTCATTTAAAAATAAAATTTGGCCTGTAAATAAATAGTTGAACACACCAAACAGCGCGTTACTTAACTTTTCATATATGAAGGATAGAACCTGAATATATTGGTAATTTAAAATTCACAATATTATGGCTAGAATTTTCACAAATATAAGAAAAACTTTACAGTTTTACTAAAACAGGCCCCTGTCAAAAAACTCTGGATAGACCTTTGATCTAATAAATGAATTTCATTAAACAGCCACTGTCTCTGCAATAAAATTTCAAACGAATCCAATTCAACTACATATATGCAGAGTAGTATAATGCGCACGCCATACGCAGAAAAATTTAGGAAAGAAACAATTTTTATTTTTAACTTTTTTTGTACCAAAAAAATTAAAAATATTTCCCCCAATTTTATGTATGAATTATTTATTGTTAGCGCATGTTTAAAAGCAGGGCCAATTTTCGAATTTTCCGATAATTTAAGGCATTTGATGCAGAAAACTTCAAAAATTCATCAGTCCGTAATTTTGTACGCCAAAAATCACCAATTTTGACAGATGGTTCTCGTAGAAAATCGATTTCACCGATCGGTCGTAGGAAAAAATCTCCAATTTCTTGAAATTATCACTGAAAAAAAAACACGAATGTAGTCAAAGCTCTGCGGAAAGTAGCGCGAAATATCGTCGTAGTGTCACGAAAAAACCCTAATTTCGTCAAAGGATAGCGAAAAAATCCATATTTCGTCAAAAAATCTTGAGAAAAATGTGAATTTCGTCAATAGATCTCGAAAAAAAAAAATAGTGAATTTCAACAAAGAATCTCGTAAAAAAAGTGCATTTCAACGAAGAATCGTGTAAAGAAACACTCATTTCGACAAAGAACCGCGCGAAAAACGGAAAATTCGACAAAGAACGTGCAAAAAACGCGAAGTTCGCCCAAAATCCGTGAGAAAAAAAAAAAAAAAAAAAAAAAAAAACGAATTTCGTCCATGAATTGAGGGGAAAATGCGAATTTCGCCGACAGATCATTCTAAAACCGCGATTTAAGTCCATGAATCATTTAAAAAAAAATACAAATTTCGTCAATTTCAAAATAATATTGTCGGATGTTCCTCTCAGTCCGCACAACTTTGAAGAAAGTCCGTGGTAGTTACAGCTGCCACCACCGATATTACTTGGTGATATCGGTCACCCACTGTGAGGATTGTGTAAATGAACACTGACGCTGTCAATTAACTGAATTAACAGTTTATTTAGACTATATGTACACACTAAATACGCTATTTACAATTATATACAATTACAACTCGGATATAGGTGATCCGGTTCAACATTAAATTAAATACAGTAAAGGTTGACTGTGTACTATTCAAATTACACCTTCCACCTTACACTCAATGCACGTTAGATTCACTTTATCGGAGATCAATCTCGAATCTCCCAACACAGGTATACTCGGCCTGTACTTCTCGGCCCAGAGCACTAAACACCAGGACTTCTGTGTCCTTTGCTCTTCAGATACGCACTGCTTCCGCTCTACAACACAGAGCACACTCTATCAGGACCTCGGTCCTACACACCTTCTTGGTACGAAACCCATGAACGAACTGAACTAATCTGAGACAAGCTTTGCTCTTCTCAAATCACTGTGTTTTCCCAATGTCAACCCCCTTTGGAGCTCATTCATTGGACACATTCCACATTCTTTTCTTGATTAGTGACATGCTGCTTGTTGCTCATCATTCACCTACATCACTGACAGATGAACACGCCTCTCAGCAATCTCCTCTTTCTCCCAACACCACCTGTACAGGATTACCTGTCGATTCTCCCTTCAACAAAGAAAGAATGTCCCCTTGAAAATTCTAGTACCCAGCCATACAATACACAAAAGATTAAGATAGAGAAATATCGGAAATTCCAATCTTCAGCAGAGGTGGTCTCAGAACCTGACAAATATAATACATAATTTTACTAAATATTAATTTGCAAAAAGTTTTTGACTCAATATTTATGTGCGCAAAAAGTTTTTGGTTTTATGCAAGTCTGCATATATGTATCAAAATATGAACAATGCATAAAGCTTTCTGTGCCTATGAACGAACAGCATTAATCTGTTTAATACATTATTAATACATTGTTTAAAACAATTTGGATAGTTACGAATGAGATAATGCATTAATATTAAATTGAAAAAAAAATTTCATATTTTTTTCTCATATTATAATACTTTGCACATAAATGAATCATATTTAAGAATTACAATGACCTATTCCAAGGCACAGACAAATTGCATATTTATTTTTGATATTTTTTAACTATTAATTATTATTGCATGAAAGAAACGATTGATTGTTAACAATTATGATTTTATAACCCGTGTTTTGTATAAACATTGTATGCTGCAATTTTTTTCAATAAAAAATTTGGCACGTTACACTGTTAATAGATATTGTTTGTAGATTTTTTGGCACGAGCGCGTATAAAGATTCGCCTTGACTGGTCTAATACATGCTTGTTCAAATTTTTATTAAGGGGACGGTGGACGTTAATAATTTATTTTATTCATTTTTATCATAGCAATATGAAATTTTGTGCATATATACATTTCACCAAAAGCATATTGAATACCTTCAAAAAATTTCCAACCTTATTAAAATTTGGAATTTTTTTACAAAAATTTAAACTTTTAAACGAAATTTTAAAATGCTCCTCGTGTCTTAATTTTTTAAAATATTTTCTTGCTTTTGCATTTTTATCACTTAAAACTATATTATAAACAAATTTGTGTAAGATTTATAAAATCTCTTGAATAGTTAATATTTTACAGATTTTTTTTCTAAATTCCTTATCGATTTTCATCAAAATTTGCCAAAGTAAAAAATAAAATTTGACTATTTTAATGAAGACGAATTTTAAAAAGCTTACACAATTTCTTTTTAAATAATATCAGGATACTTCCTTATCAATTTTATAAATATTGATCAAAAATTAAGACGCAAGGAGCAATTCAAAAATCTAAAAACGCTGAAAAATTAGTTTTGAGAAAAACAGATTTAAAGTATATAAATACATTTATCTTTATTATTTACTCCTTAAAACCTTCAGAAAGGATATTTTAATAAGAAAAAACTATTTAGGTACTATTATACCCCAGAAATAGACCTTTTTTTCTGACGATTTTGCTATAGATGATTTTGCTCAAATAAAGATCCACTGTCCTCTTAAGCCTTTTTATATGATTATTGTTGACAAAGGACGTCAGTGTCCTGTCCTGTAACGACGTCTTTAGTGTTACGAAGTGTAAATGAGAAGAGGAAGCAACCCGTACTCAGTCCTATATCATATGATGTACCAGTTAGAGCAGTTGAATAAAATTTCCTTAAATTATTTTTTATTTTTTAAAAGAATTTGAAACATAATATCAAAGGAACGATATCCATTTTCTAACATAAAAAGGTACAGGCTAATATTTTCGAAATATGCGTTCACAACGCTTCATTGCTGAATTTTTGTTCCATCAATTATGCTTATGCTCTGTCTGTATTTTTAAATTAAAAGGGGGAGGGTGGAAATCAAGCTCCGCTTAAACGCGTAACTTTAGCCATGCGCGTCTGAGTGTAATTGAATAATATTACGGGAAATCCTAGATATTTCCGTTATTTCCGATGTTGCCAATATGATATACTGGCTAAAATACAGAGAACGAGTTATAAAATGTCAAAGAAGACGTCTGTAAAAATTATATATATTTGATCGAGGAACTTGTATTTTTAAAAACGAATTTTAAATTTTGTATAGCAGGAAATTTTACTTTTTTTGCAAATAACTTTTAAAACTTAAAGGAAGATTGTTTTTGAAAACAAATTAACTAAAGAGAAAAAACATTTTTTTCTTTTTCTTTTCTTTTTTCTGAAGGTTGTGTTGTTTTGTACCTTCCTTTTTTTATGTAATTCTATTGTAATTTTGAATCATAACTGGTGAAATTGTAGAAACTATGTATTTATTGATAGAAAAAAAAAATTAATAAAAAGGGAGGATGATGTGTTTTAAAATTAAACTTTTTATCCTTTATAGTCCTTAATAGTATTATGGTGTTTCATAATGTATCGTGATTTAACTTTTAGATGTAGTATCTGCTTACATCAAAATTATAAATGACCTGAACTTCGATTTACATTTAAAAATTGACAAAACCAGTCAGAATGTTTAATAATTAAAAAAATAATTAAAAAAATTATTATTAAAAATTACTTTTGCTTTGTTTTTATACTATATTTTTTAATTTTGTAAAATATCATTAAAAAACAAACTAAAAATAAGAAAATAAAAAGCAATTACGTTGTACTTGGAGGAAGTTTTTTCACCTTTCCTTTGTGTGTCTTAACTATTTTTACAGAAGAGTTTGATTAAAAATAAAAATTCGAAATTTGTTATGTAAGTGTTTGTTGATATAAATTTTGCTTTTTTTTTTCTTTTCAATTAATAAGGAAAAGAAAAATAATATATACGCGCACAAAAATAGAAATAAAATAAAAATTCGACGATAATACCACTCCTCCCCCATTAAAAATTTTACATATACACTCCACACGTCTTTTGCTTCTGTCAGTTCCATGCCATTTTGTCTTGTCATCTGAATTTCTGCCTGTATCATGAAGAAAATTGACTTTTTTTATTTTAACTATTATAGAAGTACGTTTAATGAAGAAGTAGAATAATTTCCTTTATTACAATGATTAAAGTATAAAGGAGCGGAGGTTGGCTAAGTTTGTGTGACGATGCAGTTAAGAATTAGTTATATCTATTGTTTCAATATCCGTGTTAAAGCAGTTTTTGAAAATCTTTATCTACAAAAAACTGTTTATTGTTCATAAAACAATGAGCATTTTTTTTGCCACATCCTTTCAATTTCCGGATAGTTATTTGTGTTCACTATTCATTTACACCCCTGTATGCGTTTGTGGATTTGAGTTGTTTTTTAAGTTTTTAAAGACGCTAATGTCTGCCGTGTTTGTGAACGACTTTAAATACGTAATTGTGTCTCATGGTGAAAGAAATAGTAGATATATTTTTAGTTATTTACATACTTTATTTAGAAATGGTTACAAGTGCCAACATCTTTCCAAGGCCTTATAGGTTTTTTTGTTGTTATTTTAATATTACAATCTTTTTTGAAAAATGGACTCTTTTACTGGTTGTTGCTTTTGTTAATTTTAAGATATGAGGTACGTTTTTTACGACCAGCTGTTGGCGCATTCATTAATATTAATACGCACGCTTTTTAGATTGCCAAATACTTATTTAAAGGAATTGTTATTATTTTCTCAAGGAAACTGGAAGGTTGAAAGTTGTTACATTTATTGGCAAAATTCCATCAATCATAGTTAAACAAAATTAAAAATTTTAAAAATTTTATATTTCCTATTTCAAAATAGTATGAAATGTGCAAAGCTATGTTTTTTTGAAGTACGTATTAAAGACTTGAAAAAAAAAAAAAACAAAAATAAAAAAATAAAATAAAATAAAATAAATAAAAATAAATAAATAAATAAATAAATTAAAATTACTTATCAATTTTTGTGAGAATACCGCTTTAAAATACAATAAAAATTTTTGTTTTTCCAATAGTAATTTTCTTGAACGTAAATTGATTATTTAGCACCAACTTTAAATTGTTATTCAGTTTTTTCTACAGCTACAGATATGGAATATTTATTTTAATTTTGATATTGGAATTATAAAGTCATCCACTGCCGGATTAATGTAATAAGCCGGATTAATTATTAATCTGATTATATATATATTTAACCGTTTTGGAGTTTTCAGAGAAAATTTGCTCGAAAATTAAATGTTAGTCAAATTTAAGCTTTTATGTTTTCACATTCTCACGTCGATTGGGTTTGTATAGACCTTGAAAAATCGGGATATGTTCGCACGCACTTTCAAATTAGCTTCATAATTTATTCACCGAAATTATTATAAGTAAGGTGTAATTTATAAATTCATCGTCTGTAATTATACCAGAAGTGAGTTGAGACAGCTGTTACGAGAGAGAGCAAAAGTAAGATGCGTAATGATGCCGTTTTTTGATATGTCACGCGGAGTCTGCGTGGAACGGATATTCGCCGTTACATCTGTTTGACAGCTGATGTGGGTGGAATGCCTTACGTTCAAGACCACTTGACTCTCAGCGGAGCCGAGCATCTACCATTGTAAAGAAAGTAATCGAGACGACCGAGAAGGGGAGGGTCTCGGTGAAAACTTTTAATTAAAAACTGTCTACTAATCAATATTAAAATAAAAGAAATGAAGCAAAACAATTTTAATATATAATGCAATTTCTAAAAAACCTCTTTGCGAATAAAATCATACATACCGTTGATGAAGAAAAAATCCGACCTTGAATTTCATTGCGGCGCGGCGTAATCTTCGACTTCTAATAATCGTTATGTTTGGATTTACGCTACATTAAATGTGTTTTATAATAATTCGGGATTATGTGAAAATGTCTATACCGACAAAGAATCTTATTTTTTTCAAGTTTTTTAATATATTAATTTCGATTTATAAAATAAAATAAACTTTCCTATTTTACATAATCTATGCTTGATCATTTGTGAGAGAAGGTGTTTGAGATCTACTAGTCAGTCTGCTTAAAAACAAAACAAAAAGGTATAGTTTTAAAATTCTGGGAATTAATGTTTTTCCGGTTTCGTTCTTGGGATAAAATAATGTACGAAACCTAAATTTAATTTGCATTACTTGGCAAAAATGATTATTTTCGAAGCTATATTACAAGATTACTAATATAGTAAAATCTTTAAAACGGAACCTATTTTCAAGCTGAAAATTTCGTAGTTTCGACGAAAACGATACAATTATAAAGGAAGATTTAGCCTACTAAGACGAAAATGCGTCAAATATATTTAGTCTTCTGTGCGTTGCGATTCCATCTTAGTGGCTTTTAGAGTTATAAATTGATTATGTTTCGAAATAGGTGCGATGTAGACAGAAAAGGCCTATCGAATGCCTTGGTGTTATTGTTATTCTTTATTGTCTTGTTGGTATTACGGCTTTATTGAATTTTAAGGATGCCGGTATATCCCAATTTTCTACCCAAATAAACTATAAACAAGGCTCGAGTCTCCAATGTCATGCTGACATTTAATCAATTAAGTTTGTTATTTTTAAGATTCATGTTCAGAATGCTGCATGTTTTCCCTGAAGGAAAATTTGAAGTATGTTATTTGCATCTATTTTTATAAGTTTGTATGGTGTAATTGTTTAAAAAATAAATATGCCGGGTCTTGAATAGGTGCATTGTGATTGTATGCAGTTCGACCTTGAAAATTTGATATTTTGACGTACATCAGGTGATTTTGGAATGACAATCGTCATTCCTTTTTATAATTCATATTTTTTTTTTTCACGCTATTCATTGGCTGTTAAAAAGTGGTGTGATTGTGGGTCGAATTGTATGACTAGATTGAATCACACGCTTTGTAGTTAGTCGCGATTCATTCTTCTTTGGTTGTGTTAAGAATTTATTGCTTGTGTTTGATTGTCAACTATTTTTAAAATGACGCTTGTAAGTTTTTTCTGTTTTTTGGTTTTATTTTACTGAATTAATATATATCTTCATTTTATGCTTTATTTCTTATATGGCTGAATTTTTAACCTTTCCAAAATTATATATAAATATTGGAATATATTTTTTAGTCTTCGAACTTACTCTTCATGTTCTTGATTTTAAAATTATAATTACTGTCAATAATAGATAAACAAAAATTTGATAACTTATTCACCACACAATTCCTCTACTAGAGAAGTAAAAATTTTATGGTTTAGCTGCACTGATAAAATTATTTTCAATGTATAGTTAGCAATTAAAGCGTGAAGTAATTTTTCGGCAGTCGGTGTTTTTGGATTAACAAACAACAAATCGTTAATTTTTGATAAAAGTAATTGGATATATTAAATATATTAAGTTTTAATAATTAATAGAAATACAATTTTTTTTTTTTTTTTTTTTAAATATAAGAAATTATTTTACTTAGTTTCCGAAATCCCCTCACCAATGTAAAATCTATGGGCGTTTCATGCATTCGTATGTATTTAAAATATCTCCTCGGGAAATTAATATTTTTAACTTCTATTTTTTAAATACACTTCTTAAAAGATGCTCTGTTTTTTTTTAGTTTTCAAAATTTTCCTAAAGTATTGACTTATTTTAAAAACTTCCTATAAAATTTTTATTCATTGTTCGTGAACTTTTAACGCATAAAATATTAAACATAGATTTTAGAAATACAAGGTGGAACCCGTCAAAATTTGACTAAACGAAATATTTAAGAAAGAACTGTTTCATTGATTTATAATAAACCTATAAAACTAGTTACAAAAAAATATTTCTTATATTGTTCAGTCTAGCTCTCAAACAAATGTTGTTTTAAGCTAAAATTAACAAAAAACTATAAAACTCAATTATCCAAATTATTAAACGAAATAAAACCTGAATTCACCGGATTTTATAACGGATGATATTTTTGAAATAGTATACGCATTTTATTTTTTTTTTTTTTATTATTTCTCACTTTTAAGGAAAAATGGAGTGATTCTGTTGCCACAATTACAAAATAGATACTGAAAATTATTATTAAAGAAAAAAAAAAAAAAAAAAAAAAACCCTCAAAAGATACAGTTATGAAACAAATTGCATTTAAAAGTACATTTTTTTGTCGATACGACGGTGTAAAAATTTTAAATGTACGGTGTTTAGATATGTAAAATTTGAAGTACTGAAAATTGCAAAATGGAATGCATGGAAAAGTTTTTTTTCCAATTTTAAGAGAAAATGGAGTGATTCTGTTGCCACAACTACAAAATTGGTACCAAAAACTATAAAAAAATAAATGTCTCAAAAACAAATTGAGATACAGCTTTCAAACAAATTGCATTTAAAAGTACATGTTTTTCTCTATGTGACGGTGTAAAAATTTAAAATGCGCGATGTTTAGAAGTGAAAATTGTGCAGTAGCGAAAATTGGAAAACGGAAACTGCAAAGAAATATGTTGCCATTCGCAAAATGACGTATGCGTTACGCACAGATACGTTTGGCCTTTATAATAAAGATTTTGAGAACTAGGGGGGGGGGGGGGGGGCATCATTTAAGAAGAGCACAGAGAAAAAAGATGTTAAAAATATTAATTTCCCCAAGATATATTTTAAATATACGAATGCATCAAACGTCCATTGACTTAACATTACTGAGGACATTTCCGAACCACAAATGCGGATGTTATTATTATTTTGTGAATTGTTAGTGTTTTTCCTTTTGGGTTTTTGAATTCCTATTAATATAAAATAATAAATCGTGGGGGGGGGGGGGGGCATTTTTTTTTCTTCCTATAGAAGAATCGACACTGAAGAAATTAATTGAGGAATGAACAGTTTTTTTTTTTTTAATCCTTGCTTGTTTTATAAAGATTTTTTTCAGATACTTAAATGTGAATTTTACTTAGATTTAAAAATAGCATTGGTTTCCTTTTTTGAAAACTAATAGATAACTCCGTACTAGTGTCGAGAAATGTCGTAATTGTTAAGATAGACATTAGCATTTTGTTCTTATAGTATTTATATCGCATTCTTTTTACATGCCGTAATAATTTGAATATAGTGTCCCCCAAACATAGAACGGTTGAAAATTCTACAAAATTTGTGGTTGCAGGTGCAAAGCCGTAGAAAGAGTCTGGGAGCCCGGTGGTGATTCGAATGCGGGATCCCTTTATAATATTGTTTGTAAAATAAACTCGTTACATATTAATTTCAAACTTAAATGTCGATAAATTATAGTGCAATGAAAGTGTATAGACAAAGTATAGAGATGGGGGGAAAAAAAAGACCGGCGTACCAGCCACATTTTAGCTACCAGGATCCGTTGAATCCTAATTTCCCACTGTTATTTCGCCAGTTAATCCACTTTTTTATTGCGGTAGTGCTGGTGATGAGAAAATGGAAACTTTTATTTTATTGCCTTTTCTCAAGATTATATAATGATATTATTCAGAGTTCATTCTACTGAACTTTAAGTCTAATTTTTTTACTGCTAGCTATTTTAATTTGAAAAAAATTTCGTAAAAATAAAATTGCCTATAATCACAATTATGTTTTGATTTTGTAATCTGAGAGTCTCGATGTCGAAATATATCTGCCTTAGTAAAAATAAATTTAAGAAACGTGATGTTGTGTGATGACAATCTTTTCACATTACAAAAATTTCAACTCAAAATTTCAGTTAATTTCTTCGAGTTTAAAGAAAGCCATCAATGACTGCAATACAAATTAACTTTCAAATTTTAAAAAGGGACGATTTTGTATGACTAGATTATTTCCTTGTTAGTTTACATACAAAATAATGTAAATAAAATTTCGTGTTTCTACTACGTGTAGTTGGTTATAGTGTTTAGATTTATGTTACGTATTTTGTAATTAACTACAGTGAATGAGTAACAATTTAACATGGATGCAAGCGCTGCTCAACAAATATATGATTTTCACTGCTAAACTTTAAGGATATTCTTCGCCTTATTAAATCACAGAAATTCTGTCATTAAATAAGTCATAAAGTACTATTAAAGTTTAGTGGTAGCAATTGCGAAGCAACTTTATTCCCGATTTAAATACTATTTTAAATGTTTACATTTCGAAATTCTGCCCCCCCCCCCTCTTCCTTTTCATATATTTTCTCCCTCCTTTTCATAGCCTTGGGAAAATGTCTTCCCAATTATAATTAAATATGCAAATACAAAATGACTAAATATCTCACCGCCAAATTAAACTACTTCAGCTGTGTATGTAAGTGTTTGCAAAAAAATTTTTTCTTCCCCTGTCAAAATTTTATTATTTTGATTTAAGAGAAAAAATATAATTAATCGTATTTAATTTATTTACCTTTCCTTTATCAAGATGTTTAGGAATTCTAAATTTAAATTCTCTTTTCTATAAAATATGCGCGAATATTTTTTAAAATATTTTCTTAGGATATGATTCAACTTCCTAATTTGAGAAAATTCTTCATTTTTAAAAATTAATTTTTCGATATAAAATCTTGTTAATTTACCATAAAAATGAAATTCGTAAGTTGAATTCAAATTCTTGCATAAGCTACAACCTGAAATACTATTAAAAAAAAAAAAATTATTGCAAAAGTTTGTGTATGTATAATGCGTGCGAAATGTTTAGAAGGGGAAAAATACTTTTAAAATTAGCAATCTACTATTCTTCATCAATATACAGTTTCAAACTAAAATAAAAAAGTCTATTAAGTTTTCTGCCACTTTGTAATTTAAACTCTTCCTTTCTTTTAATCTCTTTTCATTTTTTTTTTATTTCAACGCATAGCAGATGGCCTTAGCGAAGTAGTTAGCTAAACAAAGTGAGGAAATTGATACCATTTAAGTCAGACCTTTTAATTTATTAAAAAATATATATACGCAGTTTCTCGCTCTTTAAATCTTATGTTTATTATTTCTCTCATTAATGAAATAAGTAATTCTGAAATTATAAATGAATTCTTTATTACTTACCCATCATACATAGTATAGGGTAAGTCTTAAATCATTTTGATAACCAGAAGGGGAAAAAAAAAAAAAAAAAAAAAATGACGGAGTTACGCGTTTTTGACACTGGAGATCCGAAAAACGTATTTTTTTAAAAAGGTTGCTGTCCGTCTGTCTTTAAACGCTCTATCTCCCGAACAAAAGGAGACAGAGCCTTAAAATTTGGTGTGTATTTAGTATGAAATAATAGGAAGAAGTCTATTGTATGTAAGTAATCTTGATTATCCGAAACTGATTAATTCTGACAGTCGAAATATTCGTTTTGATGAAAGATATATAAAAAATTTCTATTTTATTTTAAGGAGTAAATGTAAAACGCAATAATAATAATAATTATTATAATTATAACATAAATTTTGCATAAAAAATTAAGTTGATTGGATAATTAATTAGTTGCCGAGGTATTTGTAATCATATTTTTTGCAATTTTTGGTTTTTCGTGACCCTATATTTCATTCAAATTTCAATTGAATTATATATTTTAATTGAAAATGAGACATATAATCCGACGCCGTAGACTCTTACTTAATGATTATTATTTTTGGAGTTATAAGGATGTTTCTTTTACGCAATTCGGTAGTATTTGATTATCCCGTCGAAGAAAAAAATATCACCTAACTATAAGATTAAATGGCAGTAATGGCTTACAGTAAATGTCACATTAAATTGACATTAATCACGTTACACGTGTTTGTTACGTCAAGTGATGTTCGATGTTTTATTTGTATTTTAATCTTTTACTAATTGATTGGTTTTTTCGTTTTTTAAAATAAAATTAAGTCAATTCGTATAATTTCTGAGTAGTTTCGCAATTCCGTAATGGAGCATTTCCGTGTATTAATAATAAAATATTTAAATATACGTTTAAATTTTATTTCGGTATTGCAATGCATTTTATAAATTAAAACTGATTGAAGTTTATTTTAATAGTGTGCAATTTTAGTCCATCGATATCTATATGGTTTTATACGACATTATATTCGTTCTTTGCGCTAAAAAATAAAATTAGTAAATAAGTGTATTAATCAGCTAAAGTATTGAAGAAATATGTAAAAACCTTTTTCCTTTATAAAGCTTCCTTTTGAATTTTTTTGTTTAGACTAATGTGTAATTTATTCATGAGTAGAGAAGTATTTAAGAAATCTCGATTGGCATTACCACTTAATAGAACTCGAAAGTTAATGTTTTTAAAATTACTTGTAAGAAGCAAAATGAAACTGCAGTATTACTCCTTGTGGATCAATGTAACTAAAAGTGATCTCCAAGGAGATATTTTCACAACTATTTTCTGAAAATTTATTCAATAAATCAACTATTTTTATCTTATTGACTTGGCAGTATAGGATTGTTATTCAACAAGTGATTAGTTAACTTATTTATGTTAAATTTAGCCTATCGAAAACATAAATTAATTTCATTTATGCACATGAAATTTACATGTTGAAATTTCAGTTTAGTTTAGATAGTTTCTTTTATGTTAATATTTTCAATCTTGGTACTTCTGAATTGAACTGACTGACTGTTGCATTTTTTTTTCTTTCAGAAAATCCAATGGACGATTACTTACAGTATGTGGGTGGCACATTTGGGCTTGCAGCAATAACAGGTGCTGCAGCTGCTACAGCTTTATATATGGCATACTCTCCAACACCAATGTACCCAAATATAGATATCAACAACCAGTCTTTGGAGGTTCCAGTATGTATATTATTATTTTTGTTCAGAATTCTGACATTTGCAAGTTAATTAACGATTAATAATATTGTGTGAGAAATTTTTGTCTCGTTCCTCCTGAAATATTTACAACATTAAAATCTTAAATCGGCAAAGTTTTAATTCATAGTTTGGATTTAAAAACACTAGGGATGCACCGAATAGTGATTTTGGCCGAATACCGAATGCCGAATATTTTGCCGACAGGGGAACCGAATACCGAATATTCGGCTAGCCGAATAGTAATTGTTGGGCCGAATACCGAATAGTTAACTATTCGGCCGAATACCGAACATTCGGCTTTCCAAATACTTTTTATATTTCAAAATTTAAAGGTATTAAAATGTTACTTTTTAAAACAGTTTTACATAATATTTAATAAAAGAAACTTACATTTTAAGAGCTTTTTATAAGAGTATTTAGGATTGAAAAAAATTTGCCTTGCAATTATGAAACTTTAATTAATAAAATTTTCTACGAATCAAAACAAACATTTTAAAATCAAATAATGAAAAAATGGAAAAAGAAAAATTTTACAGTCTGATAATTGTCCTTTTTAAATAACTCAAGGCAGATTTTTTTCAATATAAAGCACAAATACTTTCAACTTAATTCTGAATAAAGGAAATTCTGAATATGTTTGGCTCATAGTTCTTTTCTTATGAATGGTGGTATTTTCCACCCTTCCCATCATATCATATTTTACAGAAATCAAAGCATGTGAGTTGAAAATATGTTTTCTTATTTATTGTTAATGTAATAAACGAACACACAAGTTTTGACCTAGAGTGAGGTGAAATACAATGTACTTATGACTCGATAAGTTGATTATGGTTTCATGAACAAAAATTGTCTGCCTCGATAGCTATTACTAATCTCAAAAGTTTTTTTTTTCTTTTTAAAGGACTTTTATTTGGGGAAAAGCAAGAAACAGATTATCTACTAAACAAAATTTAGAAACTTGTATCAGAACATAATTTATTCCTAAGGAGAATCCTAATAAATCACCATTTTAATCCTTCTCATGGTTAATTTTCTTAAGTTATACTTTACAAACAGCAAATAAAACATTCTATTTTATTTAAAAATGATTTTGTTTCTAATTAATTTAAATATAAATTAAAAAATTAACAGTTAAAAGTAGAAATAGTGAAAAGTTTTTAAAGTTTTTATTGAGTATTGGATTCGGCCGAATACTTTGATATTCTACCATACCGAATATTCGGCAAGCTGAATAGTTTCATATTCGGCCAAGCCGAATATTCGGCTCAACCGAATAGTTTAATATTCGGCCTAACCGAATATTCGGTAACATGGCCAAATAGGCCGAATACCGAATATTCGGTGCATCCCTAAAAAACACACAGTTCTTATTCATTTAAGTTAGTCTTCAAATTAAGTTCTTTAAAAGCATATTTTTGGGAGAAATTTAAATATGGAATGCAAATCCATTATAGAGGGGGATAATCGTAATTTTATTTAATTTTCATTTTTTGAATGTTTTTCTTATGTTTAATTCAAAACCATATCAACTGATTAAAAACATTTTCTTAAAAATGTATCGGTTTTGTACTTGTTCTTTACATTACTTTCTGTAAAATTAGTCAGGTAAAATGATGAATTTTAAATTAAGCATGTTTGCTTCCCTTTTTCTCAAATTAGTAGGATATTTAAAATTTTTTATTTTAAATTTTAAAAATATGTTTTTTTTTACTGTCTTAGAACGGCTCTTAATTCAAATATCTTGATATTTTGAAAATAAATGTTTGATATATATGATATCGTGATATATATGAACGAATGAAAAAATAAATAAATGATTAACATGATTTTTTTAAGCCATGTACTTATTTTTAATTGTTTTCAATTATATCATTAATTTCAGTTAGCACTAGCTGATTCTGCACAAAGTATGCGCTGAATGAACTTTATATGTGCTGAAAGTTGCATACCTCGGTCATATTTTTAGTTTTGCTCTGGGATATCACTTCAGATTGTGAATTCATAGTTTCACTCTTCGCTAGGTGTCTCTTTTGCCGTTGATCGGAATGCTCTGTGGCTTATACAAGCATATCAGCTTTATTTCGAAAAAATAATCTTTCAATCATTTTCTTCGCGTTTTTAGCAGCATGTCATTGTTTTCTGTTTAAATTATAAACTTATACTGTAAACTTATTTTTGCAAAAATAAAATTAGCAAAAAGTTAGCTATTTTTACAGCTCAACATGTCTCCTCCTCCAATCAATGAATAAAATAATGCTAACAAATGTGTATATTTAAATAATAAAAAAAGTTACTTCATAATTGATTGTAAAAATCTCGCTTTTCCTTTTTTTTTCTTAAATCTCTACTTCAATTAGCACAGGCTTGAATTTCATATCAAGATGGCGAGATTCGAGCCCAAATTTTTGAAATCTCGTTCAAAAAAGTGTCGTGGACGGGAGACTCCCGTCCAAAAAAATTTGCATGTTTTAAACTGCGATCAATTTGCGAATTTCTTGATATTATCGCGCGACACATTTTGAGAATTTTTGAGAATTGACACACTTTGAGAATTTTTTTTCCGCAGAAAAGATTGTTAAAATGTACGTTTTTTTTTTTTTTTTTCTTTCTTTTTGAGATCGACTGACAAGTTTCGCATTATTTTCGCGACTTGGCAAATTCAGGGCGGTTTTTTTCCGAATTTTCCGAAAATTTAACGCATTCGTTCAGAAAATTATGAAAAATCGATCAACAGTTCTAAAATTTGGACATAAAAAATGTAATGGAAAAATAACGTGAATTTCGACAAATGTTCGCAGAAAAAATCAATTTCGTCACAAAAAGTGGCGAAAAACATTAATTTTGTCTAAAGATCTTGAATAAAATTCTAATTTCGTCAAATCGCAGAAAAAACGCAAATTTCATTAAAAAAAATCCGCAAATTTTGTCTAAGTATTCCGGAAAAAACGCGAGTTTCGTCAAAAAATCGTTGAAAAAAGGCAAATTTCTTCAAAAGATTGAGAAAAAAAAATCTAATTTCATCTAAGGATTCCGAATTTAATCGGATCACGTAAAGATATGAATGTCATTAAAAGAGCGCAGAAAAAAAATTGCAAATTTCATCAAAGGATTGCAGGAAAGTGACTTTCGGTAAAGGATCGCGGGAAAACACGAATTTCGACAAGGGATTGCTAAAATAACAGATTTTCACCGAAGGATCGCGGAAAAACTCGCGAAATTTATCAAAGGGTTCTGGAAAAAAAATTTCCTCAAAAGATCGCGAAAAACGCTAGTTTCGCATAAGGATCGCGAATTTAATAGGATCGCATTAAAAACGCGAATGTTATAAAAGGATCGTGGAGGAAAAAGAAAAAAAGTCTAATGATCAGAAGGGAAAAAAAAAAAAAAAAAAAAAAAACGCGAAATTTGACAAAAGATCGCGAACAAAATGCGAATTTCATGTGTGTGGAAAAACTCAAATTTCGTCAAAAAATCACGAATTTTTCCAAAAATAGTCTCCTCCCCCCCCCCCCCAAAAAAAAAAAAAAAAAAAAAAAAAAAAAAAAAAAAAAAAAAAAAAAAAAACTTAACTTGAATTTTAACTGAAAGGATCGTGGAAAGAACACAGAGGTCTCTTTAGAAAACAGCACACACACGCAAATATCTTTGTTTATTAATATAGGTATACTTTTTAATCTGAAATAGTATGCTGAACTGACTTTAGAAAAATTGGTTTTAACCTAAACTCGATTTTCAGGAATCTAGATTCAGCCTGAAATTAACCAGAATCAAAAAGAAAGTTTACTTGATCTTCAGGGGGGGGGGGGGGGGATGCTATGATTTTTTTTTTTTTCCTAAACTCAGAATCACTTGCAAATTTCATGGTTACTTTTTACATCAGATGGACGAAATTGTTTTTTCCCTTGCATCCGAGTAAAAATTTCCCAGTATTTTTCTGCGACCTACAGGCAAATGTCAACATTTTTCTGCGACTAGTCGATGAATTTCGCGATGCTCTTACCCCTGATCCATTGACATTGTGCCATCTTTCCTGTGTGTGATTGGCATTTTCACGATTTCTTTTTTCAGCACTAGTGAAATTCACGATTTTTTTTTCTCACAACTTATTGGCGAAATTCGCCATGTTTTCTTTTGCCGAATTAGCGAACTTTGCAGATCTCTCTCGGCATTGATTAAAAAATTAACTTTTTTTTTTTTTTTTTTTTTTTTGTCTCGTGGCAGATCAACAAATTTCCCAACTTTGTCCCATAGCAAATTGACAAATTTTGTGATTTTATCCCATGGCAGGTCGACGAATTTCACAACTGTATCCCATAGAAGATCAATGAATTTTGTGATTTTATCCCATAGCATATCAACGAATTTTGTGATTTTATCCCATAGCATATCAACGAATTTCAGTATTTTATCTCTTGACTGATTGACAATTTCACAATATTTTTCTTTTGACTGATCAGTGATTCTCCCCCTTTCCCATACAATAATGGCATATTTTACAATATTTTTTCCTGTGACAGAAAAATAAATATATCCAAAGGGTTGCATTAAAAAAGGACAGTAAGTGTTATAGGTTACTGCATTGCGCTAAATTGTTGTAGATTAAATACTAAACAAAAATAAGATTAGAAGAAATGCAAGGATCTTGTGCTAAATATGAAAGAAAAAAAAAAAAGTACAAGCTTTAGTTAAACATGTTTAGGAATATAAAACTAGTTAATTCTTACATTTCACAAAAATTAGGACTTGATAATTTAATGTTAATCTACATTTCTTATGTAATAGAAGAAATGAATTGGCAATTTTCCTTTCAAACTTTAAAACTTAAATCCATAGAAGCTTGTTCAATCAAGGAAAATTCCAGGGAATCAGGTTCTGACTATAATCTTATTAAGGATATAAAAAATTATTTTCACTCAAAAATAGATATTAATGGTGTCATCACCAAATATACACTGTTCATGCAAGTAGTTAAACATAACCATAATAGTGTTGACTCCAGAAAAAAAGGGTTGCCGGGTGGAAATTTTTCAAACACTATTCTAAAAAAGTGTACATTTTTTTTTTCAAAAAGGAGCACTGCTCTAAAAAAAAGGGCACACTTGTACATTATTCACCAAAAATATTGAACTGGTTTGCTTAGAGTCTGCTAGAATTTGCGATATTTCTCCAAGATCAATTGAATTGCCACGGGACAAGAGAGTTAAAAAAGGACCACCAGGTGCATCAGAAAGGTTTAAAAGAGACACATAGGTATAATTAACATGGGCATAAAAGAAATAAAAAGGGCTGCCATGCGCTGCACCTGCTAAAACTGCTTAGAATCAACACTACATAAGTTTGTAATAATTTCCAAAGTTGTAAACTTTTTTACAAGTTTAGCTTGTGAAAAAGGATTCAGGGCCCTAAACTGAATAAAATTTAAATTCAATAATTCATTTAATAGTTCCATTTTTAAGGACCCATGACATTTGGTTGAAAGTTTTAAGATAGATTTTATAAATGTTTATATTAATATTTTTATTTTTTAAAACTTAAATTCTGGGTCCTGGAGACCCAGGATTTTTAAAGTCCAGCGACATCACTAGATATCTTTAATGTGTAATATCCAAGAAAAAAGCAGGAGAAAGAAATTTACCTTGTGCAAGAGCAAAGCTAAAAAACAAAGAAAATTTCTATTTTCTTTTCCCTAATACTTAGCCAAAAGTTTCTTACTGTTAGAAAATTTCAATAAAAAAAATATTCATGCCAATAACAGCATTTTATTAATGTACTGTATCTTGATAAACTAAATTTTCATTAGAGTAAGTATAAATAATTTTCTTTTAATTTAATTTACCAAAAGCTAAATTGTATGTTATATATTAATACAATTATATTTGTTGCGATTGACATTACTGTCATTGCTCAAAAGTCGTTCGCGCAGTTTTCAGCTTTTTTGCTTTTTGGTCAATCTCATCCCTGTGTTTAAAACCTTCCTTTGTTTCTAAGACTCTATAAATAACATTTTAAATAAATAAAAAAATCAACTAAATAATGCTATTTTCTGTGCAAAATTTTTCATATTGTATGTTTTAGAAAAGAATCTACAAGTTTGTCTTTTATTACAGAACACTGGTGGTGCTCGTCAGTCAAGGCTTGCTCCCCCTGGAGAAATGACTGGGTTTATATACGATGATGCTAAGACACTTCTTGAAATGATGCAACGTGGATGCAGACTTTCAGGTAATTGTACCCATATGACCAGGGATGAGGAATTTTTCGAAAATCTTACCAGCCAAGGATTTATTTCGCTAGCCCGCAAGATGCAACACACAGGCAGTTGAAGATAGTTATGATAAAATCGCACGAGATTACTGGCAAAATTACTATAACTACAATTGTAATTCTTTTTTCTATAGTATTAAGAAATAGATACAATAGAGATAAGCTTAATATCAGATAGAACTTACCATATTTGCACTGTAATAATCTGGAAAGTTAAAATATCTAGATTAAAAAAGTGTCTCTGATAATGTGTCTATTGCCTACAGATTTTCAAAAACTAAATCTTCACTCTCCATTGGTGAGCAAAATATGACAATTGAAAATAGCTAATTGATGAAACTTTCTCTTTTTCATTCTATGCATGTTAAATTTTGCTGATCCATTTTGAAAATTTTCAACTGTAAACTGTATGAACTTTGCATCTGCTTAAAATAAGCCAATGTTCTACATTAGTTTTGAATTCAGTGTTTTTAGTTTTACTTAAAAAATATAAAGTAATTAAAAATACTCTTTTGTTTTACTAACACTATGCCAAAATGGATGCCCCAGTTATTTCAGCCCCCAACTGTGCAAAATTTTTTTATTGCAAACTATGTCAAACACTGTGATTTGCTACTTATTGAATGCAAATAATTATTTTTTAAATTTTTTAATCATAATCCTAACCTTATAGAAAATCTTAATTTGTTATTTTTCAAATTGAAAATAATTTTTTAGGTATAATTTGCTTTAGTTAGAGACATTAAAATGGATTTTGCCATTTGGCAGTTACTTGATAATGAGTAAGCAGCTAACAAAATTGTTTCAGAACATAATAAAAATAAAGTATTTTTTTTTTTTTTAACTTGATAAATGATGTTCATTGCTGAAGTAGCACAATTTAAATTAATTCCAACAAAGCAAAAAATATCCAAACCAGAAATCGAATCCGGATATCATGGCTTGCTGTACCAGTGGTTTACCTATTAAGCATCGTGGACAATACCTGGCTGACATAATTCACTCTTATTTGTTGGTTGGCACTACTTTGACTTTTTTCACTGTGTTGGAATAAAACCTCACTTTGCTACTTCAGCCATGAATATGGTTTCAGGACTTTAGAATTATGCATTTAAAAAGTTTTTTTTTCTCTTTCTTATAAATCCATAAACATTAATAAAATAAAAAGTAATAAATGCTAAGAGAAATTTTCAATTTTATGCCTGCAGTTTAAATGTTTTTATTTTATTACTTTACTGTATGATATTTATTTGTAATATTATATGTTATAATAATTATTTGTGTTTATTTAATAAAATAATTTGTGGAAGCCTGTAATTTTCAAATGTTACATTTTTAAAATGTTCACTTTTATACTAACAATGTTGTTATTTTTTCGAATATTTCATTTCATGTGAATTTCATTTTGCTTTAACTATTACACTTGGTGAGACTTATATTTTTATAACAGAATAATAGCAAAAATCTTGTTTCTTAAGATAAAAAAGAAAAATAATTAAATTTTCACAGTTTAAGTCCTCAAAATATGTGTTACATTTTTAAAGGATTTATTATACAACTTAGTGTTGGTTTTCATATTTTTAATACCAAGAAATAGTTATAGTATTTCTGATAAATGAAACATTATCTGAAGAAACAGTTTTCAAAGTTTCTTATACAACCCAGTTTAGAGTGTAAATATTTTTCATTATTCACCTTATATCTTGGTGTGCATTTAGTGTAATTCTTCCTATAGAAAATAACTTTCACTAAAACCTTAAAAATTAACAGTAATAATAATATTAATAAAAGGCAACCCTAACATGTAAATGAAATAATCATAAAGTAAATCCTCTTATCTCACAGAAGGAAAACTATTTTTATTAATAATTGAATGTACTACAAAAAATGCAGTTCAAAAGTCAATACAATTTATGATGATGTTGTTGTGCACCAAGATAATCTATATTATTGTGAGAATCTGGTGTTACATTCAGGCTCATGCGACTCTTAATGCAAAGTGTAATATTAACTGTTTACATGCCGAATTAATATCACAATGTAATTATAATTTTGTTTTTCCTATATTACATCTTCAATTGTTTTAATTTATGCATCAAATTTGAAAGATAACAAAGAAAAAAAAAAGTATTTCTGCATTTTTGTTGGCTGTTTTCATTTCAATGTTTGCATTTTGGAACGTGATTATTGAATGACAACCTATGCAAATATTACAAATTATTTTTCGCTATATGCTATTGTACATTGTTCTTTAGTATTTTCTCGAATTCGAAAAACGTTTAGATTCCTGGCGGTAAAATGTAAATAATATAGAAAAAACGATAAAAACAAATAATATATTTTTATGCAAATTAATGAATTTACATTTTCCTTATACCTGTGATAAATGCTTAAACATAAACATTTTTTCTTCAAAAGTTGAAATAAACCTTATATTTTATAGGAAAAATAAGGACATTGTTATTATGTTAGAAAATATATGTTTTGTATTACAAATAATGCAATGTTCCCGTTTGCGAACATTGGCGTTTAAACGGTTAAGCATTGATTTTTTTTTTTTTTTTTTGCATATTTTAAAACATTTCTTTTGAAATTGTAACATACTATTTCGCCCGGTAGCAGAAAATTTTAAATGGGAGATGGACGTCGCAGATTTTCTTTTCTCTTTTGTAGACTCTTTTTCATTGAACTTTTATTTTGCTTCATATTATGTTTAGCTCTTTATTTCTTAATACAAACAGTTATGATTATTATTAATTAAAATTTATAAAATGCCTAAAAATGCTACAGTTAAGTGATTAATTAATGTCCCAATTGTAAAAATATTTTACCTGCAGATTATTTTTTGATTCTGAACTATCTGTCACAGACACTTGGAGAATTTTCTTCTACTAGGTTATTTCATTGTACTCCCCCCCCCCCCCAAAAAAAAAAAAAAAAAAAAAAAAATTGACAACCCACCTCTTAGTTGGTTGCTCCTTGATTTGTTAATGTATTGTTTGTGGCCCATCAATGGGTTGCGACTTATAAATTGGGAATAACTGGTCTAGAGATTTATTTATAACTTTCTAAATGTCTCGGAGCTTTTTATATCACCTTCCTGACATTGGTGCCAGACTCTTTTATACATGTTTGGTGCATTTATTTTACATCAACACTTTTTAAATGTGTTCATAATTTTGAAACACACAAAAAATGAAAATATATATAAATTATTTTATTTGAATTAATATCATGTGTGTTTGAAACTTGGCATAATTTTTACATTATTTAGAATCATAATCATTTAATTTGATGAGTAATTCTTTTAAAATCTTATCTTCATAGGAAATGGTCCGTGTCTTGGAACAAGAGGCTCAAAACCTGAATATTCTTTCTTAACCTATAATGAGGTATTGTATTTTTGCTGGGAAGTTATTTTATTATTAATTTTTTTAATATAATTTTTTTTAGTTGTACTAATAAGTGGTATCTTTACAGGTTATTGAAAAAGCTAAAAATCTGGCATCTGGTTTTGTTCACATAGGTATGAAACCAGGCCAGTCATCTTTTATTGGCATTTATGCTCAGAACTGTGCAGAGGTAAGATTTGTTGAAAAGCCTTTTTCTTGTTCTATATTTCTATGCATATTTTATTTACATTTAATACATCTTTGGTTAGAATTTTTTAGAAAATAGAGGGGGGGGGGGGGGAGAGAATGTTCATGTGCATTGCAATGTATGATGATACAATTTTATTTTTATTCATATGTTTGGGAGCATTATAATTATCGCAGTCAACTGGGATAAGTTAGACCCAAATTTAGAAAACACTGGTCCATGCCGCCAAAGTTGAACCTTGGTGAATTATTTATAATGAGCTACCAACCTCATGCTAGTACGGCTACTTATATTTTGAGGCTTAAACTTTGCCACTTGCAATGTAGCAGATTTAACCTTTTTTTTAAAAAAATCTTTTGGGCGAAAATTAGCCTTTTTGGTTCAAAGTTATTCCAGTTGACTGTTGTTATTCTTTACATTTTAATAACTGACTGATCTTGATTATAGGTTAATGCTAAAATATAAAGAATTATTTACAGGATATAAAAGCATACTAAAAGACACAATTATCATCTTTTTATAACATCCTCAGAATTATCTGCTTAGACCAGTGTCATTGTATCTCCTTTTTTAGATGAAAGATTTGTTATGTTGCTTTACTTAGTGTTGTGTTACATTTTTTTACTGATTAAATATTTTTCTTATATCTAACTGGGTTCGTGTGAAAAAATTTAGTTCAACTTATTGTTAGGTTCATAATGTAATATTGATACTATTTATCATACTGACATTATATTCTGAAATATGAAAATAAAAATATCTTTTTCAATATTTTGAAATGTGAATTTGGCAATAGAAATTTGATCGATGGGATAACCAAGTAGTACCAATAATTCCTACTGTTTTTATTCATTTTGTGTTTTATTTATTTTTATTTTTAGTGGATTATTACTGAGCATGCTTGCTATAACCAATCAGCTGTGATAGTTCCATTATATGATACTCTTGGAGCCAATGCTTGCATATTTATTATGAATCAATGTAAGTATAATAGTCGAGTGTCAATAATTTTAATCATTTAAATCATAATTTTTTAAAAACATATTAAAATCTAATATAAACACAAATTATTACTCTGTTAGATATGATGAGAAAATGAAACTATATAAATGCGCTTACAGATTGCTGATGATTAAGCATCTGGCACTGTGGCAGGAGTGCCAAACAGACAGTCAGAGTGTCTGCTATTTTTCATTTCCACTATTTGTTATTGTCTTTCAAAATTGACTCTATTTTCAAGTGATTTATTTTTTCATATGTGCAAATAGAGAGTAAAAACTTTTTTTTTGACCACTGAAGAAGTGTGTAAAAAGAAAAACTTTGTGTAAGTTGTAAAGCAATATAATTTTGAATATGCATATAAAATGACACTTGAACCTCGAACTTCCATTTCTGATATAAGAGATAGTGTTGCTGGTATAACAGGGATAGTAAAGCTTTTATTTTTCGAGTAATGCAAGGGTATAAAAATTGCAATATAGTCGTCCCCGCTTAAACGAATATTGATGGTTCCAGAAAAAATATCCGATTAACGCGGGGTATTTGATTAAACGGGGAAACATAGAAATGTAATCTTTAATGCACAATAAAAATGTAAAATAGCTATCTATAGCATTATTAATTAAAAGCATAATAAAATAGTTAATATAATGACGTAAATTAGTAAAATAAATACAAATACTAATATAAAGTAGGTACGTAATAAATTAATATCAGTAGATATAGCTGTAATATTTGCATTATACTTCATGTAGTTAGTTGGAATTTGTTAAAACTTTGCTACTTGAAATTTGCGTATATTTATATATAATTTATTGTCACAGGCTTAAAAATGTCGTTTAAAGTGGTATGTTTACGCGGAATTTACGTGTTTGCAAAATCATTGAAAATCATTGCAAAAAGAACTAAAAATTAGTCTTCAGTGTAAATGAGCCGAAAATGACATAAGGTGAAGAAAAATTCAAGGTGAAACGTGTTTTTCGCCCCTGTTTTCAAGCATAGGTCATCCAGTTGGTATTCGAATAAGCAGGGAGGTTTGCTAAATTTATTCGGTTTAAGCGGGGAAAAATAACATAGATCAAATGGTGATAAATTCGGTTCCGGAGAGTTCTATTCGAGTAAGCGGGGTATTCGATTATCCGTTACCCGATTAAGTGGGGAGGACTGTATATTAAACTCTCTGAAGAAGACAAAATTATGTAAACATGTTTTAAAAAATATAAGCTATTTTGTCAGGAATGCTATTAGAAGAAATGTGAAAGTTTTTTCTTAGAAAAGAATTACCCATTATAACTAAAGTTTTGAAAATTGTAAATGCTGACTCTGATTTTCCAACATTTAGAAGGACATGAATTATAATTTTTGTAATTGTTCATCATACTTGTATTAGTTAAAGCATGAAAATGCAACTTAAAATAAATGTTCTTTTTGTATCATCTAAATACGCTGCTCAAAACAACTAGGGGATATTATGATTTAATTTTGTATAAAGACTGCAAATAAAGAAATGTTTTATTGACTGTTATATAATCTGTCTTCTAAGATATATGAAAAAGAAATTAAGCAATGAGCATGGGATAAATAAATGTTTATCTGTCAATAACCCCCCCCCCCCAAAAAAAAAAAAGTGATTTATCAGATATAAATAATTTTCAATAAGGGGTAGTGTTTGTTTTGATCGAAAGTAATGTCACACACCTATGATGTATGGAATTGATGAGGTTATTAAAGGAACATTGGAGTTTTCTCTAAAATTGTTGCAGAAGAGTTTTCCAGCATCCTTCCCCCCTTCTTTATGATATAGCCTTGTGTTATTGTCAGTGTGAAATAATGTGATTGTTGGCTGATATGGCAGTCATTAAAATAGGAATTCTTATTCTAACGAATCTTTATGATACTTTCATTATAAAAATTTGATTATAAATTTGACTATTAAAGATGTATGTTATAAATGAAAATTTTTTTTTTAAATACCTGATTGTGATTTTTTTTTTCCTTGAATACTTTCAGCTGAAATGAAAATAGTTGTCTGTGATACTGAAGAAAAAGTTAAATTGCTTTTAAAACAAAAAGATCAAACACCACTTTTGAAACATATAATAGTGGTTAAAGAAGTTTCAGAAGAAGTGAAACAAGCTGCTAAAAATAAAGGAGTTGAACTTAGTTACTTCAAAGATATAGAAGTAAGTTCTGTGTAATGAATTTTTTTGTGTATTCTGAAATGTATCTTCAAAATGGAATGACCAGAGTTTTAACTTAATTTAAAACGTAGCTTTAAAATATTATGTAACAAATTTTAATATTAAATTGCTGAAATGATGATCCTTTTTAACAACAACCAAAATAGAACACATTTATTTAAATATATGAATTTAAGCATGTTAATCCAAAATTTTTGATAAATTGGTGAATATTTATTTTAAAGATTGTAAATTCAGTGTTTAAATATTAGTGAATATTTATTTTAAAGATCATAAACTCAGTGTTTAAATATTTGTGAATATTGCACTTATTTATTTGTATTATTTATGTATTTTAATTTTCAAATGTTTGGTAATTTTTAAATAACTTAATTGTGTTATAAATTTAGAGAGAGTATGCATTTAAAATCTGTGTCCTGTCACTTTATTGAAACATTGATGCCTTCATCTTCATTTTAAGTAAAAGTTTTTTTTCTCCCTGAATAAAAAAAATGACTACAACAAAATAATAAGATAATGAAGGAAAGGCTATTACATTTTAACCTTTTTTTTTAAAAAAAAGCAATTCTAATATCTCACAATTCTCTATTAATTTATTAAATTGCATGTTAAATAATAATAATAATAATAATAATAATAATAATAATAATAATAATAATAATAATAAAAAAGATGAATGCTGTGAATTACATTGTGCAATGACGGGTATTTTGTCCACAGCTGCCAAATTTCTTGAATTCATTTTTTAAATGCATAATAATTTTATTTGCTACAAAATTTTGATTGTGTTTGCAGTGGATTTCTTAAAGATATTTTAAAACTTTGTTAGAATTATTCAAAAACAAAATAAAGCTACTGTTTATATTTGCCAAACATTTATATTGCTGTTGAGTAATTTTTAATATATCTATAAAAATTCTTCATTCTGGCTTTATTTTTAGTTGATGGCTAATACATTTAAAATTTAGAAAGAAGTATTCATGCCAGATAGATTCAATATCAAAAGACAAAGAAATACAATGAAAAATGGGAAATCTTGAAGGGGGCAGGAAAAACTTATTTTCACAACCTAAGTTTGATTGTGTTATAATTAGTTTGATACTACATGAATAATTTTATTGATTCTCATATATATATATATATATATATATATATATATATATATATGTTATGCCTTGCCTAAGCCTACATATATGTATATAAATTTGTTATTAAAATATTTCAAAAATAAAAAAAATGACTTTTTAAAATTCATCTTTATTTTCTCCTCTTTTTAGGCTCTTGGAAAAGAAAAGCCAGTAGATGTTGTTGTAAGTTTGATTGTTTATATTATTATTAGTATTGAAATATTTGTAATTCTGGAATGCAATCTTTGAGTTTATTTTATGACATATTTTTCATTAATTTACAATGCTAATATCTGTGTATTTATATAATTTCAACTTTTTTTAATCATAAGACTTACCATAAAATGGGGTTAATTGGAACACTTTTCAACTTTAACGTTAAAAAAAAGCAACAACTATTTTTTTTTATTTTTCTACCAGAAACTTCGGTCTTGCTTTGATCTTTGTCTTGATAAGCAAAAACGAAACATTTCTACTGTTTATATATATATTATTTATTTTTTTAATGGTGTTCCGATTCACCCCACAGATAGGGGTGAATCGGAACAAATGTTATAATTTTTATTTATTCCGATTCAAACTTTAATACGATTAATAAAAACAGATAATAATGATAAGGGAGGAATAGGAACAAGTAGCAACTGTGAAACCAAGCTTTTATTTTATATACAAGTAAAAATATGCCTTTTTAAAAACTAGAAAATAACTTTGAAATACAGAAAAATTAAAATTTATTTTAAGAAATTATATGCGAATTGCAGAAGTAGAATTTAATACAAATTCAGCCCTGTGTTGTGTTATCCTTTATTAGTAGTCATTGGGTAAGTGAATATATTGAGTAGCCCCAATCGCTGCATCTATTAATACAATCTACTAATACGCCCCAATCTCAAGCCCTTAGTACTGTTTGCGTCCCTCTCTTTTTGATTGGTTTTTCATTTTGAGATGTTTGTGTAACGTTGTTGATGTCAGAGAATAATTTTGTGCAATTTTTCTAACTAATTTGCTATTTTAAAATTATATTATTGAGTGTTCCATGTCTGTTGGATTAGATGTTGACTTTTTTGTTTAACCAAGTAATTTCTTGGCGCCTTTATACTCTTAAAGTAATTAGAACAAACAAAATAGTGTTACAACACATATTCATACATACATTTTCATATATTACATGAAACTATTACTGTATAGAAAAATAAACCATGAGAGAACGTGTTCCGATTCACCCCGTAAATCTTAAACCTCTGATGTTACAAGCCATTTTTCGTTTTTTTCATTAGGTAGTTTAGAAATAAGTAGAATTTAATACAGAATATCGTTTACAGGTCTATCATTAATTAAAACCCCCCTCTCTTAGGTTTAGAATACGAAAAATACTGTAGTTACAAAGTTTTGAAGATGTTGAAAAAATGAGGCTTTTGAGGATCCTCTTGAAGTTTTTTTATTATACCCCAGTAGTGGTGCCAACATGTCAAAACTAAATTTCTCAACTCTTAATGCTATTACCTTCTTATAAAAAAATTGGCAAATAAAAATATCATCACATATATTTATAATAAATTTATTTGTATGAATGGGAAGTTTCGTTCCTATTCACCCCGGTGTTTTTATTCACCCCATTTTATGGTATTTTATTGAAATATGAGTGTACTATGTCAAAAGGTTGTTCAAAAACCTTTCATATAATACCCCATTCATCATTGTGTGTTTTTTATGTGCACAGAGAAAGAAATATTGGCAACAAAAATAATATATATGATGATATTAAACCTAAGTATAACAAAAATTCAGTGTTTAATGTCTGACGCAGGAAAATATTCTATTCAATGATGCATCATTTATCATTCTATGCTGCAGATTAGTTAAATTTAGTATGCAATGTCAAGTTCGGTAATTAGCCAAAAAATTCTTTTGTAAAAATGACCCTTTTGGATTTTCCCCCGAAATGATTAACTGCAATACATTTTATTATTATTTATTCATTGCAGCATTTGAGATTGAGATGTAAGAGTACAGTCTTTCTAAATATGTCTTTAGTTTTTAAATTTACTAAACAGTTTGGCTGATTTAAATTAATGACTAAATAGCTACTGAAATTGTTTATTTTTGATCTTCATTTATCAATGCATAAATAAAGATTTCTGTATGTGAGTTTTTAATGTGAATAAGTTGCGATTTTTAATTAACTCAACTAATCATTAGAATTTTAAAATTCTGAGTCTCGTGTGCATTAGGAGAGACTTTCAGCTCTCTAAAAAAGAATTTCAGCTTTGTGCTAACATTTCTCACAAACAGAATGAAACCTTTTTTTATTGGTATAGATTATACAAATAAAGTCTAATTTTTCAATAACTTGAACAGTTGAAATTTAAGAAAACAATATTTTGATAACTTTAGGTTAAAGTAATATATTTTTTAAAGAGTTAGAATAATCAATTTTTGATGGGTTATTTATTGCAATTAATTTTGTAGGTTTATTATAAATCTATATAAATGTTCTTCTTTACATGTTTTCTTTTGTTGAAGTTCGACAGGTTCTACCTTATATATGATTTTTTTTAGAAATTAATAAAGAATGCCCTGTTTAACTTATGAGGAACTTTAATGGGGTAAATGTAAAATATGTGAAGAAAAAATTTCTGAAGAAAGAAACAAAATGTATGTTTTTACAAAACTCATTCTGCCTCATTGGAAGAACTTATTTATGAGCCAGAGTAGTTAAGATTAATAATTTTAATTGTTGTTTTAAAAATTATATTTTACCACTCAGGTGTGTGAATGAGGCAGATTTTTAATCATTTCTCTCTTTCTTAAATCTAGACTTAAGCGATTACAAAACTAAAATTAACCAAAAACAACAGACGTTCTATATTTTTAAAAACAATACTTGACTGTTGTTTGAAAGAAATATGACTTTACTGCTGAAAATATTGTTTGAGTGCATAGTTTTTATGTAAAATTTGTTAGACAAAAAATATATATATATATATTTAGGTATTTTACACATAATGTTAGACATAAGAAGGTTACATTTACTTATATGAATTAAAGTTAAACTTGTTAAAACATAAGCTGTCTATATAGAAGCCTGCGTAAATGATTATGTATTTTTGGCAGATTAGAACCAGGATTCAACCCATCTATGCAACAATGTAATAATAATGTATTAAGGTTAAACCTATTAAGATGGAATCTGTGTATAACATAAAACTGCAAAAAATAAACATTTTTGTGCTTATATCCAATAGTTTAATGTAGTTTGATTTATTAATGGAATCTGCTTATAGTAGAAACATGCATAAAATGAAAAATGATTCCACCCTCCTCCTTCCTTCTCAATGAGAACCAGCCTTTGCTCATTTGTCCAACAGTTTAATAATATATAATTAAAGTTTCTAAGGTGGAATTTGTCTGTAACTAAAACTTGCACAATACAAGTAATAATATATGTATATTTTAAACATCTTTGAACTAAGCTTTCCTATCTGTTCAACTGTTGAAGTAAGATTGAGACTGTCAAAAGCAGAAACCTGCATAAAATGAAAGTTTTAAAGTATATATTAAGGCATCATAGCGAATGATTTTTACCCATCTGTCCAATTTTAAAAGAGTTAAGATAAAACCTCTGTTATATAGAAGCTTGCATAAATTGAAAAATAATTATTTTTGTGCATTGCTTAGTTAATAAGCTTATTTTAAAATAGATTTTCTTTTAAAACAATGTAATAGATTAGAGTGGCCCAGCTAATGTATTAATATTTTATTAGACAGAAATAAAGTACATTTAAGTATTTCACCAATTTAATGTTAGATATGTACAGTATTCAATATGCTTTTAGTTTGAAAAATATATTGAATGTTGTAAATATCTAAATATCTATCTGCTTTAAATATAAGTTGTATTGTATTACTTATTTAACTTAAAATGTATCATTTGAAATATTTTTCAA
Organism: Maratus speculifer; assembly: GCA_964019185.1. Taxonomy (NCBI): domain Eukaryota; kingdom Metazoa; phylum Arthropoda; class Arachnida; order Araneae; family Salticidae; genus Maratus; species Maratus speculifer. The sequence continues at coordinate 369,800,917 of OZ025290.1, read as the reverse complement.
ATGATACATTTTAAGCTAAATAAATAATACAACTTATTTATAGAAGTTTCCATTATATAAAAAGTGCCAATGTTTTATTTCTTGCCTCTTAACCTAATATCTTTCCAAGTCTGTGTACATATAATCTCTGTTTCATATAGATATATATTCAGATAGTTTTTTTAAAATAAAGCCTTATTTTCTTTAAAAATGTGTATGAGCATCTGGTTTTTAAAGAGATGAATAGATGAAAACAATTTCTTATCTAGAAAGAAATGTCAAATTACTTGGGAGCTGATAATAATTTTTATTTTATGTTTATTTATTTATTTTTTTTTTTTTTAGTTTTTAGGAATTAAACTATTTAAAACTGCCCCATGTTTGATTAGGCATTATTTTTGTGTCATTTAACTGTACTTCTTGAAATCCTACGGTTCTTTTTCTTCTATTAAATGTAATGAATCTTCTGTTATTGTATATCTATATCATAAATACAGGAATAATGTGTAATAATTTTTATTATATTACAATTAGCCTCCTCAACCTTCTGATATTGCTACTGTGTGCTATACAAGTGGTACTACCGGTGATCCCAAGGGAGTTATGCTAACACATGCTAACATTATTACAGATGCTTGTGCAATTGTATTACAATTAGTGAGTAAAAGTTATCATTTTTATTTTAATATTTTCAGTGAGTGGTGATAAAAATAAATGTATTTATTTTAGTGTTTTGAGATATAATATTCTTTAACTTTCAACTGTGTAATTTTAAGTTTTAATATAGTTGCAAGATATGCACAAGGTGTTGTTATTTTATCCAACCCTGAGATTTTTTGAGGATGAAAATCCTTTATTCATCTTATCATTTTAGATAAGTGGTACACATTTGGGAAATGTGTGGCTTTTTTCTAACAATAATAACTGTGAAATGTTCAAACCACTTTGTAAGTTTTCTATACTAGATTGGAGGTCATTATTGTATTCATAATTAAATTGCATTTTCAACTACTTCAAAGCTTGTCCCAAAATACGTCGGGGGTAAAAGCACTGCACCTATCGGCTGTGAAGTGGTTAATATTTATTTAGGTAAATATATTCACTTGAATAGTATATTTTGTAATTTACATTTAGCGTCATAGGAAAAAAAAAAAAAGTTGGATTGAAACAAATTAAGCTTAATAATATAGGGATAATATTCAGAACACTTAGTTATTGAGAAAAAAAATTAGGTACTAAAATAATGTAAAAAGATAATGAATATAATTAAGGCATATAATCAAACAGTAATCTGTACTGTACATTGTGAGTAATTAAAGTAATTGAATAAATTTAAAATAAAATAATTGTAACTTTCTCTATGATGTAGATTTGCCATCAAGGAAGTTAGGGTCATGAATGTTGGAATCAAGATATTCCCTCTACTAATGGGAGACATAACAAAACATTACCACATTTTAGATTTTTTCTTACTGTCCATTGAATTTCATTACACTTTGTGTTGTTTTTATGATGTTTAGTTAGCCTTAAGGCTCATTTTCTGAATTCCCTTCTGTAATGTAAAGTTTATGAGCATTTAATGTATTCATATACAGTAAAACCTCTAAATAACGGACACCTCAGAATCGCAGAAAATGTCTGCTATTCGGAGGTGTCCGCTATTGGGAAAACCTCAAAAATTCAAAAACCGCTTAGAAATGCTTAATTTTTCATTAATTTACTTTTACGTGTCCTAAAACCTCTTATATTATTAATCAGAAATTAAAATTATTTTTAAGCAAAAAAATTGAAATAAAATAGTGCACACTTTTATCCACTGTTTATTATGTTATTGTTAGAAAAATCTGTTACAAAAGTTTATTTTTACTTGCGATTATATGTACTAATTTGTTTTTCTGTGTAATGTTATTAGAAATTGTAGATTTCCGGGAGAGGACGAAAGGATTGCACTTTTTGATCTTTAAAAGCATAAAATCTCAAAATGTTCTTGGATGACATTTCAATAGTCTGGGAGATTATTTCTCCCTGGCAACCCCTGAATTTAGCTCTGAACGTTGAGGGGGGGGGGGTAATTTTCCACAGATCTTTATTTACAATTAACTGTGATCACAAAATTTGACACATTGTCCTGATAAATTCAGAGGCTTTTTTACTTTTTTTTTTCCATTTTTTTCCGTTTAGAAAATACTTTTTCATCTTTTATCGCCGAATAAAGTGTCCGCTCTTTGGAATGTTCGTTATTTAGAGGTTAAACATACAAAAAATTAAGTTTTGGGAGTGGGGATTGGAAAACTGTCCGTTAAATAGAGGTGTCCGCTATTCGGGAGTGTCCGTTATGGAGGTTTTACTGTATTTAAAATATCTCCCCAGGAAGTTAATATTTTTAACTTCTATTTATGATTTCTTCTTAAAGGATGTGATTTTTTTTTCTTAGTTTTCAAAATATTTCTAAAATCTATGCTTAATTTAATAGAAAGTGTTAAATTTTTACTTCCAGTTCGTCAGCTTTTAACACATGAAAAATTAAGCATAGATTTTAGAAAATTTTTGAAAACTAAGAAAAAAAAAGTGACATCCTTTAAGCAGGGATCAAGGACCATCCACAATTTTATGTTATTTACAAATTTTCAAGTTTATCCAAACAACCTTTAGTAAAATAAATTTTATTTTAGTTTTGTTATTTAGTTTGATCCAGACATTTTCTTCATTTTAGGGTGAACATACACCTAACAAAAATGATACAATGATGTCTTTTCTGCCACTAGCTCATATGTTGGAAAGACTTTGTGAAGTAAGTTGGTTTCAAAAATATTTCATTGATTATTTAGTGAAAATTGTGTCTAAATGTAAACTCATTAGTACAGCAGCAATTTTGTATATTTTACGGACAAAATGGAAATAAAATAGTGTAATAAAAAGATTAAGGGATCTTTTGCTCGTTATAAAATATGATGATTCTTATTGAGTATGCATGGCTTAATAGTGTTTTTTCTCTTTTAATATGTTGACAAGACATTATTTTTCTGATCCTATTGCAAGCAATTCATTATTATTAAATACTGTATTTGTATGTATTAATTTGAACTGTACAGTTGATAGCAGTTTAAAAAAATCAGGCTATGCCTCTGGTTTGTTTAGATTAATTATTTTCGTATGTTTTGGAATGTGAGTTTTCCCTGTAATGCTGATTTAATTCTTTATTTGCAAATTAATACATAAAACAAAATAAAATAGTTTAAACTGGAGAGGAGGAATGATCTCATTTAAAAATATTTTTAATAACATTTTGATTGTATTTCTAATTATTTGTAAACTTATAATGAAAAATATTTTTAATTTTATCAGTTTATTCTAAATATTTTTAATAAAATTGTAGGTCACTGTGTACATAAACGGTGGCAGTGTTGGTTTCTTTCGAGGAGATATTCGGCTGCTGATGGATGATATGAAAGCCTTAAAACCTACAGTTACTCCTGCTGTACCCCGCCTTCTGAACAGAATATATGATAAGGTTTGTATTCATTTCTTTAGAAATATTTCAGCAGTTAATTAATAAGGCTGTAGACCTTTCTTATTTATGGTAAATTGAACTTTCATTGAACAAGCCATAAAGCTGAAAAATTATGTTCATTTCATTATCAGAGTGGATAGTTTAGGAAGCTTCACTTACCTTTGTTTCACTGTGCTTCAGTAATATAGTTAATTATTTAATTTTTAATGTGCTTTTTGTTATAACTAATATTTGTTAAACAATAGTTATCATATATAAAATATTTTGATTCTTCTAACACTTTCTATTTAAACAATTTAATTTCTTTTTTTTTTCCGTCTTTCCTGCAATTTTATGTCTGAACTTATAAGCAAACTTATTGCAATCTTCTGATTATTATAGCATAAAAGGACTGCTTTCCATGATTTCATTTTATATAAATAGCACATGTAATTATAACTACTTAAATATATCACAAAAATACTTTTCCAGAATTTTGAAAAATATTCTTTCTTACTTCCAGGTGCAAACTAAAATTAATGGGAGCAAAATAAAAAGGTTTTTGTTTGATTTAGCTCTGAGTATGAAAGAGTCAGAACTTCACAGGTAAGTTTTTATAACTTTTTTATAAATACATTTAGTTTTGAACTTTTTGTTATTAAGTGTTATTTTTTAACTGAGTTGTTTATACTTTGACCATAATGAATTGGCTTGTAATCTGCAAGAGTTGTTATCTATGTAACATGGAAAGAAAATTGTTAAAATGACATAAATGGAAAAGAAATTGCTTTATTTTATAAAAAACTAGGTTCTATTTGTTCGTATTTCTTTTGCAAATTTTGTGACTCGTAAGTCAATGTATTATGATGAAATAATTTTTCAGAGATAAAAATCTTTAGGAGATAACAATTTTATTTTTATAAAATCTTCTTTATTCCACTTTTTGGCCCCACCAGTGGCCGAGAGGTTCGGACCTCTCAACTGGTAGACGGCAGGTGCTGGGTTCGAACCCAATCGCGGCTGTCGGCCTAACCGTTTGGAGTTTTCGTGGTTTTCTTCGAACCTTGCGTAAATACGGGTTAGGTTCCCTTAGAAAGACCCCCACGAAGGGCATTCCCCCCTGGTCCTATATCCCTAGCGCAGATAATCGGACGTCAAAAATCAATCAATCAATCAATTATTCCACTTTTTTGCAATTTTCACCAGTAAAATGAAGTTACAGGAAATACTTGATTTTTGGCTTAACTACTGCCTTCTGACTTAACACTTTATTTCTGAAGATTTTTCTTTTTCTGAATCTTTGTTAATAAGTTTTAATCTTTGTCTACAAATCTGTCCTTGAAAGCTTTATAATATTTGTTAGGTTCATTTCTTCTCCCTCCATTGCATGAATATAAGCATTTACATTATATTTACTATCGTAAAATTTTAAGATAAAAAAACAAATCAAACAGTACAATATTCTATCTGCAGTAACATCTCATAACAAATTTCTAGAAACCTCTGTTAAATTCGTAATAGTAGAGAATTAGTTAATGTAAAATTTCAATATCTCATAATTCAAAACTATACACATTCAATAAAAAGTACCTATTATTGCTACATGTTTATCAAAATCTGGTTTATATGCTAAACATGTCATAAAATGATTAATATGCAGCACATCATTGTGAATTTACTAGTTAGAAATAATCTACATTACTTACATATGTATCTATGTGATACAAACTGCCATTTTCTTCTTCTGAGTTCTAAATGTGTTAACCAATTTGAGAACAACTGGTGGTGCTGTAAATTGTCATACTGTAGTACATAGTCACTTTACAATTTGCTATCACTATAGAAATGAGTTAACATAGTCTAAATTTAATGACAGCCATTGTTTTAAATTTCAACTCTCATAATTCTACTTGTAGACTTGTAGAAGAAGATAATATATGCAATGATTTTTTTTAAGTGTTAACATATTTAAATAACTTTTTTAAAGAAAAAAATATTAAATGTATTTCACTTTTTTTTCTTTCTAGATTTATCATAAGAAACAACAGTATTTGGGATAGACTTGTTTTTAAACCTGTACGAGAAGGTATGGGTGGTCGAGTAAGATTGTTAGTCTGTGGCTCTGCTCCACTTGCAGGAAATGTTCTCACTTTCATCAGATGTGCCCTTGGTTGTCTAGTATGTAAAATTTTTGCCACATTTAATTATCTGTTCAGTAATTTTGTTCTTTTTAATAAGTTGGTAAAAGCTTCTTTTAACCTCAGATAGAGAGAAAAAAAAAAGGGGGGAGGGGATGGGTGGATGGTCAAGATTAATCGGATTTGTTTCTATCTTATAGATGTTTTCATATTCTGCTACATCTGACAAATGGATAAGGAAATCAAAACAATAGCAACACTTTTCCTTTATTTTAATGTAGTTTTTGTCATTTTGCTGGATCAAATATTCCTCAAATATGGAAATTGGATAAGATCAGAGGAAATTTTTCCATAATAAAATATCAGAGAAACTACAATAAAATGTTCAAAATGTATCCCAAAACCTAGAAAAATGATTAGCTACTCTGAAAACTTCAAGTAATTACTGCTACCTGCATGAGTCAAGATTGTGATGTCATGATCTCTAAAGACCAAAGAAACAACTATTTAAAAATTAATAATAATGAAGAAATAAGTAAACTTGAAAAAAATTTTAATTACTGAGTAGCAAAATTTTAGAATATAGAGATAGATTTTTAGATAGTTCTCAATAGACACTTTATTTGATGAGAATCCATTATCTTATTTATTAAAGATTGTTTTTAAATGACAATTTCTTTTGTGAAAAGATTTGTTTTATATTTTAAAATAACTAATTGTATAATCTATTACAAATCATGCAAAAATAACTACACTTTATTTTATTGTTAAATGGTGTGTGCTTAAGACTCAGTAGATTTTTAACCAATGCTTTTGTTTGAAGACAGATTCCAGTTTTGTACAGATAAGGTAATTGGAAAATTATGTGATGCAATATATCAATTGAGATTTTTTTCCCCTTTGGAGAGGAAGGGGGGGGGGAGAGCAGGGAATGAAAAAATGTTATTAATTAGTTATATAAAAAAGTTATTGCTTTTTGAAAATAATTTACATACTTTCATCCTTTTTCTTTTCTTTTTGAAAATGTGTTTGAACTCTTATTTTTGTGCTATCCAGTATTAAAATGATGTGCTATAAATATCTGCATATTTTTTTGTTAGGCATAAATGCTTTATATGTAAACATATACATCTGTTCTCTCTATCCTCCCCCTTTTTTTTCTGCCTATTCTTTCCAAAATATGTTACATTTTATTTTTCACCTTAGGTTATCGAGGGTTATGGCCAAACTGAATGTGTTGCTCCTTGTACTTTCAACATTGTTGGAGATTATTCTGTTGGTAAGTTGTTTTATGTCCTTTGAAATTTAAGTATTTAAGCAATCTTTTGTTTCATATATATATATATATATATATATATATATATATATATATATATATATATATATGTATATATATATATATATATATTAATGAAAACTTTATACTTTTTTTTTTAATTTGTATTATTTTTCTATTTAGTTTGTATTATATTTATTCCTTGACATGCTTTTTGTTCTTTTTATTTTTCAAAAATTCTTAAAATTATAAAATTATGAGACATTTAACTGGATTAAAATAAAAAAATCTAAGCTAACTTTAATTTTTTTTTTTTTTTTTTTTTTTTTTTTAAGTAGCTTTAAAAGAGACCCCTCCTTTGTAGAAAATTCCTGTGGTTCGTTCAACTACAAATTAAAAGGGATTCTCTTATCAAAATAGGTTTATCTCCCAAATCACAAAATCTCGTAATTAATTTGTAGGGAAATTTAAAACATCACCATTGTGTAGCTAGTATTATTGTAATTTTTTTTTTAAAAATAAAAAATCGTTGTCTGATATTATGTGTTGCATTTTCAAAAGTTATTTTTCTAAAATAAAGTAAATTGTTTTTGTCAGATGGTCTTAGAAGGTACAGTATTCAGTGTAAATGTTAAAGATCCACTGAAACATGAACCAAACTTTGGTAATCTTCTTAATTTCAGGCCCCAAACAAAAAATTTCCAAAGGAAGAAACAAGATTTTTGGAATACAGATAGTTTTGGTTGAGTTTCAGTTTGGCTGAATTTTCCACAGCAGTTTTGCCAAAAATGATTGCTTGGCAAAGCCCAGATTTTGGGCCAAAAATGAAACTGTATTTTGGGTCAATTTCTAATAAATGTATTGTATTGTAATCTTTTCATCAATTGCATGGAAAATTTCTGTTAAAAACAAGATTCTGTTATACATAGTTTTATTATATTTTTAAAACTCAACAAATTTTGACTTTTTTGCCTTTTTAATTAAAATTTAAGGGTCAGTTAGAAGAAGGAGAAAGGCTAGTACATTGACACCAAAAATCTGTTTTCTGATGGCAAAAATGTAATTCTGATAAATATAATAGGTAAAAAGTAATCCTCTTTAGACTTTTCCTCCAGATTTCCTTTAAATATGGAATTTTGTGTTTGGTGAGGATTATTGAAGTACCCTTTAAATCTATTACTGTATGTGTGCTGTAGCAATTTATTTTAATTTTAATCTTTGAAAGTATATTTAATTAAATGTTTGACAAAATAACATTTTTTTCTAAAATGTCTCCCATATAGGGAAAAAAAAATGAAACTTTGAGTATATGTAGAGCTTGTAGAGGTATAATTTTTTTCATTCTTTTAAAACCTTAACTCTAAGAGGGTAAATTTTACTCCCTGAATTTTTCTTGGCTTTATTTCTTTTAAATAGTATGAAGTGGGGGGAGGGGGAAATCAACAAAAGTTACTTCTTTTTATTAGTTTTATTAAATACTTACAAATTTGAACTATTAATATTTTAATTTTATTTCTCGGCCCCCCCCCCCCCCAAGAAAACAAAAATAAATAAATAAATAAAAATAAATAAATAAATAAATAAAAATAAATAAAAATAATTAAATAAATAACTGTTTTTGTCTTAGTATTTGCTGAACAAATGAACATATTTTACACCAGAGATTTTGCATGATCAAATGCGATTTATCTGATTTTATTTCTTAACTGAACTTGAAAATGTATTTTGTTAATAAATTTTGTTGCTTTTTTTGCGATTACTTTTAATGTATTGCAATTAACATTCTAGCCCAAGTTGGTCCACCAATATCTTGCTGCTGGATTAAGCTTGTAGATGTTCCTGAAATGGAATATTTTGCATCAAATAATCAAGGAGAGGTAATCTAAGTTGTTAAGTCTTAAAATTGTTTAATTATGCCGATGATTTAAATATTATGTGGTTTGACATTTATTCTTTAATCCTAGGTCTGCATAAAAGGGAATAATGTATTTAAAGGTTATTTCAAAGATCCAGAAAAGACAAAAGAAACAATAGATGATGATGGGTGGTTACATACAGGAGATATTGGAGAATGGCTTCCAGTAAGTTAACTTTCTATTTTATTAATTATTAATGCTTGCAGAAAATCTGTTTTTCCCCCTCACATAAAATTAATTTAAAATTGTATTGTTTTGAATGTTTTTTTAACCATGTATTCTAAAGTATGTTATTGTCAACCGCTTTTACTAAACGTACATATACATGATCACTACATAGTGTGGGAAAATATTTTTATTTTACTAGCACAGTAATTTCCATTATTAAAGTAAAAATCGGCAGATAATTTATTTCTTTGGAAATATTAATAAACTTATTTTATAACATATAGTCAAGTATAATATATACTTAAAGAAATATATATATAAAGAAAATTTTAACAGCTTAGTACATCTGAATAGGTAAAACACATATCTTACTCTAAAATAAAAGCATTTGAAAAATTCCTACTTGGATGACAATTTTTTCAACAACAAAAGAAAACTTATATAGTTTTCATGTTAAAACAAAACCCACTGTACTGATATCACATTATGCTGCAAAAGTAGGTAGTTTTGAATAATAAAGAAAAATTATTTGGGAGTTGAATTAATTATCTTCCGACTCATATTTATATATATATATATATATATATATATATATATATATATATATATATATATATAACTGTATAGAGCAAATTCTTCCTGTTTTCAATTATTTTTCTGTTTTGTTCTAAGCTAAAAGAAAAGGAAAATAAAATCTATTTTTAAAATACTGTTTGATAAAGTTTTCATGTTAAGTGCAATATATTTTAGTTTCTAATTTACATTATGCTTGAAAGCATTTTTTATCAATAATATGGTTATTTTGAAAATATCTGCTATATGTCACACTATGCTGTAAAAGTAATTACTAGTTTCGAATAATGAAGAAAAATAATTTGGGAGCCGGGTTGATTATCTTCAGACTCATAAAGTTTTTTGTTATAACTGTATAAAGCAAATTTATAAAACAAATCCGAATTTTGTCGAAAAATCGGGATAAAACAGCGTATTTCAACAAACAAGCTCGGAGGGGAAAAGTAAAATTTGTCAAAAAAAAAAGTAAATTTTGCCAAAAAATCTCAATAAAACGACAAAATTCGCCAAAAAATTTGTGAAAAACGCTAATTTCATTAAAAAATACAAAAAAAAAAAAACAACAGATTGCATCAAAATATTGCAGAAAACAATGCAGATTTCATCAAAAGTCGCGAAAAAACACTATTTTTGTAGAAAAATTACGAAAAAAACAACAGATTTTGTCAAAAAAAATAGCAGAAAGCAATGCAAATTTCATCAAAATTCACAAGAGAAACAGCAAATTTCGTCAAAAGTTAGTGGAAAGCAATGCAAATTTCACCAAAAATGATGTAAAAACAGCAAATTTAGTCAAAAAATTCTAAAAAAACGAAAAAACGGTAGATTTCATCAAACGATCACGATAAAATGGCAAATTTCATCAAAAGATAGCGAAAAAACAAAAATTTTCACCAAAAAATTGCGATAAAACGGCAAATTTCATCAAAATACTCACACAAATTTTTCGGGGAACCTATACTTTTCATCTGGGAACCTTACAATTTTTAGAATTTTCAAGCCCTGGACATTTATTTTTTCAACTGTTGGTCATAGACACATAATTTCAGTTTTAAAAATGTTTCAAACAAAATAAATATTCATGTTGTGGCATTGTTTAAAGTAAAGATAAATTTTATAAAAATTAAGACATCCACCTTTTTAGAAGGTCCCCCAATCCTTATAGTTGTACTTGGTAAAAGTTAACACTTATTAGTATAACAGATATAACACTAAAGTTTGACTTCTGTACTACAAAAATTGATGCAGTTATTAAGTTTCAAAGTTTGAGATTTTTGCACATGATATTGTCTTTTAATGTAACATCAGTTAAAAAATGAATTAAAAGTAATTAATAAGTAAAGTAATTTGAATCGAAATCAGTGTGCAATGCCAATTGTACTGCAAAACCACCTTTAACCAGTATCACCAAATCGGAGTATGAACAAAGAATTATTTCTCTCTAAGAATTTTAACTGATTTTCAGGGGTCATATACAAAGCGAAGAATGGAATATTAAAATTAAACAGAAGAACATTGCACTCTGAATTAGATCTCAAATTACTTTAATTCATTTTTTTTCTTGATCCCTTAATAAAAGACAAATTCATGTGCAAAAAAACAAACTTTGAAATTTAATAAATTTGTCAATTTTTGTGTGACTGAAGCCAAACTTTTTGTGTTATATCTGTTATGATGTGTGTAAACTTTTCCTAAACATAACTATAGGGATTGAGGCACCATATAAAAAGTTAGATTTTATACTTTTTATAAAATCAATTTTTTACTTTAAACAATGCCACAACATTAATACTTACTTCATTTGAAACAGTTTGTAACTGATACTATAGGTCTAGGACCAACATTTGAGAAATTAAAAATTGACGATAAATAACATTGCACTCTGTACAGAGAATTGCATGTTATAAGATTGTGTTATAAAGATCTACTGTACTGTATTTCTATTTTTTAATATTCATAATTTATAATTACATATGCATTAATTCTGTTCATGAAAGTTTTAATTAATAGATGAATATTAGATTAATTTGTTACCTTAACTCATGCATTATATTAAAATTCTACTCCAGAAAAAATTGTGTTTTTTATAATATATGTAGGCAGAAATATGCCCATGATTGGTTTGTAAGCCTATGTTAAAAAAATAAGTGGATTGAAATCAATATATATGTTGCTTTTTCATTTTTCCCTTTGTATTTTATTTTCTGCTTTTTTGTGTTTAAAATATTTCAGTGTTGCAGCTTAGTCTCTTTTCAAGTACATTAACAAATCAAGCATAAAAAGATTTAAACTTCATAAGTTTGTAGCACTGCGTCTGATTCGGACAGAGTGCAGCCCTTGAAAGTCATGCTGTTTTTCTATCTTTTATTTATTTTATTTTACTTTTTAATCTCTTCCAAGCAGTCATTTGACTTAATGTGTTTTTTGCTGCTTTATTTATAGTTAACATCCATTTCTCCTTCTATTTGGTGGTGCATTTGTGTGTATGTACCAGGTGTCCTGAAAAGGACTGAACGATTTTAAAAATCAATAACTTGCAAACTTTTACAGATATTTAAAAAATTCTTGCACGAGAGTCATCTAAAAGGTCAAAAGTTTTTTTCCTGCGATTCTGAATTTTAGTTCGAATTACAAACCATAGATGGTGCTGAGAGCGGTAGGTGCTTAGAGCACCTGGACCTTGTTTGTAAGAGTAGCGTCATGAGATCAAGTACGCATGCTCAGTGGAAGAAAAGTGGAGGATGGAAGAAAACGCGTGCAACCCTGAATTTTATGCTTGGCGCTTCCTCGCCCTTTGGTTATTTTTATCATTGCTATTATTATTATTTTAATGCGCGTTCTTACGAATCCGAAATAGATAAACAAAGCAAATTTTCTTCTTTTTTAGAACGAGTCTCGAATATAGTAAATTTTGTTTATTTCCATTTTTGTCCCTATTGTGAAAAAAGTTGCACTGTGAAATTCATAGCTCATTTAATATTTATTTTAAATTTATTACTTAGAATAAATATTTATCTATTTAATTTATATTTTCTAAAAGTATAGTGAATGAATTGAAACCATTTATAACATAAAATATTTATATATATTATATTGCATTATTTAGGACAATCGATTTCACTTTAATCTTAAAAATTAAATTTTTATATATTTTGAAATAGGAAAACATGACTTCCACTTTTTTGCCTTTATAATTTTATTAATTAATTATTATTATTTTTATTATTATTATTATTAGAGTAAAAAGATTCTCAAAAGTATTAATGTTTCCAAAACATAAATATTCCATAATGATCAATGAAGTCTTTTTGAGTTTTCAAAAAAATTATCTGCTAATAATCTCAATGAAAGTTGTAAGAATATATAGGAAATATATTAAGGACAGAAATCAAATGACAGCTCATTTGACCGTGTCTGTTTATTTTGTTATTATTATTATTTTGTTTGTTTGTTATTTGATTTATCCAATCAGGAATAATTTATAATTTATTGCTACTGCAGCTTTTAAGAAAACTTTTAATGGATTAAAATATATATGTATATTATATACATACACTAATTTTTTGAATTAAAGCGCTTCATAGTTTGATATAGTTCGATGTTATTATTGTTATTAAAACATAAAAATAGAAACTATCTTGCAGTAGAGGATTAATTTTATAAAAATGAACCTGCAGCAAGTTATTTTTAGTAGTTAGATATTTTTATGCTATTAAATTACGACATGGAAATATTTTAAACGTAATTTTATTCGATGTTATTTCTAAATTAAAATCTAGGTTTCTTTTTAATTATTAAAATATAGCCCTTAAATTATGTTAAATATTAAAACTTAATTTCATTGAGAAAAATTGATGTAAAAATACATAATATTTTATTAACTAACATAATATATTATAAATAAATAAATTAATTAAATATTAAAACGTAATTATTTGGAAAGAATCGGTAAAAAAAGAATAATTTAAAAAAAATCTGAAATAAGTTTATTTTGTAGCAAAATATAGTGATCCAATATTTTAAAACCTTAAATGTGCACATATAGAACTAACCATAAAATATAAAATTTTTGCTGAAAATTTTGAATTTAATTATTTTTCCTATTTTTCTCATTATGAGACCGTTATATAGATTTAAAAAAAATAATAATAAAATAAATTTTAAAAAATCATAAAAATAAAAAATATCGTACAGTGAAAGGTATTTTCATAAAAATGAATACTGTAATAAGTTATCTGTAGTAATTAGATATTTTTATATTATTAAATTAGTTTTTAAAAATTTAAAAAAAATCATAAAAATAGAAAAAATTGTACAGTGAAAGGTTAATTTCATAAAAATGAATGCTGAAATAAGTTACCTCTAGTTATTAGATATTTTTATATTGTTAAATTACAATTTAAAAATATTTAAAATGTAATTTTATTCGATGTTATTACATTAAAATTTTTGTTTCTTTTTAATTATCAAAATATAGCTCTTGGATGATATTTAATATTAAAACTTAATTTCATTTAAAAAAAATCTAAAGAAATACAATATTTTATTAACTGATAATAAGTTATTAATAAATAAATTAATTAAATTAAATATTGAAACTTAGTTTTTTTTTCTTTTGAAAGAATTAATTAAAAAATAGAGTAACTTTTAATAAATCAATGAGGGGGGAAAAAAGTAAAATGTTCCTTTTTAATTATCAAAATATAGCATTTGGATGATATTTAATATTAAAACTAAATTTCATTAAAAAAAATAAATCTAAAGAAATACAATATTTTATTAACTGATAATAAGTTATTAATAAATAAATAAATTAAATTAAATATTGAAACTTAGTTTTTTTTTCTTTTGAAAGAATTAATTAAAAAATAGAGTAACTTTTAATAAATCAATGAGGGGAAAAAAAAGTAAAATGTTTTTTTTTTTAATTATCAAAATATAGCATTTGGATGATATTTAATATTAAAAGTTAGTTTCATTAAAAAAAAAAAAAAAAAAAAAAAAAAAATCTCAAAAAATACATTTTATTAACTGGTAATAAATTATTCAAAAAAAAAATAAGTGTAACTTATAATAAATCAATGAAGAAAAAAAAAATAAAAAAGAGAGAGAAATCCATCTCGGGGATCGAACCCACAACGTTGGGGTTACGAGACCTGTATGCTAACCATTACACCAAACCATCTGCGAAATCGATCAACGAAACGACTTTTTTGACCTGGAAACAAGTTCATAAAAGAATTTGGCATTTGGCATTCTTGTATTCCTCGCCAAACCTATTTTGATTACTTATGACGGAAAAAGGGGGAAAAAAAATACTTGTGATGCGATTCCACCAAAACAACGCAAGGATATAGATACAATTTAGTCATACCAATAAAAATAATTCAAATTATATGTATATACATAAAATATAACGAGAAAATGATGGGATATTTGCTCGTGCTGGCAGAATGAAAACGAAACTTACGGAAGAAAAAAAATATTTTTGCATGAAAATTGCGATATTCGTAGGCAAAATTATATTTATATCCATAATATAAACATTTTTGAACATGAAAATTGATGTTACAAATCGAAAAAAGCATGAAAATATTATGAATGATGATGATTTTAAAACCTTCTAATTTCATCCCATGTAAAGTCTATGGTAGCTCTGCAGTCGATCGCCTGCGGCGGTTGAAAACAGATAATGTCCAATCAGAATTTATTGCCATCATGTCGCAACTCTTACCGAAGGATATAGGAACACTATAGGTGCTGTGTTGAGACGGATATTGACGTCACTTGGCACTGAAGCAAAATAAGGAGGTTAAGGCTGTGGAGTGGATCTTATTCGAAAATGAACTTTTGCTTTTACCGTCCGATTTTGAATGCAATCCATATAATTTTGATTTTGCTGGCTACAGTGCAATAATAGAAAAAATATTGTTTTTATGGGTACGACTCCTTTGAAATCGAAATGCGTGAAACAACAACGTTCGAATTACCGACTTTTATTTTTTTTTACATTCCAAGAATGTAAGTACTTTTGAGAACAGGATATCTTATTTATCTATTTATTTATCTGGGTATCTTTTAAACCTTTTTTTATCTCGCCTAGTCATGTCCTGTATTGTATATTAAGTATGTGAGATTAACAGTTCATTTACAGGTACACCCAAAAGATTGTATCACATCATAGTCTATAGGGAAAATCGCTTGCAGTGTATATTAATGAAATACACTATTTCAAATGTATTGAAACTGATATAAATCACTGAATTTCAGTATAAGATGATTATGATAGAATAGGGTATTTGGTATTTATAGCATTTAACGTTCATTTACAGGGGCACACAAAAAGAAATCGGTTAATGTACTATCTTTAAGTAATAATTACTGGAAATGCGTTTTCAATTTCGGCATGCACTTTTAAATTTAACTGTTTTTTAGATACGTAAGTAATTATATAAATGCATATCACCTATACTCGTCTCTGGTCCGTCCGTCCGTCTGTCTGTCCGTCCGGCAGTGCAAAAATTACTCTGTCGAATCGTTTGAAATTTTAAATATATATTTGTTGAAGAATTTTGTCCATTTATTTCAAATTTTATGAAAATCGGATGTGTATTTCCAATACAGGGGCAGTCAAAAGTATTTCGTTACATTATGGCCGATGGGGGGAAAAGTTTCAAGTGCTTTTTGATGATATTACACCAGTCCGAACATAATGAAATTAATATGCATTTATGAATTAAACTAAAATACAAATGATGTAGAATATGCTGCACAAAGAATAGTTATTATTCATTTACAGGGCCACACAGAATAATTATGTAACGTAACGGTATAGAAGGGAACATACTTTGCGGCATATTTTAATTTTGTTACACATATAATAAAATTGTTATAAGTTGCTTAGGTTTATTACGAGTTACTTACTGTGTAATAGAAAATACGAAGCATTTACAGGGACACACAAAAGATTTCGGAAACTATGCTTCATCAAAAATGCTGTATGCTAACGATAATTGCTTGAAATTTTTAGTTTTGATATGATTTTTTTTTTAAGTTTCACTAAATTTTTGCATGTTAAGCTGTGTATATAATTGGTGCAAATCATATACAGGGCTACACAAAAGAATTCGCACCCCTTACTAAATGTGTAAGTAAATAAATTAAAGGTGGTTTGTAAATGAGTTATGTATTTTTTATGTTAAACAGCTTTAAGTATATTACGATATGTTTAAAGAATAGAAATGAAATGATATACAGAGGCACTCAAAAATTGGATTAATAGCCGGCTCCGGGTGGTAATCTCTGGAAGTGTGATTTCATCAGTTTAAAGCATGTTTTGGTTTTAAATAGATTTTAGCCAAATAGTGGCGTGTTTTTAAAGATAGTAGGTAAACTACAGGGCTATACAAAAGAGTTCAAATATGCTTCTGTTTATTTAAATAAATTGCTAAATGTCAAATTTCAACTTAACATGTGTTTTTAACGCTTTCCAACATAGTTGAAAGTGTTTATGATTTCTATTTAGTTAGCCGTCTGCCTGTCTGTCTTTCCAAACTCTAACTTGCGTTGAATAAATTGAATTGGTCTGTAAGTGCGTTGAAAAGTATGTTAATGAGATTTATTATGCCGTCTTGGGTATTGTAAACAAATTATGCATAATTCATTATTCATTTACACAGACACTCAAAACAATTCCATTACATTATATTCTGTGAGGATAATTATATATGTCACACTTATATTCATCATATGGAATGTTCTTTTATCTATACGCTCATAATAGCGCAAAAACTACCCAACATAATGCTTTGAATTATATATACTCGTTGCAGAATTTTCGTTACTCATTTAAAGTTTTATGAAAAGCGAATCAAAGCTTAAAAGGATATTAAAAAATGTTTTCTTCATTCTATTAAAACCTATCATGCGTGACTAATTCAATGATATCCAATGATAGGTGATGATTCTAAGTTGCCATAATGATTATGGCTCATTTAAGATGGAGGTACTATTATTTCCCTATTACCATGAATTTAATATACATAATCGTAATAAATTTTGTATTTAGGTATTTTTTCAAAAGAGTGCAACAGCTATTGCACCAAGTTTTCAATGTTTATACTATAAATATTTGTTGTTCTAAAGAATAAACCATTTCTGCATTTTTTTTTACAAGATATTACATAAAACTCTACCAAAGAACTTCTTTAAAAGAACTAGCATTTCTTAGAATGTAACAAAATTTTTAAAATAGCAAAATTCATTAATTAAAAAAAAAAAAAAAAATTACTAAATTGTTTTACTTTGTTTTAAAATATGATGCACAAAATATTCTTTAAATTAGATGATAAAAAGTAATTTAATCCGAGAAAATACAGCTTTCTTAAATATAAAATCGTCTGCAAAACTCGTATGCTGCTCGTTAAATTCATGCCCAGTTTCAATCGCTGCTATTACGTAAAAGGACTTATTATTTCCATAACAACACATTTCATTGAAATAATACCGACTGAGTCCAAGATCGGGCTTCATGTCGAGTACACAGGTCAAATGTATGTTGTTCTATAAAAACAAATAAACAAAAGTTCAAAATCGGGCCCTAAGAGCAAGATTACATTGTCAAACGAGACCCACTCCACAGTTTTAACCTCCTTATTTCGCTTCAGTACCAAGTGACGTCAATATCCATCTCAACGCAGCACCTAGCGCTCTCAGCGCCATCTATTGTTTGTAATTCGAACTAAAATTCAGAATCGCAGGAAAAAAACTTTTGACCTTTTTGATGACTCTCGTGCAAGAATTTTTTAAATATCTGTAAAAGTTTGCAAGTTATTGATTTTTAAAATCGTTCAGTCCTTTTCAGGACACCCGGTATATATATATATATACGCCATGGACAGTAAGTATATAATGCTGTAACTATGAAGAATATCAGGGTTATCCAAAAGGTATATGGCACATACCAGTGTATACCCTCCTCTGCATTTCTACTCTTCTTCCTGCGATACAAATCTCTGTTTACGTGAAAGGATAATGGGTTATATTGTAGATATTTTAAAGCTATAAGAGTTTTTAATTTTGCCCATTTTTTGGTTCTAAGCTGCACTATAGAGCTAGAACATATGCTTGTAATTTCATCTTGATGCTACTTATTGAAATTTTTAGCAATGCTAAAATTTTATATGTGTCTTTGACTCATTTATGTTTATTATCCATGACAAATAATTAATAAAAGATTAAAACTTTATTAGAACTCCAAAGATGTCTCTAGATTTTAACTATTAGATTTACTATAACCAATCCTACTTCCAATAAGTAGTTTGTCAAAAGAAAAATTACTCTGTAGTGAAATTTATCTTTTTTTTCTATAAAAGTTGATTATATGTAACTATAAAGCTTTTTATATTAAACGTTTTGTTTTAAATTAAAATAATTTATTTTGTGTTCATTGTTTAAATGATTATTTGTTCTTATTTAAATATAATGTAAAATTGTTTTTTTATGTTCTTTCAGAATGGAGCTCTGAAAATTGTTGATAGAAAAAAACATATTTTTAAATTAGCTCAAGGGGAATATATAGCTCCTGAAAAAATAGAAA
This sequence comes from Maratus speculifer, assembly GCA_964019185.1. Lineage (NCBI taxonomy): Eukaryota > Metazoa > Arthropoda > Arachnida > Araneae > Salticidae > Maratus > Maratus speculifer. Next base: position 369,781,779 of record OZ025290.1, on the reverse strand, counting down.
ACATTTACATATCCAGTCCATATGTATCTCAAATATTTGTTCATGGAGAAAGTCTACAAGTAAGTTCATTTTATAATAATAGTGTTGTCTGATTCCCATAAGGAAAATCCTAGAACTGGCTCTACCTCCTGTTGCCAGGGTAACTGGTCAGTTGATTTAATTTTATGAAAGTCCAACATTTTATTTTCTCACTAATTTCTTCTCATTCAATGGATCAATCCATGAATCATTGTATAGGGTGAACATAAAAAAATTTCTTCAATATATGGACATCTAGCAGCCTAACTGTTCAACCAATTTATAAGAAATTTTAGATACGCTTATTTGAAGGTGTGCACTTGAGATTGGGATAATTTAAAATAATAGAGCTCTTATGGTTACAGTTACAGTAAAAAAAAAAAAAAAAAAAAAAAAAAAAAAAAAAAAAAAAAGAGCAGGTGTAAAACACTTGCAAAAAAGACCATTGCGAGGAATGAAGGATTGGCTACCAGACATGTTTTTCAATAGCAATTTTTTTTTTTTTTTTTTTTTTTTTTTTTTTGTTAGTTAACTGAGTAATATTGTAATATTTGTTTTAAAATGTGTTTTTGAAGTTGTGTTTGTGCACACATAATAAAAATGTAATAATTTGTTTTAGAGTGTCTGAATATTACACTACATAGGAATTAATTAGGACCGAGTGCCACAATATTCAACTGGCAATTTTAGTCATATGTGCATTGTTCCAATGCCATTTATTTATGTTTTTTCAATACACTGATAAATTTGCTTAAAAAAATCGTTTTGCCATTAAAAAATTTTGAAATTTTTCTGCTGTAACCATTAATAACTGTGCAGCCTTATGAAAGTTTTTTTTTTCTTCCTTTTTATGATTTGTTTTAATTTCTGTTTACTCTTTTGTGTATTTTTTGAATGATAAATGTAATTAACAGTAAACTTTTTTGAATAAATTCTTTTTAGATGATAATTGTTATCAGTTTATTTTTTAATTAAATATTGAAAACAGTAAATTCTGTCTAGAGCAGACTGTGTCTAAAATAAGAATCGGTCTAATGCAGTATGGTTTTAAAGTCGCATGGAAAGATTTCAATACAGTAAATTCCGTCTGTATCGGAATTCTGTGCATGATGTAACACTTCTTGTTCCTTACAGATTTTGTCTTAGGGTTTACTGTATCGATATCTATATCTCTATTTAATTATTGATTAAATAATGCAATATAAAAGTTTTCAGACATATTAAAATTTGTCGTTTTGCTTTATTTTGCTTACTGCTTTACTTATCTTGCAATACACATTGAGTGCCGCAGTGACTGATACTGAAGCGTGGTGCTGACTGATACGGAAGCTAAAAAAATTGTTTTATGATATTAAGATGATTTAATTATTATGGAAGTATAAATCTTGTAACAAATAAAAGTTAAGTATAAATTTTAAATAAATTTTCAGTAATTACTTAAAACAATATATATTTTTTAGTTTTATGTCGTATTTTAAACAGTCACTGGTGAATGGCGCTATCTAAACGGAAAATTCAGTGTCTGTCACTAATAACTAACATGGTGCTTAACATGTTAAGTTTAGACTAGTGAGCTACGCCCGCTAGCTGGGCCACTTTTTCCAAACGAACCTCGATATTAAGCAGTATATAATAAGCAAAAAAATTCATTTAATAAGCAAGTCTTGGAGTTCGAATCCTCAAGCACAAAAAAAAGTAAATTAAAGAGCTATAGTTGTTATACGTCCATTATCCCGTTAAAAATATGTGATTTCGCACAGTGGGCGCTACGCGCTCACCGGCACTACGCACCATGGTCGCCATCGTCCCGTTAAAAATATTTGGTTTTGCACAGTTGGCGCTGCGCACCCATAAGACATTTTCTCGTATTTTTTGGTTCATCAGAAACAGACTTTTACGCAGATTCTGAATATGTAATCAGTTTTTTCTACTTTAAAAACTGTCTGTATGATGGTTTAAGAAAAAACGCGCAAAAAAAAGTTTTGGTATTAAAAACTGCAAAATACTGCTATTAAAAAAAATAAGAATTTCATTAATATCACAAACAACATAACTAACAAATATTTTTGGCAGCTCGTTTTCCGTTTATACTAACAGAAATTAGTATTAATCGCGTAAATCTTAGGTTACACAATATTCGTGTATGCTACCAAAAAGAAAAAGTATGAAAATAAACCGTGTTTAACATTTTTTGCCAATTAGTTCTTTTTCAAAGAACCGAAACGAAAGAAAAAGTTGTTTTCCCGGGAGAAAAAAGAGGTTTTCGACTGCTTCTTCTTTTAGCCAAAGGGGAAAAGTTCAGGTCGTTCACCGTAAGGTGGCACAGTGTTCTGCCTGAGAGCTCCATTTGGAAAATTAGACGTTTTCCGTTCCGATTCCCGACCGGTTTTTAATTCATAACTTTTTTAATTTTGGTCCCACAGTCTCGAAAATGCCCGAAATGACTTTCCCGGAATTTTTCGAATCGAAAGACACCTCTCGCGACTTCCTACTCGCCCGCGTTGCGAACTGTAATCGGCTTCAAGCAGACAGACAGAGGCGCACAGATTTTATTAGTATAGACAAGCTGTGGATTTTTGATGTGATAAATGACAACAATTAACACAAATGCTGACATGAATTAAAATATACTAATTTATTTCAGAGTTGCCTTGTAGCTATCGTAGTGCCAGATAAAGAAAATTTGCTTATTTGGTGTAAAGAAAAGGGTATCTCTGGTTCTTGGAATGACATATGTAAAAACAAGGTATGGTTTCATGTTTGCTTGTTCAGTTAATTTGTACTTTATTTGAGATTATTAACTTTCTTTTTATTAGTTTTTGATTAATGAATGGGTGAAAGTTTGAAATCTTGTGAAAGCATTCTGTTTTTATACTTGTCAACACTCCATTTATTTTACATTTGCTTGCAAGTGTCGTTGTCTGACTACTAATGGGTCTTAAGTTGCACTAAATCCACTGAATCCTACATTTTAATATTAAGAATATTACAATTAATAAAATAATAATAAATCCTAAAATTTATTTTCAATAAATTTCTGCTTCTGAAATAAAAATTCTTCTGAAATAACTAATAAACACAATGTCACTTAAAGAGCCTTGATGCAATTCTTTTACAAATATAAAAGGCTGTACATTCAAGCAGCTTTACATGTATATGTATTTTTTTTTTTTTTTTTAAACTATTCTTCAAAGTTGAAAAAGTTTACAAGTAATCAAATTCAAATGTTGAAAATTGAATCTCATAAGATATTCATTTTATTGTTATTGCATAAAGTTTCTATAGTAAATGTAACATTCATATTCTATGGCTCTTACACGATGCCTAGGGGTGGGTGGGTGGGGGGTGGGGGACTCTACTTTCTTACCGCCTTTCACTCTCACAGACACACAACTTCAGAAATTTACGTGTAATGGAATATGACAATATTTACACCTCAGACGCTATTTAAAAAAAAAAAAAAAAAAAAAAATAGATATTGTTAATATATTGATTTTTTATTTTAAGAAAATGTATTTTATTTTAAAAGTAATTATTCAACAAATTTATTTTTTAAAACTGCATAAGCATTTGACTCACTAGTGAAAATTTTTGGTCACAGTCAAAATTTCTCTTTAGACAGAGACAGTGAAAATTGCTATCTCAGAAAAGATTTAAAAAAAAATAAACAAATGTAAAAATAGAAAACTAACAATAACTATGTTTTATTTACTTTTTACTTGTATCATGGATGCTGGAAGGTAAGATATGCCAGAAATATTTTTGTTATTAAAATAAATAAATAAATAAATAAATAAATAAATAAAAATAAACACAATTAGGATATTTCAGTAGAATAAAGAAAAATTAAAAGTTATGTATAGTTTCATGACAAGTAGGACTCTATTTATTTTTAAAGAATATGAGTTATTTATTTATATGATAAGTCATATGTGTTTGTTAATAACTTTTATATTATCGTTTTATTTAGTTTAAAAATATATTTTTATAGGCTGTGAAGAATTTAATTTTAGAAGATATTACTACCTTAGGAAAGAAGGAAGGTCTAAAATCATTTGAACAAGTAAGTTAATTTTACCAATTTTGAAAAATGTATTTATATTTTATATATATATTTGTATATGTATGTTTGTAATCAATTTCAACTCTTGTATGCTCGTTAGTATGCCGAGTAAATGTTTCCTGCATTTGTCCTGAAATTTCATCTACAATCAGTACTACCCATGTAAGGATTTTATAGATAAAATGCAATTTTCTTTTTCTAAAATATGTAAAATTTTGTTTACTCTACAGATTATTGCAAATAAGTATATTGTTTTTGCATGAATAAACATGTTAAAATTTTTTTGTCACAATAGCGTTTAATGATGTTATGCAAGTGTTATGTTTTTCAAAAATTACAAGAAAACTTTATTAAACTTTATTACAAGATAGTCAATACAGTAAAATGGTAAATGGATCCAATTTTCTATGCAAAGGTGTTATTTCAAAATGATTGAAAAATGATTTAATTTCTAATCTGTTAAAGATGAGTAATCACTATAATTTTAAAAAATATAATAAGGTACAAAAAAAATTGCAATTATGAAATAACGTTCCTAGTAATTAAAAAAATTACTTCTTTAATTTTTATGATTTTTCTTGACAAAATTGGTCAATTAGAGAATTTTTTTTTGTTTGATCTAATAACCTTTTAATATAATAATAATAATAATCTTACTTACCCTGCATGTTTTTGTTATTAAGGGGGGCTCAGGGGTTGAAAACTTTTCAAAAAATCGATTTTTTTTTAATGATCTAGTTTGATTATTCAATTAATTCTTAACTCAATGCAAAAAACCTCATAAAAATGTTAGCATTTTTAATGTAGTTATAAGCATTTATGTATCAATACTTACATAGCCGCATCCATATAATTTCAACTTTAAGTCGTGTTTTCTCAAAACTTGATTTTTAACGACTAACATCAAGATTTTTTAAAAAAAACTATTTGATGGAATGGCTTAATTTTTTTTTTTTTTTGCATGCATATAACATCATAATCTAGATTATGAATTAAGGATATAACTATCACTTAATAAAAACAGTATTAAAAAATCTCTCAAAGTTGAAAATTTTAAAAAACCCTAAAAGATACAACTTTTTTTCTATTAAAAATACTCAAAATATTAAACTATCTAAAATATATTAATTAAACTATCTAAAATATATTAATTCATAATCTAGATAATAATGTTATATGCATGCCAAAAAAAAAAAAAAAAAAAAAAAAAAAAGCCATTTTATTAAATAGTTTTTTTTTAAATTTTGGTGTTAGTCATCAAAAATCAAGTTTTGAGAAAACGCGACTTAAAGTTGAAATTACATGGATGCGGCTATGAAAGTGTTGATACATAAATGCTTATAACTCCGTTAAAAATGCAAATATTTTTATGTGGTTTTTTGCATTGAGTTAAGAATTAAATGAATAATCAAATTAGATCATAAAAAAAAAAAAAGATTTTTTGAAAAGTTTTTAACCTTTGAGCCCCTTTAACTAAATTATTATAAAGGGAGAAATCTGCTTGTACCACTTTTTCATATCATTTAAATATTGTTTCATCAGTGAAAATAGGAGCCATATACAAATTGAAGATGGCATTCTCTATGTAAAAACTGTTAATATATTTGAAAAAATTTCATTAGACATGCATCTAAATAAAGCATTACACAGGCAGACATTATAAAGGAACAAACATCCTACATGTGTAAATTACACACACACACACACACACACACACACATATATATATATATATATATAAATAATGCCATGTTAATACAATTATTTATTCATTTTGATATGGTTTACTTAAATGATTTTACATAATTTAACTAAAGTAGGTGACTGAAATTTCCCATATACTCATTCCAATAAAGCAACAAAATGAAACTTTTTTTTTTTTTTTTAAACTGTTAGTTACTTTGCAGCAACAATAAATGATAAAATCAAAACATGCCGCAAAACTAAATACAGAATGATGTACATAAAGACCACTTTATTGATATAATCCCGGGAGCAGAAATGGCACAACACTGCAATGCACATTGCAGACTCTTTGAGAACGTCTGCAGACTATTTTTCAACAATTAATAGTAATAATAACAATAAAAGCTTGCTAGAAATCATTTGCCATGTGCCATTGTAATACAATCCACAACACATTCGACTGGCAAAGTTCTGATTTACATTGAGCTATAAATTGGGGACAGTTCTGAAAAATTTAGGAAATCATTTCCATAAGTAAAAAAAAAAATTCAGTCTTAAATCTGAAAATTTGGACATAAGATGTATCGTGTATTTCGACAAATTGTCTGTACCTTCCCTCCTCCCCCAAGAAAAAAATTAGTTAATTAATCTAAAAAAATATTGCTAATTTCACCGTAGATCTCAGGGAAAACGCAAATTTTGTCAGAAGATCTCCAAAAACCGCAAAGTTTGTAGAAGTATCAAGAAAAATAATCAAATTTCATCAACAGTTAGCGAAAAAACAACAAATTTGTCAAAAGTACCCAAAAAGCAGCAAATTTCGACAAGAAATCCTGAAAAACCCCACAAAATTTGCAAACAAATTGTGATAAAATGGCAAATTTTTTCAAATTATGAAAAAAGACAAATTTCATCAAAAGATTGCTAGAAAACGACAAATGTTGTTCAGATATTACAAAAAAAAAAAAAAAAAAAAAAAAAGAAATGTCAAAAGATTGCAAATTTTGTCAAAGTATCACGAAAAGAAACGCCAAGTTTTGTCAAAGAATCGCATAAAAACGACAATGTTCGTCAAAAGATCTCAAAAAGTAGTAAATTTCAACAAAAAATCCCCCCCCCCCAAAAAAAACAAACAAACAAAAAAACAAAAAAAAACTGGCAAATTTTGTAAACAGATCACAAAAAAGGCAAGTTTCATCAAAATATCACAAGAATTGTTAATTGTACAGTGTCAATTTTTGTCAAAAGATTGTAAGAAAACGACAACTTTTGTCCAAAGATCACAAAAAGCTGCAAAATTTGCAAAAGATCGCAGAGAAAAAGCGAATTTTGTCCAAGTATAAAAAAAAAAAACGCAAACCTTGTCAAAGAATCACGAAAAAAGGAAAAATTTCACCAAAAGGTCACAAAAAAACCCAGCAAATTTCACCACAAATTCACGAAAAAACAATACATTTCGTCAAAAAGGTCACAAAGAAGCAGCAAATTTCATCCAGGTATTATGAAAAAATGAGTACTTCGTCAAAAGATCGCGAAAAAAATGCAAATTTTGTGCAGGTATCACGAAAAGAAACAGCAAATTTCGTCAAAGGATCGGGTAAAAACACAAATTTTCTTCAAGTACCACAAGAAAGAAAAAAAAAAAAAAAGTAAGTGAATTTTGTTAAGAATCAAGAAAAAAATGGCAAATTTCAATAAAAAGTCACGAAGAAACAACAAATTTTGACAAAAAGTCCCAAAAAACAATAAATTTTGTCAAACAAACCCCCCCCTCCCCCCCACTAATTTTGGAAACAGATTGTGGAAAAAAATTGCAAATTTCTTCAAAATATCATAAAAAAAAAAAAAAAAAAAAAAAAAAAAAAGTCCAGGCATTATAAAAACATGCGAATTTCATTAAAAGGTCGCAAATTTTGTCGAAGTATTATGAAAAGAAATGTAAAGTTTCGTTAATGGATCGCATAAAAATGGCAATGTTCATCAAAAGATCTCAAAAAATGGTTAATTTCGCCAAAAGATTAAAAAAAAAAAATCTATTAAATTTTGTAAACAGATCACAACAAACCAAATTTCATCAAAAGATTGCAAGAAAACGACAAATTTCATCTAAAAATCACCAAAAAACCACAAAAGGTAATGAAAAAACACAAATTTAATCCAAATATATATATTTAAAAAAAAAAAAAAGAAACTCGCAAACTTTGTCAAAGAATCGCAATAAAAACCAAACTTCATCAAAAGGTCATGAAAAAACAACAGTTTTCAACAAAAGATCACGAAAGACGGCAAACTTCTTAAAAAATATTGCAAATTTTGTCAAAAGATAGTGAAAAAACACAAATTTCGCCTGTGGGGCACAAGGATAAGGAAAAACATGGTGCAGGAAGTGGATTTTCTCCCCTTTTTTTGGATAATGTATGATGGTGTTAAAACTTCTGAGGGTACTTATTTTTAGTAATTTATTTTTAATACTTTCCTTTTACGTTAATCATAAATACTTGGGAGGTTTGATTGTATTTAACATAATGCGAGAGATTGGAAAGAGCTTTGTTGAATTCAAACACATTTCTGTGGGAGAGATATTCGTAGTTCTTGGGGGGGGGGGGGGGGGGAATATCATGCAGGCCACTCTCTGAAATCAACACTAGGAAAGAGGGCATTTGTCCTTAAGTTCTCCAGACTGTTTTTAAAGTTTTTACTTGCGTTGCAAACTGCAGAAAAAAGTTTCTGCTTCTAGGGATATAATTATGAAAGATGGAGTAAATAGAAAAAAGTAGAACCTAATGAATTTCAATCTCAGATTGTTAGCAATTATTGAGATAACCCACTTTTTTTAATAAAAATATTTACTCCCACCTACAGGAAAGCCTTTGCAAATACATTTCTGATCAACATCTTTTTTTTTTTTTTTTTTTTTTTTTTGTATCATAAAATTCCTGATTTAGTAATAGTATAAAAAATAAAATTAAAAGTAAAATGAAAATTGTAAAAGCAGATTGATTGCGTTCAATTAATATGAAAAACTAATAACCATCCTCTACTTTTTTTTAAAACTTTCCAATGTACAAAGTTCTTTATTTTCCTTGATCAAATTGCTTTTTAATAGCTTTTTTTTTTCTCTGTTTTATCATTAAAATTTTATTTTCTTGAAGATTTTCTACTTTTACTCTTACCTCACAAATTCAATATAAAATGTGCATTTTCGTACATGTTGTTTGTACACATTTGCTTCTTATAAGTACCTACATGTATATTTTTTTTTTTTTTTTTTAGGTTAAAGACATCTATCTACATCCTGAAATGTTCTCTGTGGAAAATGGTTTACTAACTCCCACTATGAAGACGAAAAGGCCTGACTGTCGGAAGTGCTTTATGGATGTTATTCAGTCTATGTATCGACTTATGGTTTAATTTCCCACTTAGATTAACTATTACTTTAAAGAATCTCTTGTGAATGAAATCAACTAGATTGAATAATCTGGAGAAGGAAAAAAATAAAAAGATAAATAAGAAGTCGCTGTAAAGTTTACTGAATGGATGTTTTTTTACATCATATTCTCTACTAAGGACTTCAAAGTTACTTTTTTTTCTTTCTCTGCATAAAAAATAAGTAGCACTGGGTATGTAAAAAAAGAAAGGAGAAAAACTTTTATTCGAAACTGCTAAATGTGGAGCAGAATACTGAAGATGTACATTCCAGGTAATCAGCGGCCCCCGGTGTTATGCAGTGCTTTAGATTACAATTTATCCTGAACTTCATTGCAAATATTTATTTATTATCCTTTGTTTTTTTTTCCTATTGTAAATATATACATTTTAAGCTTACTGTATGTTTAGTCATTCATAATATTTTTTTAAATGTTTCGTTAAGAGGTTAAAATTGCTTATTTCATTGAATTGCCTTATACACATTTGTAAAATTATCAAGGTATTTATTATTATTTTTTTTTCAAGTAATTTTTAGTTTAATTTCTATGTTTATACTTTTTAGATGTTTGTGATATGTCAGGGAGATGTTTCAAATCTTTGATCAATTGTTTGATTGATATGTTTATGAAATTTTTGTTCAAAATTTAAAGTCATGATTTTGAGGGACGATTTTAAGGCTGGGGATCTTTTTGAAGTATGTGCAAGCAAAAAGTGATTGGAGTACCCCTGTATGAATGCTTGTCTAATCAAGTTAATTATTTACTACAAAGTTTAACTTTTTTTAAAACACTAAATTAAAAAAAAATTCTATTAGCTACTTTTTTGTATTATCCATCTCAAAATATATCAAATCTCTTATTAATTCCTTCGGGACCAAATTCACATTTATGCATTTTTAAAAAATGCATCCAGTATTTCTTTTTGATTACAGTAACATATGAATGCAATAATTGCTTTGTTTAATTGGGAAATTTCTACAATTAAATAATTAAAAGTAACTGTTTTTAAAAGAGCAGTGCCAACTGAACAAAATTTGCATGACTGTGTTACATTGGTCCTGATATGATTAAGTCAAAATTTTAAGCAATTTTTTTCCTCCTTAAAAACAATTTCTTGTCACTATTTATTATTATTTTTTTTTTTTCAGTTATCATTTGCTTAAAAGAGAAAACATATGTATAAAATACTTTCCAAATGTATCATTAATTTGTACAATTGGCTGCTTCTTTTTCTTTTATGTTTGTATCTCAGTACTAGCATTTGAAGATGAATCTTCCACAAATCTGAATTTTTCTGCTTTCACACTTTTCTCAGATCATGGATTTTTTCTTATGCTTTTAGATACCCCCCCCCCCCCCCCCACATTTTTGCTTTTATTTTGTTCTTGTGACCTCTTTATTGAAGTGTTATTTTCTCTAATCCTTTGTGCATTTTCTATTTTTAGAATCTCATTTGGCTTTATTGATAGTAGAATTTTTTTTCTTTTGTGCAGAAAGTTAATTGATTTTTTTTAAAAATATTTTTATCATTACAATTATCCCAGTGATTATTGAGTGAAATTTTCTTTGAAATTTTCTTGTTTTGAGAAAGGAGGGGGGAAAAAAAGTTTTTTTTGTTTTTGTATAGCACTATGAACATTGAGATTACTGATTTTTCATGTTATCTTAAATAATAATAATAAAAAATAAAAATATTTGTCTCATAAAAATGATTAATTTAAGTAAATTGTGTAAATTCCATATTTTTTCAATATTTCAGTATTTATTTCTTTCTATATTGATTATTGTTAAAAAGAAAAGTAATTTTCCTTTTTTTATTTAATTTATGCTTTGTTATATATATAGTACATAAAGTTGTAAAAAGTATTGAACTACAATAAGTTATTAAATAATAAACAAATTCCCTTTTTGTGTAAATAAATTTTGAAATATTATGAAAATTTTAACTAGCCTGATTGTAAAAATATGTAAATATAGTATAAATTGATTTCTAAAGATTTTGTTTTTTTACCTGATTTAAAAATGATTTTGGTCTAGACTTACTTTTATATTCTTACAATGTCTCCTATATTCTGTACATTTTTAAAAAAATTAAGTGTTTCATTGAAAGGGGGTAATTACTCCTTCCCTCTCTTACATTGATAATATGGAACACTTAATTTTATTGAAAGACTCTTAATATGAAATTTTCTGTATTCTCATGTTAATTGTATCAATTAATAATATCAAAGTATCTTTAAAATTGATCATAATTAGGGCTGCTTATGTTTTTTTTTTTTATATAAAATACATAAAATACAACACTTTCATGTACCATTAAATACTAGAGGTAAATATAATAAGGAAATCATGTATCATGTACTGATTGCATATTTTTAAAAATCATCACATGATATCATTTTTTGCATCCTATTTTATAAGTCTGATACTTACATAGTTTATTTTTGCATCAAAAGGCAAAAGTAGTGTTTTTGCTTTTATCCAAAAAAGTTTTTCAGAATACTGTTATGATTTATTTTAAAAGGAAAGAAAATACATGCATAATTGAAAAACTGATTGTCTATAGTAATTATTATTAAAATATATACCATATACTTTCATTTTTGGAGTTGTTTTTTAGTTTTTCTTTCCTTCCTTCTCCCTAAGTAGTATTAAACATATTTAATCATAATTGAAATACAGTATAGCTCTGATTGTGATAAATTTCAATTACATTCACCATTTCTTAAAATATCTTCAAAAAGTAGTAAAATTAATCTAACCCTTTAAGCTTCCTAACAATGTTTTCATCATGTCATTTTCAGGGATGAGATTTTTCCGCGGATCCGCGGTTTTCAGCTTTTTTGTTATTTCCAAATTTCAAATTTTCTGATTTACCAAAAAAATACAGAACGCGTAATTTCGTCAAAAAGTCGTGAAAAAACAACTAATTTCCTTAAAAGATCGCCAAAAAACGACTAATTTCCGGCCAATTTGTCAAAAGATTCGCGAAAGGATGGTTAATTTTGTCACAAAATACCAAAAAAAGTCAGATTTTGTAAAAAATCGCGATAAAACGACAATTTTCGTCCAAAAATCGCGATAAAACGGCGAATTTCGGCAAATGCTTTGAGAAAAATCACAACTTTCGTCAAAAAATCAGGATAAATCGGTAAATATCGTCAAACGATCGCAATAAACCGGTTTATTTCGTCAAACCATCGCGAAAAAATGGCAGATTTTGTCAAACGATCGCGAAAAAACAGCAGATTTCGTCAAAATATTTGCAAAAATAGCAAATTTTTGGAAAAAAAAAAAAAAAAAAAAACTTTAAATTTTACCAAAAGATTCCAACAAATTACAGATTTCATGAAGAGATAGTGTTAAAACTAAAAATTTCATCAAAGGGACTCTGTAAAAAACTAACCCAAAAATTAATTTTCAAAATTATTGTTTTGCCACTCCAAATACAGACTTTCCTGCTCCAAAATCCATTTTTGACACCTCTAAATCTTTCTGAATGAATGTGACTTCTGAAAGCACCCATTCACTGAACAAAAAATACCCTTATATTCAACAAAAGTATCCTTTTTTTTTTCAACAAAAATGTTTTTTTCAATAAATCAGTCTTGCCCTTTTTAAAAAGAAATGCAAACAATAGTGATACATGTTATCTTCTACACTCAAATAAGCATTAATTTATAATTAAATTTGTATCGTGCACATTTATTTTTTTTAAAAACAAATGAAATTTTTCTCAATAGTTTTAAAAAATAATATTGATTTTAATTATTCATTAATTATTGTTAAAACAAAAATTATAGCATTTCAGTCTTCTTTTCCAAATGAACAAATTCAAGTTTATCATCTAAAAATGACTTATCAGTGAGGACCCACTTTTGTAAAAAAGAGACCCAGAATTTAAGTTCTGGGTCCTGAAGATCCAGGATTTTTAAAGTCCAGCGACATCACTAGATATCTTTAATGTGTAATATCCAAGAAAAAAGCAGGAGAAAGAAATTTACCTTGTGCAAGAGCAAAGCTAAAAAACAAAGAAAATTTCTATTTTCTTTTCCCTAATACTTAGCCAAAAGTTTCTTACTGTTAGAAAATTTCAATAAAAAAAATATTCATGCCAATAACAGGGTTTTATTAATGTACTGTATCTTAATAAACTAAATTTTCATTAGAGTAAGTATAAATATTTTCTGCAATTCACGTTAATAATTTTCTTTTAATTTAATTTACCAAAAGCTAAATTGTATGTTATATTTTAATACAATTATATTTGTTGCGATTGACATTCCTGTCATTGCTCAAAAGTCGTTCGCGCAGTTTTCAGCTTTTTTGCTTTTTGGTCAATCTCATCCCTGCATTTTTGAATTCAAAGACTGATTGAATGCAAGATCGACATTAATCGTAATTTTTTTTTTAATTGCCTATGTAAGATTATCAAATACAAATCTTCATACCAATATCTTTTGCAGTTATTTTACAAATCATTAAACATGAATGAATAAAAAAAAATCTGCAGAACTCTTAAAGAATTAAAAATAATTTATTAGACCAGTTTCAAATATTGCCTTTTAGAGTTGGCAGCCCTAATAATAACTTACATGCTTTTCTGATTACTGCAATTAAAAATTAATGTATGCGCTTATATTAGAATTCACTCAAGAATAAAAAGTAGTTAGTGTTTAGTTTTTCCCTGAAAATTAATAAGAAATTATTTTGTTAATTTTGAAAATTTGTTATATTAGTCTCTCTCTGTGTTTAGACTGTTGAAAATTTATCATTTTTGGGTTTTATTTATTTATTATTAGATATATTTGTATGCACAATTTGTGACATGTCTGCAAATATAGTATTGTCTTCCAGAAAGTAGATTTAAATAAGTGTTTATTGGGACATGCCCATTTAAAATTTCACTCTTCAAGCATCTGCTTTGTTAATTGATTTGCTTTATATTCTTTATTCTCCATACAATATGTATGGAGAATTTTTATTATCTGTTCACTTTTCTCAGATTTAAATGTTAGATTAAAAACATGTTTGTTGTTGGCATTTTAGAATTCTAAATAAAAAAGTAAAGGGATATTCTTTTGTTAATCTTAAGTATCTCATATTTATATGGGAAAGTTTCAATTCATTGAATGTTTTTTTTTAAATTTAGAGGCCCTTTTCAAAAACTTATATCATTTGTAAATTTAATCATGTAACTTTATCAATGCACTATCTTGGCTGTGGCTGTATTTTAAAGATGATGCATGAACAATATTCAAGCTTTAAAAATCTTCCATGGATTTTAACATTTTATTTAATTTTTTAGAGATAAAGGGACTTTTGCTTTCCATTTTGTTTTATTAAATATCATTTTGGAATTTTTTATTAATAAAAGGGTAGTGTATAGTTTTCTAATGTTTGTATTTATTTTAAAGTATTTATTAGGAGCTGTTAACATTATTTCTACTGATGTCAAATGACACCTTTTTAAAACTTTATGATTTAGAATTATTTTATTTATAATTTTAAATGATAATAAAGTACAAAAAATAGTCTTTCAGTGTATTACAAATGATTAATGATTTTTTTTTTTAAATCTAAAAATTTTAAATAAAATAACCATAAAATCTTTCAATATCTTAGGGATGAACATCACATATATGACTATAGAATGCCCAGAACTCTAGAAAAATTTGCCTTATTTACCAGAATTTTTGTGCTTCAATTAAGCCAAAATTTCCAGTTTTTTCTTTGGCAATTTTTTAAAACCTGGATATTGCACATCTTTAAGTTTCAATGCAAACACAACTATTTTAATTATCCCCCCCCCCCCCTTCTTGTTTTGGACATAAATATTATTTGAATAAAAGTGTTTTTAAGAAAGCCTCTCCTCTCCTTCTAAAGGTATTTTGTTTCATTAATTATTCTGTCAAGCCACCATATCTGATGTACTTTATTTACCATAAGAAAGCATGCAACCTTGGAAAAGTTTCTTGTGCTGGAAGGGAAATTTACCATAATTGTTATAATCCGACTAAATGTATGTAGCAGATGTAAAGATGGGAAAATGATGTACAAGGAAATTTTGTGATTTCCTTGAACTACTACCTTCTAAATATTTTGCAATTTCATGTGTATTTTGTTTGATGAAATCTTTTAAAATATCACTGTAAAAATTAGAGACTTGTATTTTGTATTACTGGCATAATACATTTTCTTAATCAACTATAGTTGATTAAGCGAAATCGTTATAGTGAAATCGTTATATACTAAATCGTTATAGCAAAATTTTCCTAAAACATGTTTAACTAAAGTAATCTTTGACGATTTAATAAGCATTTTATGCGTGTAATTGGCCTGATGTACAAATATTCTAAAATTGTTTTCTTATATATGTTTCAAACTAAGCAATTTATGGCTACCCCCTTCAAATAATTGGCTTATTATATCTCTACTTTCACCAACTGTTCAAAAATATTTACTTAATGAAATTAAAAAAAATATTTTTAAGTTGTGCATACATATTTAAGCATTTTGTGCATACATATTTAAACATTATTCATACTGAAAATTGTGATATTAGAAAATACATTTTAATATTTATCATTAAATTATACCCCCCCTTTTATGTATTTATTATCTATTGGACTGCTGAATTGTTAATGTGTGTTTGTTTGTCAATATTTTCAGATTGTGTAGTGGTAGTTTGGTACATTTTTATATTATTTGAAAAAATATATTTTTATCTACAATATTATTAAGTATTTTGTGATAACTTTTAACTTATGTTTTATGTTAAAATAACTTTGAATCTGTGGAAAAGGTGTAATTTACAATGTGTAGTTTTTTGTTTTTATTGACATTTTGCTGTATGTTTGATTTTCTTTAAATTATTGGAATTATGCAATATTGTATAAAGCTATAATCACTCTTTGCTTTTTCATGTGCTTTTAAATTTAAAAGAAGTCATTCTAAAATGATTTGTTTTATACTGAAACTAGTGTTTCATTAAAAAAAGAAAATTCTATCAAACTTTTTATGGTATAATATTAACAATAAGTTAATGTTTGCTAGTAATGGTGCACTGTTGAGCTCAGTTTATTTCCATGTATGGAACTGTTTGTATAATTTGATAAACATTACTTGCCATGTGATGCAGTAAAAATAAAATAAGTGAGAGATTGTACTAAAACTGATACGAATAATATTAGTTGTTCATAACTATCTTTTTAAAAAATTAAAATCTGTCCATTAGACATTTGTAATTTTATTCTCTATTAGACAGTTTTGTTTTTAACTATTTGAACCAAAATAAAAATTCTCTTCTCCCACATCAGTCTTACTTGAAAGGATTAATAAAGTTATTACAGCCATTTACAAATAAAATTTTCGATAAATAATATATTTATACGCATTAGTATTCTGAAAAGATCATCTAAAGAATGATCCTTTTTTTTTACTCAAATTTTACCTTAAGATTGTGAATTTTAACTATAGAAAATTGACTATTAAAAAAAAAAAAAAAAGATTTGTCTTCTAAAATACTTTTTAGCATTGTGTGTGTTTAATATTTTCATTTAAATGCTCTGAAGATAATAGAAGGGTAATTAATGTGTGTCTGTACAATTATGTAGAGTGGATATTTTTTGCCATATGTTTGTTATTAGAACTATGTTTATAATTGAAACATTTTGTTCTGAAAAGTACTCTAATCAAAATTACAAATGGTGTAATATTATGTCTTGTATTTCTTTAATTTTTGTAAATTATTACAAATAGTGTAATATTGTGTTTTTGTTTTTAATTTTTTTGTAAATTGACGGAGGATGTATTTATGTATATTTACATGTATAAATGAATGTTTGCAGTGTTAATATTATATTTCTGTTCACAGTGGAGCATTATCATGGTTCATGTCAGGAAAATAACACATTTTAGTTCACATGTTAGAATCTAGCAAGAATTTAAAATGGTTAAAGTTTATTATAAAAAAGTTTTTACCAATTTCATAATACAAATGCTAATGGGGAAAAATGTATAATATTGCTCAAGTCTTTTTATAAAGTTTAATTCAAAATTTTAAATACAAAATAATATTTTATTGTGTCAAATTCAGTAATTTTAAGTAAATTTCTGTGCATTCCTCCCCCTCCTTTTTTTTAAAAAAAAGTATGCAGCCCTTTTTTACATTATATTTTGGACATTGCTTTAGAGACTATAGGTGTTTCAGCCCTTCACTGTGCTGTGTCACACCTGGCACATATCTGAAAATACTATTATGTACCATGAATTTGGTCAGTATGATCTGTATTCCTGATCAAGAACAGACCAAGAAATATAATAACATTTACTTTGTCCTTGTAAAAAGGTTGCATTTGACCCCCCCCCCCCCCCAAAAAAAAAAAAAAAAGAGCTTTGTTTTACGGAAACAAACAAACAAAAAATTAAATTGATGAAGCTATTAAGGTAAAATTTACCATCATTATTTTTACTGAATACTTAAAAAAATCTTTTCCATCCGCAGTATGAATGTCAGCATTTATGTTCTGTTTACTTTATAGGATCTTAAGGGTGCTTCCTTTACACGTCTTTATACTATCTTGTAATTTGCCAAGGGGGAAGGAAAACAAATGATTTTTGGCCTTAAGAAATTGACAATTCTTCATAGTTATAAGCAATGTATTTTTTGAGAACTTTGCTAGAATATACTAAGAATGCTCAAATTCTTTTGAAGCAAAAAAGTTAAAATTTATGTTTTCATCATTTTTTGCAGGAAGAAAAATAGCAAGAAAATCCAAAATAAACCCCAAAAAGAAAGGGGAGAAAAAACATTTATAATTACTTAAAAAATAAATAGATTTTTTTTTGTAATGGATGTTAAAATTCATTGTTGTTACCGAAGTCCTTTAATTTAGTCTTTTAAATCAGATTAGATCATATTTTTTTAAATATATACACGTCAAATTTTGTATTGCCAAGAGTTCATTCTATCACTTGAATAAAATGTTATCAAAACAATAAATTTTGCATTCCTAATTTTACTTTTTTAAGAAACGTTTTTGCATTTATCCCATTTTCAAATATGTATATTGTATTCATCCCTGTCTGTAGTTGTATATTTTTATCTTAGTATATTTTGTGTTCTTCAGCAATAAATTTGTTTCTCTGTTAAATTCTCCTTTATTCAGAATGTCTTAAAAACATAAATCCTTCTTGACCAGGTGGTGGCTGCATAATCCATCACCTCAAGTGCATGCCTGAAATTTTAGGGTTAGTTAAAAATCAATTAGCATATTAAAATGCAAGTGGTGTGCCAAGTCAGGATCAAAAGTAGCCTTTTTTTTTTTTTTTTTTTTTTTGTACCTGGGACAAACATGGTTTTGCATTCCTTCCCTTCATTCACAAAGTAAATTTACACAAATAATTTTACTTTTTAATAGCAGACCTATTTTAAAATTTAAACTATGTGATCATAAAGTATGTTAATTATTTTTGTCAAATATTGATTCATTAGAACCTTGGAAACAAAATTAAAAACCCTGCATTATATAGGACATAACCATATCATCTTTGCATTCTTTTATTTTATATATTTGCATACTCCAGACAGAATGATTTTAACAGTACCATGCTAAACATAGAAGTGAGAAAAATTTAAAAATAAATTGGCTACCCCTTTGCCTTCCATTCTGGCACCTGGAGAATATGTCCCTTCCTGCTTTTGCTTAGCTTCGGCTCTGTGCCGTCTTGGTTCAAAACACGGGCAGATACGATTTTATTGGTTGATGGGTAGATTTGCCAATGTGTTTTCCTGTCCCCAGTTCTCCATGTTTTCATACATTTAAGTGCAGTAAAACACATTGGTAAGCATAACAATCAACCACTAAAATTGGGTTTGCAGATGTTTATCCACCAATGTATGATTTAGAAGACCAGTTGCATTTTAATATGTTAGTTTTATCTAATCCTAAAATTTCAGTCATGAACTCAATGAGGTGATAATTTGTGCAGCTGACATTTGGTCTTATTATCTATCTTATGAAATCTGAAAAATGAATTGATAATGCTCCACTATGTATCTTAAGAAGCAATTTTTACAGTCTCCTGCTGTGCTGGGAGTTTAATGGGAATGGTCAGGTGAGAAGTTTCTATGCATTCTGTGTTTGTATGTCACTTAGTTATCCTTTCTGAGCTGGATATCTTGAGAGCTTAACCAGTGTGTGACTGTTAAATATGCTTTTCTGGTTTATAGGTGAAAATTTTTGTTTTCGTTTTTTGTGTGTCTTTGGTTTATACATGAATCTTTCACATCACATGTTTTGTACATATGTCTAATCTTTTTCACACTCAGTGACATAAAAAAATAAATAAAAACCTGTATTAAAATACATGTTTGTTTTATTTTATGTGCTGGTCTTTCAATATCTGATATCTGCACTAGATTTATTTGCAATTTCATGAGTGACTTGTGTATAACATTTAGTTTTTATCAGTGTTGTTATTGGAAAAAATATATGTGGGAATTCACCTTCTCATAAAGCAGATGTTGGTGTTCCTGGTTTTTTGTGAAGCAAAATGTCAGTTTTAAATATTTAGCCGAAAACAAACTTTTTTGAATTAAGTTTTAATTATTATATTCCCGTTATTTTATCAATTTCTCAATAACATTTCCATTATGAATCAAAATTTAATTGAAATAACAGAAATGAATCCACATATTAGTAAATGGCACATCTGTCCTATTAAGTTTTCATAAAGAACGATGAGAAGCTTTTTCTGTGCTCTTTGATTTATAACAAACTATCGTGTCTGCTAATCTTCTTCAAACACAGCCAAGATTTCACATATGGTTTTAGACAAAACTATTTTAAGTGAGGTCCTACACAGATTATGAATGAAACTAAACTAGCTTTTTCAGTAAAGAATGAATTTCTTGCATCGTTCAATGTTACACATAGATCTGAATTGGATATAGTTTTCAGAGACTGGAGAAGAAAACTTACAAGGAAGGTCTCCTTATGGGCATACTCTGAAAAATCTGAAAAAATTACAGAATGTTCTTTTCATGGGGATATATATGTTTAAAAAAAATTTCAGAGGAACCTCCATACAACGTCCGTAAAAAAATAATTTCCTTATTTGGCGATTTATCACCGTTTGGCAATGAAAAAGAATTCTAAAATAAATAGGCTTTCGTATCGAATACTCTTTAATCTTTTTGCTATGAATGTTGTTTGCTTAATTTTTAATCTTTTATCACTGTTTTTTAAAACAGAAAACTATTTGTAATTAATTGATAATGAGAATGCTTCGATTAAATAAGGTAAACTTAACAATAAAAAATAACTGGTGAGAATAATGAAAGCTTCTCAGCGATACTTAACAAGAAATTTTCAGATGCATTAAAATTGTTTGCTTTTAGCGAGAAAAAATCTTGCTTGCCAAATTGCGTGTCGCTTTCATATTTTCACGCCAAATACTCAAAAATATTTTTTTTTTTTCAGATTTTCTATGGAGATTCCACCGCTAAATTTAACTGATCCTTTAATACATATGTAAGTAGTACAACTAGCATTTTTTTTATACATATTCTGAGAATGCCCAGTATGGAGACTTTCCTTGTTAGTTCTCTAGGCTCATCTCCAGTATCAACAAACTTGATAACTATTGTTTTAATAAATAACAATCATTATCGTTTCGAATGAAAAAAAGAGAAAAGTTTGTGCTTGTACCAATGTCTTATTTATTTTTACAGCAACAAACCAAATATTTCTGGGAATGGCATTCCCACACCTTCCTGCCCAACTATAGCACTCCTTTCTATTATTCCTGTTTCTAAATAACTTTTACCTTATTTTAGTATGCAAATTTTTAGATTTAGTAAGGGAAAGATTACTATTCTGGAATTGTTCTGCTTAAAGAATTGTACATCACTCATCATCATTCATATAAAAAGTGGCAGTTAGAAAACATAGTAGAACCTCGCTGATCTGAACTAATTGGTATCAGTGCCTTTTCGGATTACAAAAAATTCTGATTATCTGAAATTCCGATAAAAAAAAGTTATAAGCACTCAGTAGTATGGTAAACATTTTCTAATCTGGCATCCTAAAATCTGGTGTACTAGATAATATGGGATGACTTTTGGAAAAAAAAATAGTATTTCATGTTTAATTACTCCTGATGTTTATAATAATCCAATGGAACTTCAGAATAAGGAATTACATAAGAAGCAATTACAAACAGTTCAAAATTGCGAATCTATAAATAGCTCTGTTCCCATGTCACCAGGGTTGGCAAGTTTTTGACAGTGTGCGGTTTTATCCGGTTAAAACCGTGGTTTAAACCATCATGGCTAAAACGTCTTGTCAAAAACCTCATCAGAAACCTCAAATACTATACTGATCTGTAAAATTTCATATTAAACATCTGTCACAAATATACAATATTAGATGTAATATTAAAAATTCTCTTTTACTGTATTGTATATTATCATTTCCGGAAAAAAAAAGAAAAAAAATTGTCATAATTCTGAAAATTTGGCACCTCCAAACTTGCTCAACTAGCAATGCTTCTGCTATCAAGCCCTGCTAGCTCAGCACCAATTGAGAGAGTATTTTGTAACTTTGGCTTCATACACTCTAAACTCATAAATCATTTGGGTGTAAATAAATGTACTAAATTGGTTAAGTGCTTTAGGATGCTGTTGGGTAAAATTGATCCAGATTATTAACTGTACAAAATAATTTTCTTCTGTTTGAACATTCTAAAAAACAATGTTTTATTGCAATTTGAGTAATTTTTTTGTAATTATTAAATTACAGTATAATTAATTTTAAATAAAAAATTACTCAATGTTTCTCTCTTGTTCTTAAAATGTTTGAAGCACATTACATGTTTTTGACAGTTTAAACCAGTTTTTGACGGTTTAAACCAGTTTTTGACACTTGTCATGTCAAAAACCAGTTTCTGACGTCAGAAACCCAACCCTGCATGTCACTAGGGTCGGGGTAAAAAAAAAAAAAAAAAAAAAATTATCTGAATTGAACACTTTGTGCATTTCAGAAAAGAATTTTATAGTGGCCAACATATAAACTGATATTTGGAATTTTTTTTTTTTTTTTTTTTTTTTTTTTTTTGATGGTTTTTATGGGTAAGTCTACAGTGCATGTTTTCATTTTATATTCGTATTATGTTGTACTTTTATATTATTGAATTTTTTTTTCTTAAATTCTATTCTTTTAAATCAGTTAAAGTTTGATTTTATAAAATGAAATTGGTTCAGATTAACTAGAATTTTGGATTAGTGGGATTCTACTGTGCTACATTTCACTAGAGACGCATAAAAAGATAGACAATTTTTTTTAAAAACTTCAACAAACAACGCTATAGCACTTATCATTACAGACAGCTGTAAAAATGTACATAAAAATCTTAAGAATCTAAAAAAAGTACTTTTTAGTAGAAATGTAGAGGATTGAATAAATTTATCCCTACCTCGTCTTTTGCCTCTTTTCTAAGACAGCAAGGTGATTCACAGTGTAAGCTATCAGTCTTTGGAATAATTATACTCAAGACACTTTTCCCGTAGCAAGGGCACACATAAGTCAGAGACCTATTGGTGGAATATTATGTAAAAATGAATTTTTTGAGGTTGTCACTATTCTTGCTAGTGAGCAACAAACTCCATACAGTAATGCAGGGCTGTCCAATGCAGACACTATGGTGCCCTTTGACAGTCTCTAAGGCGCCTTTTTGTAGGTTTTTGTTATAAAGGGACCATTCAAGTATTATGTAAGCATATTTTTAGTCATTTTGTACCCCCTCGCCCCCTTGTAAGAAAATATAAGCAAATGCTAGACACCCCCTCCCCCCCCCCCCCCTTTGCTTACGTAAGATTTTATGAAAGTTTATACATCAATACTTCTTGACTTATAAAAAGTTACCAATCGTATTATTAATCCTACAAATTTATACAGGGTGATTCAAAAAAGGTGGGAAAATTTTTAAGAGATGATAATGCACATCAAGACAAATAATATTAAATGGGAAACTAAGGGTCCCAAACGTCTTCCGAAGGAGATAGGCGCCATCAAAGTTTAGGGTCCAAAATTTGAAATGATTATAAAAAACAGAAAAATTGGTAGATTCGTTTGCGGTTTTCACGAAAACTGTTCTTTATGTCAGTATTGTCTTGGAAATAAATTATAAAGATAAATTTCAAAAAATACCAATAGAGGGCGCTTTAGACTTTGGAGCAACGAACAACTATTTTTTACCGTTATTTTTTGCAACTCATTAAATTTTTTTAGAAGTTTAGACATAAACTTAAATTTTGAGCTCAAAATCTGTGGTTAAGTAGCGCAAACTGAACAGTCTTCAATGGGAGTGGGTAGGTTCAAATTTCAAATGATTATAAAAAACAGAAAAATTGGTCAATTGATTTGCGGTTTTCACTAAAATTATTCTTTATGTCAGTATTGTCTTGAAAATAAACTATAAAGATAAATTTCAAAAAATGCCAATAGAGGGCGTTTTAGACTTTGGAGTAACGTAAACTGTTTTTTACCGTTATTTTTCGCATCTCTTAGATTTTTTTTTAGCAACTTAGACATAAACTTAAGTTTTGAGTTCAAAATCCAAATCGTTGAGAGTGGTTAAGTTGCGCAAACTGAACTGTGTTCAATGGGGGTGGGGAGGTTCAAATTTCAAATTATTATAAAAAAAAGAAAAATTGGTCGATTCGTTTGCGGTTTTCTCTAAAATCATTCTTTATGTCACTATTTCCTTGAAAATAAATTTTAAAAATAAATTTCAAAATCCATTAGAGGGCGCCTTAAACTTTAGAGTAACCAACAGCTATTTTTAACCGTTATTATTATTTTTTAATCTAAATAAATGTTTTAAAAGCTTAGACTTAAATTTTGAGCTCTTTTGAGCTCAAAATCTGAATCGAAGTGAGTAATTAAGTAGTGAAAAATTAAACCGTGTTCGTAGAGTGGGCAGGGTAACATTGCAAATATTTCACAACATTTCACAATACTGACATAAAGAATAATTTTAGTGAAAACCGCAAATCAATTGACCAATTTTTCTGTTTTTTATAATTATTTGAAATTTGAACCTAACCACTCCCATTGAACACAGTTCAGTTTGCGCTTCTTAACCCCTCTCAACGATTCAGAATTTGAGCTCAAAATTTAAGTCTAAGCTTTTGCAAGCATTTAATTAGATACAAAGACGTAATGGTTAAGATAGTTGTTGTTACTCTAAACTTTAAGGCGCCCTCTAACGGAATTTTTTAAAATTTATTTTTAAAATTTATTTTCAAGGAAATAGTGATATAAAGAATGGTTTTAGAGAAAACCACAAATGAATCGACCAATTCTTTCGTTTTTTATAATAATTTGAAATTTGAACCTCCCCACCCCCATTGAACACAGTTAAGTTTGCGCTACTTAAACATGCTCAACGATTCAGGTTTTGAGCTCAAAATTTAAGTTTATGTCAAAGCTTCAGAAAAAGTTTAATGAGATGCGAAAAATAATGGTAAAAAATAGTTGTACGCTACTCCAAAGTCTAAAGCGCCTTCTATTGGCATTTTTTGAAATTTATCTGTATAATTTATTTTCAAGACAATACTGGCATAAAGAATAATTTTAGTGAAAACCGCAAATCAATTGACCAATTTTTCTGTTTTTATAATCATTTGAAATTTGAACCTAACCACTCCCATTGAACACAGTTCAGTTTGCGCTACTTAACAAAAGATTTTGAGCTCAAAATTTAAGTTTATGTCTAAACTTCTAAAAAAATTTAATGAGATGCAAAAAATAACGGTAAAAAATAGTTGTTCGTTGCTCCAAAGTCTAAAGCGTCCTCTATTGGCATTTTTTGAAATTTATCTTTATAATTTATTTTCAAGACAATACTGACATAAAGATTAGTTTTCGTGAAAACCGCAAACGAATCGACCAATTTTTCCATTTTTTATAATCATTTCAAATTTTGGACCCTAAACTTTGATGGCGCTTATCTCCTTCGGAAGACGCTTTGGACCCTTAGTTTCCCATTTAATATTATTTGTTTTGATGTGTACTATCACCTCTTAAAATTTTCACCATCTTTTTTGAATCACCCTGCATAGGCGTATAGGGATTGTGATATCAAAATATATAAAATGGTTTTAATATATTGTTGCTTATTGCATTAAACAAACCACAGAGTACAAAATGGTTTAAATATATTGTTATTTATCACATTGAACAATAAAACAAGATATACAAGAAGTCTTAACTTACTAAGGAATCATAACTAAAATTTTTGACATGAATCATATAAATGTTGGAGTTCAATTTGGTGTTCATATTTTAATCTGTTGTCCAGGATCCAATAAAAGATGAACAAACTAACATACAAAAGTAATATATTTTAAGATAGAATTTGATGTGATGAATAAAAAGGCAATGTAAAAATTTAACATTTAAATAAAGGAAATTTTAGAATTTAAAATAAACAGGTTTTCAACAAACATAGAAATTTGATTTTTTTTTTTATTAACTAGAGAGCTATGTCAAGACTTTAAAAATCCCTCTTGAGAATATAAAGTAAGCTACTCTATATTTCCACGATCTTTAATATTTGTTTGGTAAAATTAAACACTTCCCTTAGTGAAAAAGTTCAAAAAAGATGATTTATTTTTGGTTGCAATCTGCAGTTCTTCCTCAATTTTCTTTAAAACAAGCCTTTCAAGATCTTTGTCGCACTTTGCTTCATTTTTGTACTGTCGCCAAACATCATTCGCCATTTTTTGCACGACTTTGGCAGGAGTATCATTTCGAGATTTTTTAAAGCTCTGATAAAGTTTCTGATATAATAAGGATTTGTCAATGTTAGTATCCATAATTAAATCCGACTAAATTCACTATGCAACTAAAAGCAATACTCTTTCACTAAAAATTCACTATGTAAATTCACTATGCAATTGGACTATAACAATAAATATCTGTGCTGTGTATCCGAGACAAGAAAAACCCCAAGTAGGTTTTCTGCTTTCTAAAGTTCCAAAACCTGTAGAGAAGGAAGTTCGACAATAGAAGCGGAAAGACAAAAAATTCCAGAAATTCTGCAAAAATTCCCAGAATTCCATGACCGACTGAACGGGAGAAAAGGAAATACAGGACTTACCTAAAATAAAGTCAACTCCCTGGCAACAGAACCCAGCCACACCAGTTCCTGTGTTTTTCTAGCCTTTTAATGTACTTGACTTGGCGCACAACTTAACAGACAACAATGAAGACAAAGGGGGGTGGGTGATGCGGGTCACGCGACTTCCGACGGATAAGCAAAGGATAAAATCGAAAATAAACGGCGAATTTCGAACGGACTGTAGAATGCTCTTCCCCCATCATACTTTGTTTGCTTGCTGAATTTGAACTGCAGTTGCTTCATTGTTTAATGCTTACGTAAGAATTGTCGTGACCCTCCCCTTCCCCTTGTCAGAAAAAATAAGCAGACTCTGGACCCCCTCCCCCTTTAGTGCTTACGTAATTCTTGAACGGTCCCAAACAAAGATGGGAATGCTCGAAAAAACCCCGGAAAAGTTGAAAAAAAAACTTTTTTTTTTCAGTTTTTTTCCAAAGGCTTATTTTTCAATTTTTCCAAATTGGAAAAATTGAAAATTTTTTTTGTAAAATAATATATTGAAAATTTTATAATATAGCTACATTCTCATACTTTTAATTTTATTTAAAACTTGAAAACTTTAATGTGGGTAATCTGATCTCTCAGCAGAAATCTGTTTGAGAAGACTTGAAAGGACCCTCACATTTTTTTTCTAGTTTGAAACACAAGACTCTTCGCAAAATTTCTTTTGAAGATAGACATTTCAGAAAAAAGGTTAATCCCCAAATAAAATCTTTTACATATGAAGTGATTGAAGAAAAAAAATCTCATGCCATATAGCAGCTGAATTTTATCAAGTTGTATATATGTATGAATAACCTTATTAAAAATGTCTAAATAAGACATAATATAGTAATAGTTTCTAAATCATAAATTCTGATTATATTTTGTATAAGTATATACAAGAAGTTCACAATTTCACAAAAACAGGATTACATAAAAAAAAATCTAGATATATAATTAAATGCAACTTCTCTTTTTAAAAATTTATTCATGTGCAAAATTATTTCAATAATATGCCGATTAATGGAAATGGTAAAATTAAAAATTTAACATAAAATTAGAAGCATGCATTTATTACTTTCCTGTATCTTTACAAGATTTGAAGAGTATTGAATTCGTGAAAATTTTGACTTCCAGTTTTTGGTGTATTTAAACATTTTAGAGGGTCCTGAACACGATTTCGTGGTTTTTGGTAAATATCTGTCAATCTGTGAGTCTGAATGTGACAAAAATTTTATGGGCACTCTATCTCAAGAACTGATGCACATAATTTTGCAAAACTTTAGATTCAGTTGCACCTTGATATAAACTTGAGATGTTTAGTTATTGGTGTATATTGCCCAACCGATGGTGCTGCTATGCTGCATTATTCATGATTTCTACAATAGTTCTATCTCAAGAACTAATGTATGGATTTTCATAAAACTTCAGATTAAGTTAATAAGCACGAAATTATATCAAGGATTACTTTTTGGTGTAAATCGCTCAACAGATAACGCTGCTATGCTACATTATTCATGATTATTGCAATAGCTCTATCTCAAGAACTAAAAGACGATTTTTCATCAAACTACAGATTTAACCAGTTCCTGATATAAATTAATGTTGTTTAGTTTTTGGTGTAAATTGCCTTATAGATGGCTCTACTATACTGCATTTTTCATAATTTCGCTATAGCTGATTAATTGAATGTTTTTTTCAGGGTGTTGAATCTAAAAATGACCTCCATTTCCCTCCATAACATACAGTAATGTTGCAAAACATGGGTAGTTAGCATTAGAAAAGTACAACTGTGATGAGGGGAAAAAAAAAAATCCATATTTTATAACAAGTAAATAGGGTAACATCCTCAGTAATTGGCAGGCACCAGTGATTGGCACATCCTACAAAAGTGTCCTAAAATAAGATTTATATCCAGTCTTTTAAAAACGAAAGACCATATAACAGTTATATGCTCATTTACTTTACAGATTATAACTGATTTATGCTACTAAATCGCAATAGTGCCTAGGAAAGAGAAACAATTATGACTTGTATCAAATTAGTCATTTTTGTTGCAAATGCTTCCTCTCTGGCTTAAGAAAGGCATGCATTTCAATTTAATGCTATCTGATTTATAGTATATTTTAAATTTTAATTGACAACAGTTTTGTTTAGTTGAAAAGGGTTACTTAAATTGTGTAAAAGTCTAAGTGCCAATTACTGGTGATTACAGCAACTTTTTATAAATATATTTTTATAAAAATACTTCTTCAAATATTTTGCTTTTAGTGGGAAAAATAGATGCTCAGATATGCACTCTTTGATTTAAAAATATTTGCAAGTAAATATTTTATTTCTTGGTGATGAAAATAGAAGTAAGTTTAAAGACAAATCCTTAATGTGCCAATTACTGGGGATATTACCCTACGCTCCAAATTATACTTTCCTTCTTAAAAAAACCTTGAATTTTAGAAGTTTTCTAAAGCACAGTAGAAGCTTATCTCTGTGTGTAACTGCTTTTGTTCATTCCTCAAATAGCGAGCATTTTCTATTTGTAGTGTTCTGTTTTCATAACTTTTGAGTTCCACTCGTAGAAATATGAAATTACCATATGGAAATATTATTGAATATGATTTCTTACACCAGAATGGAATATCAGATTTCAGGATTTAAAATATCAATGAGCATCTTTTTACTAATTTGTCATAGTAAATTGCTTCTAGCCAGTCGGGTGCATTGTGGGACGAATTTCTTAGCTTTTAGCACGTCCCATAACAGAAACTGGTTGGATGCTTTTGCTTTTTCATTAAGTTATGCACCCCTGACGAGTGGTTTAATGAAAAGCCTTCTAATGACCATTTATCCATGTATCTTTTATTATTTTGGTAATCTGCCTTCTATTTTACTTCAAACTTCAACTGTTTTTAATAATATGATTGTAAAAATACTGGTTTCATTGGTTTATTTAATGGTATTGTCTGATTAACTTTGGATGGATTTATAAAAGTATTAAAAAAAAAAAAAAAAAAAAAAAACTTTTATAAGCAGGCTTTGCTTTCTTTTTATTTTGCAATATAAAGTTAAAATAATCTTCTTTTAATGCAAAAAAAAATGGAAAAAAAATGTTTATTATTTAATATTCTCTAAGAAAATATAATTTATTTGGGAGAAACAATCATAAAAAATCAAATTTTCAAACTTTTCCTTTTTTTCCGAAAAAAACCGGTGAAAAACTAGTTTTTTTCCGCCACTTATATTTTTCCGGAAAATTTACATCTCTAGTACATTAAAAAAAATTAAATCCATTTAAAACATTGCTTTATTTAATGTTTACTTTATTTTCTTTATTCCTTGTTATTTGATTGATATATTTTTCAAATTTTCGCAAGTGTTTTTCACTCTTCAGAAATAACACTGCACTTGAAAAATTTAAATATGTATTACTGCATTTCTTCACTAATTTATAGATATTGTTTAAAAAAGAAATATTTCGGAAGCTGCCGGACTCCTGAATGGTCCTCCTTTTCTCCCAAAAGGCCCCCTTTAGTCCCCTTAATCCCCTTTCAGCGACTAAAAAAAAAAAAAAAAAAAAAAAAAAAAATTGCTGCAAAATTATAAAATTCTAAAAATTGAAAAAAATTCAAAAATCGCAAAAAACTTATCACACAGGACAAAATTTATTACAATGGGGTTAAACATTATCTCTAAGGTGGAATATTTTATTTTTTACAAGTGCTAAAAAGTCATCATAGAATACTAATTTTAAGAAATCTCATTAAAATTCCTTAAAATTTTAAATTGTAGAACACAAAATTTATAAAATAACTGCTTGACCAGTCTTCAAAGGCATTGGTAAGCTTTCTGAAAGAAATAGAACATTTCGAATGGAGAAAAGATCATTGAATTAGGAGGATAGAAAAGATTCAAATTATGAAAAATGAATTTAAAACTCACAACTCTGAATCATTTAACCTTCCGCCTACCAGACGGGTCCATTGGACCCGACAGCAATATTTCTAGTGTCAATGGTAAAATGAGAAATTGTCGATTGACACCGGAATTTATAAAGGACTTGTCTAGATATTACGAATTCCTTAATTTAAACTTTCATTGTAAAAGCAAAATTATATTAAAATATTACTGGTGCCATTTGCAAGTTTGGAATTAAAATTAGGTGTTGCCGTAGATAAATGGGTGTTTTGTCTGGTAGACGGAAGGTTAAAAGAAAATGGATAGAGTAAAATGCCTTTTGAGTGTGGAACAAATCTTGTGGATATAGGCCAAAAATGAAAAAACTAAATTATAATGCGTAGATACAAAAGTGTCAGAATTCTTCAGTGGTGATTCTGCTCTGAATTTTCCGAAAATTAACGGCATTTAGTTTTAAAAATTAAAAACAGTCACCAGTTTGGACCTCGTCATCGGTCTTTCAAACACAGATATTGCAATTTTTGACAATGTCACCGAGAAAAAAATATTTTGTCAATCGATAAAAAAAAAAAAAAAAAAAAAAAAAAAAAAATTCAGCAATTTTTTTAAAAGATTGCTAAAAAATGTGAATTTTTAAAAAATCGCGAAAAAAAAAAACAATTTTTTTGCAAGGATTACGGAAAAACTGCGAATTTTTGTCAATGAATTGTGGAAAAAATGCGATTTTCTGTCAATAAATTGTGGAAAAAATGCAAAATTCTGTGATTGAATCATGAGGAAAATGCAAATTTTATCAATGAATGATGGGAAATATGCAAATTGTGTCAAAGGATGGCAAAAAAACACAAATTTTGTGAAAGGATCGGGAAAAAAAATCGTCAAAAGCTTACGAGTGAAAATAAAAATTTCATTTTTAAAAAAATCTTGAAAAAAAATATATAAATATACGAATTTCGTCAAAAGATCGCCGGGAAAAAATGCAAATTTCGTCAAAAGATTGTGAAACATTGTAAATTTTATCAAAAATTTCTCCTGATGCAAAAAGGCTGGAGTTCGCATTAAATATTCGCAAATATTTCTAAAATGCTGTACAAATTTCGTATAAACTTTATTGAAAAGAAGATAAATTATTACATTAGACTAATATATATATCTAAAAACTATATTAAACATACGGCTACCTTCCTGCTAAATCTTGTAGTTCTAGGTGCAACAGGCTCTTTAGTATATATAAACTTTTACCTTTATTATTATAGATGTAGATAGATATGCACACATTTTTTAAAAGTGTCTAAAAGTAATTTTGACAATTCTTGAAGCATTGAAATTCATTTAAATGGTGTATTTTAGTGTCTCCTACAGGCGACATCAGGACTGAGGAGGTTAATAACACCATTTTTCTTTCTTTCCTTTCTTTTCTTTTCTTTTTCTTTTTCTTTTTCTTTTTTTTTTTTTTTGTATGCAAAAGTATTTGTATTTTTAATATTAACAAAAAAAAAAAAAAAAAAAAAAAAAAAAAAAAATTCTGCTCACAAAAAATTTATTGCCAGTGGTGGTGACAGTGTTAGTTACTTATTTTAGAATACAGAGACAAGGAATGTGTATTTTCGTACTTCGAATTTTTGTTGTTGGTTTTTCATTAATGAATCGAACTTTCCTCTCAGTCAACACCACCAAGAAAATTTCTGTTATGTAGTGTTTCTATGTAAACATTCATTACAATGAATTGTATATAGTATATTACTATGGAATCTAATAATTATCAGCAACTTAAGAAACAATTCACTATATAAAATAATAAAAGTTAGTGCCATAAAATCACAAAAACTCGCGTTGAGTAATTTTATTATACTAAACCCCCTTTAAAACATGAAATGTGATGTGTATATTTTATGAGGTGCTGAGAATCTCAGTGAAGTAACCCCGTCAGCTTTGATTTCGAGAAAAATTCTTCCGGAAATTTCGAACAATTTTTTTTTTCAAGCTCTTTAAGTCAGTTTTTTAAGTGGTCAGGGGAGAGAGGTTTTTTTTCAGGAAGCATATAGTAATTAGGTAGTTAGTGCATCACTGATCAAGCCATTTGACACAGTTTTGCATAGGCAGATTAATATACGAGATACAGTGGACCATTCATTAAATTTGCTATATCATTTGAATAGTTTAATAAAATTCATTATGTAACGATTAGATGGCATAGCATACGATGCTTTGACACTTCAAATTCATTTTCCACAAAAATGTAGATTAGTCTACTGCGGTTCTTACACTTCGTTTATTGCAATGTGTTGGTATGTTCTTAAATTACATTTTAGCGCGGGGGTGAATTAAAAGGAATTTTTGCGGCCGATGCTATTTCATTACTCTCCGCACCGTTTTACGTATAGATTCCTTCCAAGCAGAACAGGTGATTAATATTTTTCCATTCTGTCCCTTGTCATGTTTTTACCATACTGTTTCTTCTCACGATTTTTTTGGATTCAGCTTTGTCTAAAAGCTTTTTATTGTATTTTATTTCTTTGATCCCTTAATGGAGGAAACCCGGAGGCACATTATGCTTTACAGACTTGGTTTCTGAGTCTGAGCAGTCGTCTCTTAGTCTATCAAATCAAATCAAACAAACGTGACTTACTTTTAAAAATGTTGCAATACCAACGCTTTAGCAAATATTATTGATAACATTGATTTCTGTGCTTAACTTGTTTGTTTAATGATAATGTTTATAGTCAAATTTGACAAGTTAGTTTTAGCTTTTTGCTATACATGATTTTTTTAAATAGTCTAATATATTCTTTAAAGCTATCCCTCCCCTAAAAGGCGCCTCTAGATAAATAAAATAATAATAATAATAATAATAATAATAATAAAACTGTTTAATTTCCACTTTAATACAATAACTCAATATTGAAAATATAGGTTTCTGGGATGATGACCTTTATAAGATACG
Source organism: Maratus speculifer (assembly GCA_964019185.1). Lineage (NCBI taxonomy): Eukaryota > Metazoa > Arthropoda > Arachnida > Araneae > Salticidae > Maratus > Maratus speculifer. Next base: position 369,748,559 of record OZ025290.1, on the reverse strand, counting down.
TTTTTAGAAAGAAAATTGTTACTTTTATTTCCGCCATGCTGTTATCGTAAAACAAACTATGATGCAGATTAATGCATTGTCTTGGATTAAAACTGCTTTTTTGTGTAAGGTTTTAGAGTTATTTCCTCCTAAGAAATATTATAATCTTATTCTTTAAACTTTATTTTGCTGTGTTGTATGGAATGAAAAAATGGTAATATCAAACATAAGCATTATGATCCATAAATTTTTCAGAAAAAAGCAAAGGGAAACTAAACAACAAAAAATAAGATGCTACATGTGAGTTTTTATTCGCTTCTAAATATAGTAAGTAATAGGAAATGCCAAACTATAATATATATATATTATGCTATCATACGTGGCACAGAAATCGTGATTATTTGTTAATTATTTAATGGCAACACCCAAATAAAATGCATCTTATTGGTTATTGTGTAAAAGTCCTTTGGCAGGATTTAGGCTGTGGTAAATAAGGTTTGTTTACGTTTCGCTCTTTCGCTGCACGTATGAAGCTTCAAAAAATCATTATTTTATTTTTTTTCTATTCTTTTTACTTAAAAAATGTATATAAAACTCTCGAATTTTAAATGTTTCAGTTTTAAGTTAAAGTTATGTATTATAAATGAAATGAGTGAAAGGATTATATTATTACATTTTAAATGAAATTAATGAAATAGAGTTTAGTTAATAATTATAGAAAAAAAAAACAATTTAAATCATTAAAAAAAAAGTAAATAAACAGTTTATTTAATAAAAAATAACAACATCCGGGTTATTATGTGAGGCTATTGTGCTCTATACACTTGGTTTTTTCATCTTTTACTCTATCAAATGAAATCAAACAAATGTGTCTTACTTTTATAAACTGTAGCAATACAAAGGCTTCAGCTAATATTATTGAATAACTATGGATTTCAGTGCTTAAAGATTTTATTTAATATTTAATAATGATGTTTCTATTTTAGACAAACCTGACAAGTTACTTTAGCTTTTTCGTATTTATCACATTTTAGTTTTTATTAATCTGACCTGTGATGATTAATATATTCTAAAAATCAAGTTCCTTGAGAGTAACTACTCCCCCAAAGGATTCATATCAGTGTTGAATTCAGGGGGTGGCCCGGGGGGGACATTCCCCCCCGGAGCAATGAAATGTCCCCCCCGGAAAATTTGAACTTTTACGTTTTCAATGGTCAACAAGTACAATCCCCCCAGGACTCTATAATGTCCCCCCCCCCGGAGCCACTGAAGTCCCTCCCGGAGAAAAGTGTCTGCATTCAATACTGATTCATATGGATAAATAATAATAATGAAAAAAAAAAAAACAAATGTTTAATTTCCACTTTGATATAATAACTCAATTTAGGTTTCTGGGAGAATAATCTTTATTTGTTACGTCTTGAGAAAGAAAATTATCTCATTTATTTCTGCCATTCTGTTATCTTAAAACAAACTGTGATATAGGTTAATGCATTGTCTTAGAATAAAATTGCAATTCGCTTAAGGTTTTAGAGTTATTTCCTCCACAGAAATATCACATAATCTCATTTTTTTAATTTTATTCTGTTGTGTTGTATGGAACGGAAAAAATGGTAATATAAAAGATAAGCATTATAACTCATAAAATTTTCAGAAAAAAAGCAGAGCTTTTAAATGGCAAAGGGAAATTAAACAACAAAAAGTGAGATACATGTGGGTTTTCCTTAGATTCTAAATATGTTGAATAGTAGGAAATGCAAACTACACTATATGACCAAAGATGACCGTCCACTTGCGATTTTTGACATTTTGTTAAATATTTAGAAAAATACTTGAAGAATTATCCTGAAATCTTAAGTGTGTAAACATAACAGTACAGACCATATATTTCCATGAAGACTTTCTCCCGAAATTCCACAGGGGACCGCCAACAAATTGAAAAAGACCAAAAATCTTTTGTATAACCCCTGTTTTGTATATCTGTCAAAACTAATGTAGCAAAAGCGTTCAAACCATAGAATATGATTAAGTAGCTTATTGTAATTTACTGATTTCATTTTTATGTGGATAGCATAGACACTCGTAGAGATATTAAGGTTTTTAAGAAAACCGCCGCAAATTTTTTCAAGTTTTTTGTTTATAATAGTTATAAGCAAATGCCCTCTTAATAGTTATAAGCAAATGCCCTCTTAATAGTTATAAACAATACCCTCTAATCAGAATTACAAAATAATAAAAATTGTATGTAAAACGAGCAGTTTTACTAAATAATTTTTCATTGCGCATGCGTCAACGTTATCAAAATTTCATTTGCATATTGTATTAGCTAGATGTATAGATCAACTTTTTTAACAGTCTCAAAAGCATAGCTTGAAAATTCTGAAAGGGTTCGTCGGTAAGCTCAAAATCCGTTATTCCAAAAATGAAGCAAAAAGATGAGGGGTTGTATTCATTTCTCCATTGATTAGTGCCAATATATAATACACAATATGGCACGTACTACTATATTTTGATACGACCTCGTATTTTTTTTTTTATATATGATAAATGTATCATATCAAAACGACGTTTTGACATCCGACTTTTTTTTGACGTTAAAATAATGTTTAATTTTTTTACCAACAACTACTAAGTATTGCGCGCTACTGCTTGGTCATACGAGTTCTTTTACTGACAAGGAAGGTCTCCATACGGGCATACTCCAAAAAAATCTGAAAAAATTACAAAATGTTCTTCTTATGAACATATATACGTTTATAAAAAAATTTTCGGCGGAACCTCCGCTCCCTGTCCGTAAAAAAAGAATGAAAATTTCGTTATTTGACGATTTATCTTCGGTTGGCGATGAAAAACAATTACAAAAAATATTTTTTTTTTTTTTTTTTTTTTTAAATGTCAAATACATTTTAAAGGAAAAAAAGTTTCATGTTCAACGTGTTTAGATAAATTAAATATCTTTTTTTTTTTTTTTTGTCAGTTTAAGTTTATTTTTAGTATAATTTCGTTATATTGATATTTATATGTATTTAACTCAAATTTAACCATCAAAATTTGAGATTTGAAACGAAATTCAAATTTGAATAAATTAAAATTGTTTCAAGTTCAAAGTCCAGTTGAGTATTGTCAATTGGATTCTGTTGCTATGGAAACATCTCCATTTTATTGTTGAATACGCTTAAATGTATGAAAATAATTTTACTGAATAAGAATTTTTTATATATGAAAATACGTTTTCCAGTAAGTTGAGTTACAGAGGTAAATTAAATAACTACACCAACAAATAATATATACATATGCAATTTAATATATATATATATATATATAAAATATATCAAACTCTCTCATTGTTTATGTTTAAATTCACCAAACACCATTTACGCGGATTCTAAAAATCCAAAAGTTTTCATTTCAGTTGCATTAAAATAGTTTACTTTTGGCGGGGAAAAGTGCTGCTCGCCAAATCGTGTGACACTTTTGTCTTTTCACGCCAAACATTCAAAATTATTTTATTTTTTTACATGTTTTCTTCTGTAATTCCGCCGCTAATTTTCACTGATCCTTTATTACATACATGAGTAGCTTAATTAGTATTTTTTTTTCAAAAAAATCTGAGTATGCCCAGTATGGATTCCTTGTGAGTACTATTTACACAAAAAAACTTACTTTGATTTGGATACCCCACACCCTTGCCGTCTCCTTGTTAGTTTCATTGGCTGAACAAATACGCATTCAGAGATTGCTGCATTCTTGAAACTCGATGGGTCATTCGTTTTAAAAATAAGGATAAGGAGTGAACGAAAGGCTGCCAGAATTGATGTGATCATTTAATAGGAAACGACATTGTCGACAATATGATATTATCAAGATATCGGAATTCGTCATTGGCGTCGATGAGAGAATCATTATACATAGAATATATAGAATCATTGTAAAATTTTGGCTAGTCGTTTGAAAAATCGAACTAAAACTTAAAATATAGTTTTCTCAATTCTATCAAATCTTATATGTCATTAATTCAAAGGTATTCCGTGATAGGCAATGATTATGAAGTTACTATGGTGGTGACGTTCTATTTAATACGGAGTCCCATTTTTTCCATATTATTGAATATAATGTACAGAATTTTAGTACATTTTGTATTCATACATTTTTGCAAAAGAGTGCAAGAGCTATTGCACCAAGATATGAATATTTCTAAAACATAGTTATAGTACGAACGAATCTCATTTGCTACGCTTGATGTACAAATCCCAGCTTGTTTCAAATTTTTACTTAGCCATAATCTTTAATCTTAATAAAACTCTGAATTTTTATGTATGGTATTTGGGATGTGTCGGAAAGTGTATCATAACATATGCTTAATGCATAATTTTTCTCTCTTAACTTTTTTTATCTTCCACTTTTTTATTACTTTGGGAAAAAAAATAATAAATATATACATTAAATTGAATAAAATACAAGTGAGGATAAACATAAATTCCTATTAACATTCATTGAATTACCTGTAACATACTTATTTCATTTCTTTTATTTTGATTTTTTTTTCTTGTTTAGCTTGTTACACAATATATGCTCACTGCATACTTTTTGTTCCTTCACTGTTTATTCCTCCACTTTTTTATTACTTTGAAAAAATTATAATAAGTATGTATATTAAATTGAATATAATATAAGGGAGGATAAACATAAATTCCAACTGACATTCATTGAATTACCTGTAACATACTTATTTCATTCCTTTTACTTTGAAAAACTTAATCTTGTTTAGCTCGTTAAGCATTGATCAAGACTCTTTCAAAATTCTTATTATAAAAGTTTTGTTTCTAGGGAAACCGTATCCGAGAGAATAATCTTATTTTCAAGAACTATCTATAGTTTTTTTTTTATTAGGAGACATCTTCCATCTCGTTTCATGCCACCAATAGTATTTTACTTTTATGTATGCATTTATTATTATTATTTCTTTTTTGTTACACGTCATGATCAGCAGTGCATTGATAATCCTTTTTCATTATGGAAGGATTCAGCAGTAATAGTCACATTAAACTTAGCTTTAGCCTAGTAATATGACAGAATAAAGCAGAAGGATCTATTGGTTAAATATCTGTAGGAAAAAATAGAGTGGTAGGAGTGAAAAAGTCGTGAAAAAAAAAGGGGCTAAAATTATAATGCGAATGTAAGAAGAGCTTTTTAACAGGTTACAACAGTCATGTCAAACTCATTTACTGCCAAGATTGATTTGACAACTCTTTCATAGGAAACTGCAATGTTGACGATATGAGGTTATCAAGACATCGGAATTCGTCAACAGTGTTGATGAAAATCCTAGCAAGTGGATGAGAAAATCGTTTTGTATAGAATATATAATATCATTGCAGAATCTTGGCGAGTCATTTCAAAATTCATGAAAATCGAATTAATACTTAAAAGGATATTAATAAAGGTTTTCTTCATTCAATTAAATCCTATCACATGTCATTAATTGAATGATATTTCGTGATAGGTTTTGAGTCTATGTTACTATGGTGATGACGTCGCTCAAGTAAGTATTTAAGATGGAGTCCTATTATTTTTGTAAGACTGAATAAAATATATAGAGTCGTAATAAATTTTGTAAGCGTGCATTTTTGCATAAGAGTGCAACCTCTATAGTACCAAGATTTAAATATTTATAAAACTTAGTTTTAATACGAACGCACCTCATTTCACGTACAATTCTCGACTTATTTCAAATTGTTTATTTAGACATAATCTTTTGTCTTAATTAAACTTTGAATTTTTGTGTACGGTATTCAGAATGTGTCGGAAAGTGTATCATATTATATGCTTAATGCATATTTTTTCTTTCTTGCTTTTTATTCTTCTGCTGCTTTTGTACTTTGTGAAAATAATAATAAATATATACATTAAATTCCTTAAAATATAAGTGAGGATAAACGTAAATTCCCATTGACATTCATTGAATTACCTGTAACATACTTATTTCATTTCTTTTACTTTGAAAAATTTAATCTTATTTAGCTCGTTAAGCATTGATCAAAACTCTTTCTAAATTCTTATTAGAAAAGTTTTGTTCCTAGGGAAACAGCATCTGAGAGAATAAACTTATTTTCACGGACTATCCATAGTTTTTTGCTAGGAGACATCTCCCATTTTGTTTCATGTCATGAATAGTATTTTACTTTTATGAACGCATTCGTAATTATTATTTCTTTTTTTGATACACGCTATGATCAGCTATGCATTGATAATCCTTTTTCATTATAGAGAACTCAGCAGTAATCACATTAAGCTTAGCTTTAGCCTAGTAATAAGACAGAAGGAAGCAGAAGGATTTATTGGTTAAATATCTCCAGGAAAAACTGGAGGAGTGGGAATGGAAAAGGCCTGAAAAAGGAAAAAAAAAAATAAAATAAAAATAAAAATATAATGGGAATGTAAGAAGAGCTTTTTAATGAACTACAACAGTCATGTTAAACTGATTTACCGCCAGGATTGATTCGACAACCTGACATAAGAAACTTCAATGTCGACCTTATGACATTATCAAGACATCGGAATTCGTCAATGCTATCCGTGAAAAATCTAGGAAGTCGATGAGAGAATCGTTATATATAGAATATATAATATCAATGCAAAATTTTGGCGAGTGGTTTCAAATATTATGAAAATTAAATTAAAACTGATATTAATAAAAGTTTTCTTCGTTCATATATTATTAATTCAACGATATTCCGTGATAGGTAATGAGTCTATATTACCATGGTGATGACGTCGCTCAAATAAGTATTTAAAATGGACTCTATTATATACTATTTCCGTGGGACTGAATTTAATATATTGAATCGTAATAAATTTTGTAATCGTGCTTTGCGTAATAAATTTTGTAATCACTTTTGCATAAGAGTGCAACAGCTATAGTATATCAAGATCTGAATACTATTTATAAAACTTTATTTTAGTACGAACGACGTTCATTTGTCACATTTCACGCACAATTCCCGAGTTGTTTCAAGTTGTTCACTTAGACATAATCTTTAATCTTAATTGAACATTGAATTTTTGTGTACGGTATTCATAATGTGTCGGAAAGTGTATCATAATATATGCTTAATGCATAATTTTTCTCTCCTAACTTTTTATTCCTCTGCTTTTTTATTACTTTGTGTGTGTGTGTGTGGGGGGGGGGGTGTTCAAATTTAAAATAATTATAGAAAATGGAAAAATTTGTCGATTCGTTTGCGGTTTAAAATAAAACTTTTCTCGTAAGTCAGTACCTTCTTGAAAATAAATTTTAAAGATAAATTTAAAAAAAAAAATTCCATTAGAGGGCGCCTTAAACTTCAGAGTAACCAACAATTAATTCTAACCATTATTTTTTTGTATTAATTAAATGCTTGTAAAAACTTATTAAATATTTTCGGAAGTTTAGATCTAAACTTAAATTTTGAGCTCAAAATCTGAATAATTAGGAGTAGTTAAGCAGCGCAAATTGAAGTGTCTTCAGGAGTTGAAATTTAACACTCAACCCTCCTCGAACACAATTCACTTTTTCGCTACTTAAACACTCCCAATGATTCAGAATTGGGGCCTAAAATTTAAGTTTATGCATTTGAAAGCATTTAATGAGATTAAAAAAAATAACAGTTAAAAGTAGTTGTACGCTACTCCAAAGTCTAAGGCGCCCTCTATCGGCATTTTGTGAAATTTATCTTTAAAATTTATTTTCAAGAAAATGCTCATTTAAAAATTAGTTTTAGCAAAAACCGCAAACGAATCGACCAATTTTTCCGTTTTGTATAATCATTTGAAATTTGAACCCTCTGAACACAGGTCAGTTTGTCTACTTAACTACTCCCAGCTATACAGATTTTGAGCACAAAATTTAAGTCTAAGCTTACGAAAGCATTTAATAAGATGCAAAAAATAACGCTAAAAAAAGAGTTGTTCGTCACTCCAAAATCTAAAGCGCCCTCAATCGGCTTTTTTTGAAAATTATCTTTATAATTTATTTTTAAGAAAATACCGACAAAAATAATAGTTTTAGTGAAAACCGCAAATCAGTGAACCAATTTTTCCGTTTTTTTATAATCATTTGAAATTCGAACCCTCTGAACACAGTTCAGTTTGTGCTACTTAACCACTCCCACTTTCAGATTTTGAGCTCAAAATTTGAGTCTAAGCTTACGAAAACATTTAATGAGATGCAAAAAATACCGGCAAAAAATAGTTGTTCGTTACTCCAAAGTCTAAAGCGCCTTCTATCGGCATTTTTTGAAATTTATTATAATTTAATTTCAAGAAAATGCCGACATAAAGAATAATTTTAGTGAAAACCGCAAATCAATCGACCGATTTTTCCGTTTTTTATGTTTATTTGAAATTTTGGTCCCTAAACTTTAATGGCGGCTATCTCTTTTGGAAAACGTTTAAAACCCTTGGTCTCCCATTTAATATTGTTTGTCTTGGTGTGTACTATCACCCCTCTTTTATTATAAAAAAAAATTTGGAAACACCCTGTATACTGAATGCATAATTTTCTTTCTTACTTTCTCTTCCTCTCCTTTTTTATTACTTTGTGAAAATAACGATAAATATATATATAAAAATTGAATAAAATATAAGTGAGGATAAACGTAAATTCCCATTGACATTCATTGAATTACCTGTAACATACTTATTTCATTTCTTTTACTTTGAAAATATTATTCTTGTTCAGCTTGTTAAGCATTGGTAAAGACTCCTTCAAAATTCTTATTAGAAAAGTTTTGTTTCTAGGGAAACAGCATCTGAGAGAATAATCTTATTTTCACGAACTATCTATTATTTTTTGCTAGGAGACCTTCCATCTTGTTTCATGTCATGAATAGTATTTTACTTTTATGTGTGCATTTATTATTATTACAGTCGAACCTCATTAATACGCGAATCAGGGGTCCTATCAAAATTCGCGTATTAAACGGGTTCGCGTATTAACTGAAAGTCGCGAATTTTCGTCGAGTGGTCTATCTAATAACAATCTATGCTGAAAATACACATTTTTTTGTCAATTTTTAGCGCTTTTTAAGACATAAAATGACATTTTATTTATTTTAATCATTATGTGTTTATTAAGCGGGAAAGTTTGAAATCTGAAAATTCGAATAATTGTTATTTTCTCAAGTAGAAATCCTGTCTTTTAAAATTTAGATTCATTATGTATGACACATGAAATTAAATAGCGAATGACGAAGTGAATGACGAATGGAAAAATTTCTGCTAACCATATTCGCGTTTGTAATGATCGAAAGGTGGCGTTGTATAGACCTGATAATCGTTTGTTTACGTATGCTGTTTGTTCCATGCAGCGAAACCTTTGCATAGCGAAACCCGTTTAAAGAGCTATTTAAAGTGCAGTTTTTTATCTTTTTTATTTAATTATGGGAGATAAATTACAAATATCGACAATTTTAGAATTTCTAGATGCTGGAAAATCTAGTAATTGCTTTAGAGAAGCTGAAGCAATTATTGATTCATTAATCATGCAAGCATTGTGTTGCTGTCATATTATTTTGCCATGAGTAAGTCAAATGTACTTTTTTATATTATAGATCTAAACTTTGTGTATAAAATTTTGATTTTAGATAATTTTAATACAAAGAACCCAACGTTTCATGCGTTATAGAACTGTTTATTTATTTATTATAGAACTGTTTATTTATTTATCGGCCTTTTAAACACTGATTTCAGCGGAAGATATCAGTTCTATTTCGTTTCAGACTTTGTCCGCGAGAGGGCGTCTATTTCATTTCAAACGCGAATTAACTAAAACTAATGTTAACAAAATTGAAATATTTGCTAGCTACACAGAACAGCATGCGATAACAAATAGTGTTGATAAGAATAAAAAGTTAATTAAAAAAACTTACTGAAGTCAATAATGTCATAAAAATTCTTTTTGGAAAAGTAGCTGTCAATTTTGGACTGTTTGACGGACGGTCGCGCCATCACCATGATGTTTCCGTTTTATTTAGGTAGTGGTAAAGTTCGCTTGTTGAGGGTACTTCGTCCATGGACGACGCATGTTGTCTTAGGAAATTGAAGGCCTAACTTTGGAGAATGTGGATGGGACCGGAAGCGCAAGGTCATCATCTTCTTTCTTCTCATCCGGTTTGTCTGTCGCAGGTACATTGGCGATGATATCATCGAGAATTTTAAATTCAGAGGTAACTAGAACTTTGTCAGTATTAATAAACGTGTCTAAATCGACAAAAATTATCCCTACTGTTTCTTGTGCGACCAGCCAATCTTCTTCAACATTAGGATGCGAGGTTGCCTCTGTGTAAATGATGTCCTCGCTACTTCCGAATCCCAGTTTGTGAAAACAATTTGTAATTGTTGTTGGTGTGACACTCTCCCATGTTACAGTAAGCATGTGCATAGCGTCAAGGACTGTAATTGGACGACACTCGTAGCAAGAAGGATTGCTGCCGTGTTCCATTTTGTGAAAGTACCGCCGTACGACGTGAGTCTTGTAATTTACTTTGGCGCTGTTAATTAATCCTTGGTCCATTGGCTGGGTGACACTAGTCAAATTTGGAGGTAGAAATTCTACTTTGACATTATTCAGGTCTTCGTTATCTTTTGGATGCGCAGGGCATTTGTCCACAAGCAATAACACATGGCGTGATTCTTTTCTCATACGCCGATCAAAATGACGAAGCCATATTATAAAAAATGTTGCCCGTCATCCATGTTAAAAGCTGGCTTTCGTACAGGCAGGAGAAATTCTTGACATTTTTAAAGCATCGCGGGTTGCGTTATTTCCTTAAGTCCAGTAGCTTTAATTTATCTGATCCATCAGAATTTGGCACCGAGCAGAATAGTAAGACATTCTTTACTGATTTTGCCTCCATTACATGTTTCTCTTTTCATGGCGATAGTTTTAATGGGTATCAGTTTATAAAAAAGCCCAAATTCGTCCACGTTGTAAATATCCGACTTGAGTAGTTTTTTTACAAGCTGCGAAAGCACATTAATTTTCAGCAGTGAGCATCTTCAATGTTGACTGCAGCTGGCTTACCGCACACTTGCTTGAATTTTATGCCGTATTGAGTTCTAATCGATCCAGCCATCCATTTGAGGCATCTAGCAATCCCATTTTTGCTGCAATTTCAGAATCTTTTTCTTGTATTAACAAGCTGTTTATTGGGATATTCGTAGAGCGCGCTTGAACAAACCAATCGCGAAGGGCCTTCTCCATGTCCTCAAACTTGGCGGTTTTTATTTTCTTGTTCTTTGTATCTCCAACCACAGCTTGGTTAACGATGGCATTCCTAATCTTTAATAGAGTGCTTAAAGTTGATTCAGGTATGCCCTTTTCTTTGGCGAACGCAGACTTATTTGAGACAGCTTGGGAATGTATCGATTTATAATTTGTAACTTCTCAGTGATGAAGAGAGCTTTCGTTTAATATGTTTTCCTCCTTTCGCCATAGTTTAGACTAGATTATAAAAGCATAGATGGATATCATAGACTAGATAATACTGGGAGCGACAAGCGACTCTCTTCTTTTAAAAATATCACAGCACTGATGAAATAGCAATTGGAAAGATTCACGTGATTAATCTGCGATTACAACGCATGCTCCATCTATTGGTTCTACCGCTTTAATTTAGTGGAGGGGGGTGCCACATCATTTCTTAATTATGGAGAAAAGTTCTTTTCACTTTTGCTTTTTATAAAAACTAGCTGACTTGCGCAGCCCGGGCCTGCATTCAATGAACCTTACATGAACTTCAAATTTGTATAATTTTATAAGTTTAATTTCTTTTTCGTCTACACTTATATTTTTAAATGACAAAAATCGCAAGAAAAGTATTGAATTGAAGGTACAATTTGTTTGCGCAATTTCATTTTTTGAGCCTATGCCTACAGAAAGCGAGAGAAACCACGACAAAACACTCAGGTTTTTACTGATTTCAAAAAGTTTTGAATCAGTTATTTTTTAATTTGCATATTCTTAATTAGCGTCTCATGACAGGCCAAAAGCATAAGTTAAAAATCTCTAAATGCTTATTTTAAAGCAGACATAATGTCTTAAACTTTTACACAACGTTAGCCTCGTTTTGCTAATGAGATTTCATTGGGAGAGTTTTGATTGGGCAGTCTTATGCTAGTCTCGGATCTGTGTCCAAATTTTGTCAGTGTGTGGCTTTGAGGGAAAAAATGCTCAATTTAATTGGGTTTAAATAACTGTTGTATAAAAAATAAATTACATAATTGTTTAAATAATTATTGTATAAAATGCTTAGAAAATATTTCATCTAAAAACTCGTATGTTTAGAATTAAGCTCATTCGCGTATTAAATGTAGGTTTTTCTTTCGAGGGACTGATAAAATTTCGCGTATTACACGGGTTCGTGTATTAACCATTCGCGTATTAAAGGAGGTTTTTTATATGCGTAAGATAGGAGTATTTCAAGGGACCAAAGAAAATTCGCGTATTAAGCGGTTTCGCGTATTAAACGGAGAGCGTATTAACGGGGTTTGACTGTATTTCTTTTTCGTTACACGCTATGATCAGCAGTGCACTGATAATCCTTTTTCATTATAAAAGGACTCAGCAGTAATCACAGCTTTAGACTAGTAATAAGACAGAAGGATCTATTGGCTAAATATCTCCAGGAAAAACTGGAGTGGTGGGGCTGAAAAAAAGGTGAAAAAAAAAATATAAAAAAAGTAAAAATATAATACGAATGTAAGAAGAGCTTTTTAACAAGTTACAACAATCATGTCAAACTCTTTTACCGCAAAGATTAATCCGACAACCTTTCATAGGAAACTGAAATGTTGACGATATGACATTATCAAGATATTGGAATTCGTCAATGGTGTTGATGAAAATCCTAGCAAGTGGATGAGAAAATCGATATATATATATAGAATATATAAAATCATTGCAGAATTTTGGCGAATCGTTTCGAATTTTACGAAAATCGAATGAAAACTTAAAAAGATATTAATAAAAGTTTTCTTCGTTCAATTAAATTCTATAACATGTCATTAATTATAAATATTCCGTGATAGGTTATGAATCTACGTTACTATGGTGATGATGTCGCTCAAATGAGTATTTGAGATGAAGTACTATTATTTCCGTAAGATTAAATTTACTATATAGAATCGTAATAAATTTTGTAATCATGCATTTTTGTATAAGAGTGCCATATCTATAGCAAGAAGATTTAAATATTTATAAAACTTAGTTTTAGAACGAACGCACCTCATTTGCCTTGTTTCACGTACAATTCCCGGCTTGTTTCAAATTGCTTACTTAGACATAATCTTTAAATTAAACTCTGAATTTTTGTGAATAGTACTCGGAATGTGTCGGAAAGTGCATCAAAGTATATACTTAATAGATGTAATTTTTTCCATTTTTCCAATATTTGGTGAAAAAAATCCGGGCCAGGATTCGAACCAGGGATGTATTGGCTGAAGCCGGCAATGCTCTACCAACTGAGCTATCCCGGACACGAACACCCAATTAACTTCAACGATCACTTTATCTGGTCTGATACTCTGGATCAGTTCAACAGAATAAATCGAAAGTCAATATATGGAACAGCAGAAAATCGCTGCATACGAAATTACATTAGATTAATTTTAGAAACACGATTATTCAATCGGTAAATTAATTATAGATGTAAATTTTTCTTTCTTTGTTATTTTTCACCCAATATTGGAAAAATGGAAAAATTTACAGCTATAATTAATTTACCGATTGAATAATCGTGTTCCTAAAACTAATCTAATGTAATTTCGTATGCAGCGATTTTCTGCTGTTCCATATATTGACCTTCGATTTATTCTGTTGAACTGATCCAGAGTATCAGACCAGATAAAGTGATCGTTGAGGTTAATTGGGTGTTCGTGTCCGGGATAGCTCAGTTGGTAGAGCATTGGCGGCTTCAGCCAATACATCCCTGGTTCGAATCCTGGCCCGGACTTTTTTCACCCAATATTGGAGAAATGGAAAAATTTACATCTATAATTAATTTACCGATTGAATAATCGTGTTTCTAAAATTAATCTAATATATACTTAACGCATAACTTTTCTTTCTTGCTTTTTATTCTTTCGCTGTTTTGTTACTTTGTGGAAATAATAATAAATATATACATTAAATTCCATAAAATATCAGTGAGGGTAAACGTAAATTCCCACTGACATTTATTGAATTACCTGTAACATACTTATTTCATTCCTTTTATTTTGAAAAATTTAATCTTGTTTAGCTCGTTAAGCATTGATCAAGACTCTTTCTAAATTCTTATTAGAAAAGTTTTGTTTCTAGGGAAACAACATCTGAGAGAATAATCTTATTTTCACGAACTATCTGTAGTTTTCTTTTGGTAAGAGACATCTTCCATCTTGTTTCATGTCATCAATAGTATTTTACTTTATGTATGCATTTATTATTATTATTGTTATTTTTGTTACACGCTATGATCAGCAAAAAACATTGATAATCCTTTTTCATTATAGAAGGACTCAACAGTAATCACATTAAGCTTAGCTTTAGCCTAGATATAAGACAGAAGGAAGTTGAAAGATCTATTGGTTAAATTTCACCAGGAAAAACTGCAGGGGTGGAAATGGAAAAGGCGTGAAATGTATACATATATATATATGTGGGAGCGATTCTTTCTCCAACAGCCAAGTATCATGTCTTGTAAGGTTCTTCATATCGCAACTCTGATAGAAAAGATCTTTAGAAAGCAGACGATTTTCTGAAAAAACTCCATTCAGACGAAAAGCCGAAGAAAAAAGAAATGAAGGGAAGAGATCGTTGGATGGAATGTGGGGAGAGTTGGTGTTGACTTTAGAAGAATGTTGATTAAGATGACGCGATTAAGATGTTTTAATTAAAGTTTCCTTTTGAATGTTCGAATTGTAAATATTAATATGTAAATATCTTTTTTGTAAATATTAACGTTTAATATAAGTCATTTAAAAGTTTAAAAACGGTGTCAGAATTTAATTTACCTCCGAGTTTATTTACTTATGTGTTCGAAAGAACTTTTATAAGAAGAATCTCCATAAATTTTGGTGTCAGAAGTGGGATTCGAACCCACGCCCACAGAGAAGAAATATATATATACTTTAAATAATCTGGAAGCCGTTATTATTTAGAATTGTGATGGAATCCTTGCTGGAAATTATTATGAGGAAATCTTTTTTTTTGAATATATGTTTAATGATATGAAGCTGTTGGATACTGCGACAACAATGCTGTTTAAATGTGTGAAGCTGAGCATCTGATTATGAAGTGAGTTTATTATTTCATTTTTCTTTTCAATAATGGAAAAATTAGTTGATTTAAAGGAATTAGAGTTTTCTTTGAAAACTGAAAAATCAGCTAGTATTAAGACATTGCACAAATTAATTTTTGGAGAAATCGGTGACAGAAATAATCGACGTAGAATTCGGAATTTTACTGGGTTTACGTTTGAAGTAGATTCCGATGAATATCAAACTAAATTCAAAGAAATTAAAGATAATTTTTCTGTTAACGACTTAATTACCATTTGCAATGTTTTGTGTATAAATAATTCGGGAACTTTTGATGAAATTGCTGCCAGAATAATTTCTAGTTTATGTGATTTTAATATTTTAAAAATTAATATGATAGCCGATGTAGGTACACTTAGTGATGACGAAAGTGTCGATGAATTTAATGATGATTTACAAGATAAAACTAAAAATATTTCAACTGTTTTTGAGAATAATATGAGAAATGATTCTGGTAGTTCTAATTGTGAAAGTAATGAAAATCAGAAAATTCTGATTCCTGATTATGTTATTAAACCAAGCATTTCTATTAATGATATTGAAAGTATGATTACAATGTTTGAAGGTACTCAAGTACAAAATATTAATAAATGGATTGCCGATTTTGAAGATATTGTTTTATTATTTAACGTTAGTGATTTGCACAAATTGATTTTGGCTAAACGCCGTATGACAGGCAAAGCAAAATTATTTCTTGAAAGTGAAACAAATATTAATTCGTGGTCTAAATTAAAAGCCCTACTCATATCTGAATTTGGTCAAACGTGCAATTCAGCTGAATTACACGAATTGCTGTCCAAAAGAAAAATTAGACCACATGAATCGTTAGATGAATATTTTTTAAATATGAAACAATTATGCTCAAAAGGCAATATTGAAGATTCTGCCCTTATTCAGTATGTAATAAATGGAATTAATGACCCCATTTCTAAAAAATCTTTTTTGTATGGTTGTCCCAATATTGCTGAATTTAAACAAAAATTAAAGATTTATGAAAAAATAAGATCGGAGTATGAAAATGCAAAATTTCATAAATATGAAGGAGCTAAGCCTAAAATTAAATCCGAAGTTGAAGTTAAGAACAAATTTAAGCCTGTAAAGCCAAATATGCGTTGTTTTAATTGTGGCGGGAATAATCATAAGAGTATTAACTGTGTAAATAAAGATAAAGGGCCGCTTTGTTTTGCTTGTAACGCTTATGGTCATAAATCATTTCAATGTAATAAATCTAAAGATACAAGTGTTAAAAATGCTCAGTCACAAGTAAACATTATTACATCCCAAGATTTAATTCTGAAAGAGATAAAGCTTTATTCTTTGCGTTTAATCTCTTTAATAGATACTGGTAGCCAAAAGACTTTGTTAAAGAAAAGTATTTATGATAATTTGAAGAACTTTGTAGAATTAAAACCTACGAGTATCTCTTTGACCGGTCTAGGAAAAGCCTCAATTAAACCAGAAGGTTGTTTCAATTCAGAAATCGAAGTAGATGGTTCAAAATTTAAAGTTACTATTTTTGTCGTTAAGGACAGTTGCATTAATTTCGATTTAATTATTGGCACTGATGTTATTCATCAAGGTACATTAACTATTTCTGAGAATGAAGTGAAATTGTTTAAAGCGGAAGTTCAGTCGTCTAATGACTTTTTAGTTAATATTGTAAATGTTTTGGATGAGCCTAAAATTGATTTAATTCACATTGCCGACAAAAATTTACGTTCAGAGTTATCCTCTTTAATTGAGAATTATGTACCAAACTAAAACAGTAGATGTTAAAATGAAAATTAATTTAACTGACGAAATCCCTGTTTGTTCTTCTCCTCCAAGATTACCGCCATGCGAGAAAAAAATAGTCGAAAACCAAATTGAGGAGTGGCTAGCTCAGGGAATAATTCGAGAAAGTTCTTCTAATTTTTCTTCGCCGGTTGTGTTAGTCAAGAAAAAAGATAACACAATGAGACTTTGTGTTGATTACAGATGTCTTAACAAAAAGACAGTACGTGAGCATTTCCCCTTGCCAGTTATTGATGATGTAATAGACCAATTACATTCTGCCGAAGTATTTACCACCATAGATTTGAAAAACGGTTTCTTTCATGTAGATGTTGAAGAAGACTCGCGGAAATACACCTCGTTTGTTACTCATGAAGGACAATACGAATTTTTGAAATGTCCATTCGGGTTGACCAATAGCCCTAGTGTTTTTCAAAAGTATATTTATAATGTATTTCGAAACCTATTAAAAGATCACATTGTTGTCATTTATATGGATGATTTAATAATACCTGCTAAAAACGAAGCTGAAGGTCTAGAAAAATTAAAACTTGTACTCGAAACTGCATCGGAATATGGATTAGAATTAAATCTTAAAAAATGCAATTTTTTGAAGCGTGAAATTGATTTCTTGGGGTATAGAATCATAAATGGTAAATTGTATCCCTCTCCACTGAAGACTAAAGCAGTAATAAATTTTCCCGAACCAAAGTGTACCAAAGATGTTCAAAGTTATTTAGGATTGACAGGATACTTTCGAAAATTTATAAGAAATTATTCGGTTATAGCTAAACCGTTAAGTGACCTGCTGAGAAAAGATTCAAAATTTAAATTCGATATAGAAGAACAAAGAGCTTTTAATGAACTCAAACGTATTTTGTCGTCAGAACCAGTACTTTTAATTTACAATCCCAAAAGTGCGACCGAAATCCATTGTAATGCCAGTATTGATGGCTATGGAGCTGTTTTAATGCAACAATCTCCAGTAGATAATCAATTTCATCCAGTTTATTTCGCAAGTAAAAAAACCACCGAAGCTGAACGGAAGTACAGTAGTTACTAATTAGAAGTTTTAGCTGTAATTGAAGCCCTGAAAAAGTTTAGAGTATATGTGCTAGGTATCCCATTTAAAATTGTAACCGATTGTAATGCATTTAAAATGACTATGGATAAAAAAGAAATGAGTACAAAAATAGCTAGATGGGCAATAATGTTATCCGATTTTGATTATGTTATTGAACATAGACAGGGTAGCAGTATGAGACATGTCGATGCATTAAGTAGGTATCCTATTTGCATGGTAATCCAAGATAGCTTAACTTTAAAAATTATCCAAGCTCAAGAAACCGATGACCATATTAAAACAATAAAAGAAATCCTAAAGGTGAAATCTTATGATGATTATCTAGTTAAAAATGATGTTCTTTATAAATGTGTTAATGGTAATGATTTATTAGTTGTACCGGAAGACATGCAAATGAATATAATCAAGGCCGCTCACGAAAAAGGTCATTACGCAGTTGCAAGAACAGAGAAAAGTTTAGAAAATGATTTTTACATCCCTAAAGTTAAACAAAAAATTGAGAAATGTATAGCAAATTGTGTTCCCTGTATTTCAGTTAATAGAAAATGTGGTAAACAAGAAGGCTTACTTCACCCAATAGAAAAAGAAGAAACTCCATTACATACGTACCATGTTGATCACTTAGGTCCATTAGAAAGCACTAATAAAAATTACAAACATATCCTTTCGGTCATTGACGCATTCACAAAATTTGTTTGGTTGTATCCCACAAAATCTACCGATGCTGCCGAAGTAATTTCTAAATTAGAAATCCAAAAATCTATCTTTGGAAATCCAGTTCGAATTATATCAGATAAAGGTCCTGCATTTACCTCTAAAGCTTTTGAAGATTATTGCATCAATGAAAATATTAAACATATCCCGATTACCACTGGATTACCCAGGTCTAACGGCCAAGTTGAGCGTCTAAATTCTGTCATAATATCTGTTCTGTCTAAATTGTCTGTCGATAATCCTAAAAAATGGTATACACATGTAAGCAACGTCCAACAGGTGATAAATTCGACTTTTCAGAGAAGTATAAGCACAACTCCTTTTGAATTGATGTTTGGTACTAAAATGAAACTAAAAAAAAAAAACATTGAAATTACTAGTCTTCTGAATGCTGAAATACAATCTGATTTTACAAATAATCGCGAAGATATGAGAAAAAATGCTAAAAAACAGATTTTAAAAGTCCAAGAAGAGAACCGTAAAACTTACAACCTCAGACGAAAGAAGGCTAACAAATTTAAGATTAATGATGTGGTTGCTATAAAACGCACACAACAAGGTCCAGGTTTGAAGTTAAAACCAAAATATTTAGGTCCGTACAAAGTCATAAAAGTAAAAAATAATGACACCTACGATGTAAAGAAACTTGGATTCAACGAAGGACCCATGGTCACCAGTACATGTGCAGAGTACATGAAGCCGTGGACGGACGAAGCTTGAAAAAAAAAGAATTTCACCGATTGTGACACTATACCAACTATGACAAACTTCTGGACTGACAACTAATAGAATTTTAACTTTATTCTCGAAAAGACGAAAAGACGTAAGGTAAAAGAAGATGAAAAGACGTATGAAAGAAGACGAAAAGACGTAAGATAAAAGAAGACGGAAGACGTAAGAAAGAAAAGACGAAAAGACGTAAGGTAATAGAAGATGAAAAGACGTATGAAAGAAGAAGACGAAAAGACGTAAGATAAAAGAAGATGAAAGGACGTAAGAAAGAGAAGACGAAAAGACGCGAAAAAAATATATGAATTTTTTCAAGAAATAATCTAAGCTTTGATAAACAATTTGAATAATGACTTCTTTTTTTCAATTAAGACTTTGGATGCTGCTGTGTTTTTTTTCTTTATCTTTCCAGATGATCCAACTGCTGCTGCCTCCAAAGGGACGAGCATTCGAGGACGAAAGCCTAGTCAGGACGGCCGTTGTGGGAGCGATTCTTTCTCCAACAGCCAAGTATCATGTCTTGTAAGGTTCTTCATATCGCAACTCTGATAGAAAAGGTCTTTAGAAAGCAGACGATTTTCTGAAAAAAACTCCATTCAGACAAAAAGCCGAAGAAAAAAGAAATGAACGGAAGAGATCGTTGGATGGAATGTGGGGAGAGTTGGTGTTGACTTTAGAAGAATGTTGATTAAGATGACGCGATTAAGATGTTTTAATTAAAGTTTCCTTTGGAATGTTCGAATTGTAAATATTAATATGTAAATATCTTTTTTGTAAATATTAACGTTTAATATAAGTCATTTAAAAGTTTAAAAACGGTGTCAGAATTTAATTTACCTCCGAGTTTATTTACTTATGTGTTCGAAAGAACTTTTATAAGAAGAATCTCCATATATATATATGTATATAAATGTTGAATATTCTTCTAAAAGTTCTTTCGAAAACATCGACTCAAAGTCTGACACCGTTTAAATTTTTAAAACTTATATTAAAACATTTACTATTTACAAAAAGAAGATTATTTACATAAAGCTATTTACAATTCAATCATCATAAACGCTAGTTAACCACATCTTATGCAGAATGTCCTCTTAATCTTACATTCTTTTTACAACAATAAACAAAAACATTCCATCATCTCCCAATTCCACATTCTGAAGTGTCCCGGCTTTCGTCTGGCTGGCAGGAATTATCGCTGCTGCTTGAATCGTCTGCTTTGCTGGAGAGCCTTTTTCACAGAGTAATGAAAAGAAAAAGCTATAAGGCACGCTGGTAGTCTACTGTAGGAAAAAGATCGCTCCTACAGCGGCCTTCCTGACTAGGCCTTCGTCCTCGAATGCACGTCCGTTTGGAGATAGCAGCAGTTGGATCATCTGGAAAGATAAAGAAAAAAAACAGCAGCATCCAAAGTCTTAATTGGAAAAGAGAAGTCATCATGATGAAAATTTAAATAATTTCGTTCCAAAAAAAAAAAAAATCGTATTTTTTTTCACGTCTTTTCGTCTGATTCTTCCTTCAGTTTCCTTACATCTTTTCGTCGTCATTTTTTTATTACGTCTTTTTGTCTTCTTTTACCTTACATCTTTTCGTCTTCTTTTTCTTACGTCTTTTCGTCTTCTTTTACCTTACGTCTTTTCGTTTTTTTCTTTCTTACGTCTTTTCGACTTCTTTTTAATTACGTCTTTTCGTCTTCTGTTTTCTTACATCTTTCCATCTTCTTTTTACTTACGTCTTTTCGGGAATAATAAAGTTAAAATTCTTTTAGTTGTCAGTCCAGTGGTGTATCATAGTCGGGATAGTCTCACAATCGGAGAATTCTTTTTTTTTCTTTGTCAATCTTCGTCCGTCCACGGCTTCATGTACTCTGCGCAAGTACTGGTGACCATGGGACCTTCATTAAATCCAAGTTTCTTTACACCGTAGGTGTCATTATTTTTTACTTTTATGACTTTGTATGGACCTAAATATTTTGGTTTTAACTTCAAACCTGGACCTTGTTGTGTGCGTTTGATAGCAACTACATCATTAAGCTTAAATTTGTTAGATTTCTTTCGTCTAAGATTGTAAGTTTACTGTTCTCTTCTTGGACTTTTAAAATTTGTTTTTCTAGCATTTTTTCTCATATCTTCGCGAGTATTAGTAAAATCAGATTGTATTTCAGCATGCAGAAGGCTAGTAATCTCAATGTTATTTTTTAGTTTCATTTTAGTACCAAACGTCAATTCAAAAGGGGTTGTGCTTATGCTTCTCTGAAAAGTCGAATTTATCACCTGTTGGACGTCACTTACGTGTGTATACCATTTTTTAGGATTATCGACAGATAATTTAGACAAAACAGATACTCCCTCTGTCCCAAATTAGTTGCGACATTTAGGTTGAAAATCTTGTCCCAAATTAGTTGCGACATTTCAAGTAGGCGGAGTCATGAATAACTTCTGATGCAGTTTAGTAGATCGACACCAGTAAAATTATACTAGAATTAATATAAAGGCGTATACTAGATTTCAGAAGCAATATTAACTCCAATTTAAAGTAAAACAAAAAGAAATAATAATTTAGAAAATTCTCTGAAGAAAGAAATGAATATTGAGCCCAACGCTGAACTGGAATGTTTGAAATGGTATTTGAAAAAATTGTAAAGTAAGCCTTCATGCCATAAGTGCTGCAGCTATTAAATTCAATGTGCATCATAATGTTTTTATGCTATCCCGTTTGCAGAAGCAAGCAAAGACATTTAAAATAAAAGATGAGGAAATTTACAGAGAAAGTTTACAAAAAATTGTAAATGCGGATGAAAGAAAAATGCCACTGACCTAAATCATAGATATCCCAATAAAACGAAGACAATCACTGCGAAGATTATCCTATGTTGTTATAATTCGTAAATCAATATTACACGTTCTCAAAGCGGAAAAAAATTTTGAAACGTATTTCATCTATCATTAAACAAAGTCTAATAGAAAAAAGTAAGCTTGACAGAATTCGATTTTTTTGCAGCATGCTTATGCTAAAAGATACTTTTCAGAAATTTTGAAATAAAATGTTTTTAAATGAGTTCACGATTGATAAGCTTAAAGATAGTTTTATGTGTTTACTGTTAAAAGTCTTTAAAAAAGGGGCGTGGCTTAAAAGCGTGTGAACGGGGATTTTTTAAACTAATTAATTATTTATTTATGGAATGATGGAGGGAATGTTAGGCGCGTAAATATTGTTGATTGATAGTATAGCTTTCTAAAAAATGTTCAAACAAAATCATAATATCATAAATATCAATAATCAGTACAAAAGTATTCAAATGTCGCAACTAATTTGGGACAGAGTATTATGACAGAATTTAGACGCTCAACTTGGCCGTTGGACCTGGGTAATCCAGTGGTAATCGGGATATGTTTAATATTTTCTTCGATGCAATAATTTTCGAAAGCTATTGAGGTAAATGACCTTTATCTGAGATTATTCGAATTGGATTTCCAAAGACAGATTTTTGGATTTCTAATTTAAAAATTACTTCGGCAGCATCGGTAAATTTTGTGGGATACAACCAAACAAATTTTGTGAATGCGTCAATGACCGAAAGGATATGTTTATAATTTTTATTCGTGCTTTCCAATGGACCTAAGTGATCAACATGGTACGTATGTAACGGAGTTTCTCCCTTTTCTATTGGGTGAAGTAAACCTTCTTGTTTACCACATTTTCTATTAATTAAAATACAGGGAACACAATTTGCTATACATTTCTCAATTTTTTGTTTAACTTTGGGGATGTGAAAATCATTTTCTAAATCTTTTTCTGTTCTTGCAACTACGTAATGATCTTTTTCGTGAGCGGCCTTGATTATATTCATTTGCATGTCTTCCGGTACAACTAATAAATCGTTACCATTAACACATTTATAACGAACATTATTTTTAACTAAATAATCATCATAAGATTTCACTTTTAGGATTTCTTTTATTGTTTTAATATGCTCATCGGTTTCTTGAGCTTGGATAATTTTTAAAATTAAGCTATCTTGGATTACCATACAAATAGGATGTCTGCTTAATTCATCAACATGCCTCATACTACTACCGTGTCTATGTTCAATAACATAATTAAAATCGGATAACATTATTGCCCATCTAGCTATTTTTGTACTCATTTCTTTTTCATCCATAGTCATTTTAAATGCATTACAATCGGTTACAATTTTAAATGGAATACCTAGCACATATACTCTAAACTTTTTCAGGGCTTCAATTACAGTTAAAACTTCTAATTCGTAGCTTGTGTACTTTCGTTCAGCTTCGGTGGGTTTTTTTACTGGCGAAATAAACTGGATGAAATTGATTATCTACCGGAGATTGTTGCATTAAAACAGCTCCATAGCCATCAATACTGGCATCACAATGGATTTTGGTCGCACTTTTGGGATTATAAATCGAAAGTACTGGTTCTGATGACACAATACGTTTGAGTTCATTAAAAGCTTTTTGTTCTTCTATATCAAATTTAAATTTGGAACCTTTTCTTAATAGGTCACTTAACGGTTTAGCTATAACCGAATAATTTCTTATAAATTTTTGAAAGTATCCTGTCAATCCTAAATAACTTTGAACATCTTTGGTACATTTTGGTTCGGGAAAATTTATTACTGCTTTAGTCTTCAGTGGGGAGGGATACAATTTACCACTTATGATTCTATACCCCAAGAAATCAATTTCACGCTTCAAAAAATTACTTTTTTAAGATTGAATTATAACCCATATTCTGATGCAGTTTCTAGAACAAGTTTTAATTTTTCTAGATCTTCAGCTTCGTTTTTAGCAGGCATTATTAGGTCATCCATATAAATGACTACAGTGTGATCTTTTAATAGGTTTCGAAATACATTATAAATATACTTTTGAAAAACACTAGGGCTATTGGTCAACCCGAATGGACATTTTAAAAATTAGTATTGTTCTTCCTGAGTGACAAAAGAAGTGTATTTTCGCGAACATTCTTCAACATCTACATGAAAGAAACCGCTTTCCAAATCTATGGTGGTAGATACTTCGGCAGAATGTAATTGGTCTATTACATCATCGATAACTGGCAAGGGGAAATGCTCAAGCACTGTCTTTTTGTTAAGACGTCTGTAATCAACACAAAGTCTCATTGTGTTATCTATTTTCTTAACTAACACAACCGGCGAAGAAAAATTAGAAGAACTTTTTCGAATGATATCCTGAGCTAGCCACTCCTCAATTTGGTCTTCCACTATTTTTTTTCTCACATGGCGGTAATCTTTGAGGGGAAGAACAAACAGGGATTTCGTCAGTTAAATTAATTTTCATTTTAACATCTACTGTTTTAGTTTGGTACATAATTCTCAATTAAAGAGGATAACTCTGAACGTAAATTTTTGTCAGCAATGTGAATTAAATCAATTTTAGGCTCATCCAAAACATTTACAATATTAACTAAAAAGTCATTAGACGACTGAACTTCCGCTTTAAACAATTTCACTTCATTCTCAGAAATAGTTAATGTACCTTGATGAATAACATCAGTGCCAAAAATTAAATCGAAATTACTGCAACTGTCCTTAACGACAAAAATAGTAACTTTAAATTTTGAACCATCTACTTCAATTTCTGAATTGAAACAACCTTCTGGTTTAATTGAGGCTTTTCCTAGACCGGTCAAAGTGATACTCGTAGGTTTTAATTCTACAAAGTTTTTCAAGTTATCATAAATACTTTTCTTTAACAGAGTCTTTTGGCTACCAGTATCTATTAAAGAGATTAAACGCAAAGAATAAAGTTTTATCTCTTTCAGAATTAAATCTTAGGATGTAATAATGTTTACTTGTGACTGAGAATTTTTAACATTTGTATCTTTAGATTTGTTACACTGAAATGATTTATTACAAGCAAAACAAAGCGGCCCTTTATCCTTATTTACACAGTTAATGCTCTTATGATTATTCCCGCCACAATTATAACAATGCATATTTGGCTTTACAGGCTTAAATTTGTTCTTAACTTCAACTTCGGATTTAATTTTAGGCTTAGCTCCTTCATAGTTATGAGATTTTGCACTTTCATACTCCGACCTTATTTTTTCGTAGATCTTTAATTTTTGTTTAAATTCAGCAATATTAGGGCAACCGTACAAAAAAGATTTTTTGAAAATAGGATCATTAATTCAATTTATTACGTATTGAATAAGTGCAGAATCTTCAATATTGCCTTTTGAGCATAATTGTTTCATATTTGTTTCATCTAACGATTCATGTGATCTAATTTTTCTTTTGGATAGCAATTCATGTAATTCAGCTGAATTGCACGTTTGACCAAATTCAGAAATGAGTGAGGCTTTCAATTTAGACCACGAATTGATTTTTGTTTCACTTTCAATAAATAATTTAGCTTTGCCTGTCATACGACGTTTAGCCAAAATCAATTTGTGCAAATCACTAACATTAAATAATGAAACAATATCGTCAAAATCGGCAAGCCATTTTTGGATATTTTGTAATTCAGTACCTTCAAACATTGTAAGCATACTTTCTATATCGTTAATTGAAATAGTAGGTTTACTAACATAATCAGGAATTAGAATTTTCTGATTTTCATTACTTTCACAACTAGAACTACCAGAATCATTATTCACATTTTTCTCAAAAACTTTTGAAATATTTCTAGTTTTACTTAAATCATCATTAAATTCATCAGCACTCTCGTCATCACTAAGAGTATCTTCATCGGGAAACATATTAATTTTCAAAATACTAAAATCACATAAACTAGAAATTATTCTGGCAGCAATTTCATCAAAAGTTCCCGAATTATTTCTACACAAAACATTGCAAATGGTTATCAAATCGTTGACAGAAAAATTATCTTTAATTTCTTTCAAATTTGATTGATATTCATCGGAATCTACTTCAAATGCAAACCCGGTAAAATTCCGAATTCTACGTCTGTTATTTCTGTCACCGATTTCTCCAAAAATTAATTTATGCAATATCTTAATACTAGAGGATTTTTCTGTTTTCAATGAAATTTCTAATTCCTTGAAATGAATCAGTTTCGACATAGTTGAAAAGTAAAATAAAATAATAAATTCATTTCATAATTAGATGTTCAGCTTCACACTGTGACAGCACTTTCATCGCAAAAGTTTACCTCTTCTGAATTAGCTTCGTGGACTTAGCATTCCATCACAGTTCTAAAAAATATCGGCTTCCAGAATATTAAAAAAAATATTTCCATCTCTGTGGGCGTTCGTCATTTATCCCAATTTCTGTGCACCATTTTTGTGGAATATTCTTCTAAAAGTTCTTTCGAAAACATCATTGACTCAAAGACATGTAATGGAGTCTGACACCGTTTAAACTTTTAAAACTTATATTAAAACATTTACTATTTACAAAAAGAAGATTATTTACATAAAGCTATTTACAATTCAAACATCATAAACTCTAGTTAATCACATCTTATGCGGAAAGTCCTCTTAATCTTACATTCTTCTTACAACAACAAACAAAAACATTCCATCATCTCCCAATTCCACATTCTGAAGTGTCCCGGCTTTCGTCTGGCTGGTAGGAATTATCGCTGCTGCTTGAATCGTCTGATTTGCTGGAGAGCCTTTTTTTCACAGAGTAATGAAAAGAAAAAGCTACAAAGGCACGCTGCGTCTGCTGTAGGAGAAAGATCGTTCCTACATAAATATAATGCGAATGTAAGAAGAGCTTTTTAACAGGTTACAACAGTCATGTCAAACTCATTTACCGCCAAGATTGATCCGATAAACTTTCATAGGAAACTGTAATGTTAATTGTAAAATTAACTGTAATTAGACGATGTGACATTATCAAGACATCGGAATTCGTCATTGGTGTCGATGAAAATACTAGGAAGTCGATGAAAAATGGGTTATATACAGAACATATAAAATCATTGCAGAATTTTGGCGGGTCGTTTCAAATTTCATGAAAATCGAATTAAAACTTAAAAAGATATGAATAAAAGTTTTCTCCGTTCAACTAAATACTATCACATGTCATTCATGTCATTAATTCAATGATATTCCGTGATTGGTAATGAATTTACGTTACCATGGTGATGACGCTCAGATAAGTATTTAAGATTGATATTCATCGGAATCTACTTCAAATGCAAACCCGGTTATATTTCCGTGAGACTGAATTTAATATATTGAATCGTAATAAATTTTGTAATTGTGCATATTTGCATAAGAGTGCAACATCTATAATACCAAGATTTGAATATTTATAAAACTTAATTTTAGTACGAATGCACCTCATTTGCCATGATTCACGCACAATTCCGGCTTGTTTCAAATTGTTTATTTAGACATAATTTTTAATCTTAATTAAATTTTGAATTTTTGTGAATAGTATGCGGAATGTGTCAAAAATGTATCACAACGTAAGCTTAATTTATAATTTTTAACTTCTTATTCCTCCACTTTTTTATTTCTTTGTCAAAACAATACTAAATATTAAATTGAATAAAATATAAGTGAGGATAAACATAAATTCCAACTGACTTTCATTGAATTACCTGTATCATACTTATTTCATTCCTTTTACTTTGAAAAATTTAATCTTGTTTAGCTCGTTAAGCATTGATCAAGACTCTTTCTAAATTCTTAATAGAAAACTTTTGTTTCTAGGGAAACAGCATCTGAGAGAATAATCGTATTTTCACGAACAATCTATAGTTTTTTTTTGCTAGGAGATATCTTCCATCTTGTTTCATGCCATCAATAGTATTTTACTTTTATCTATGCATTTATTATTATTTTTTTGTTTGTTTGTTACAGGCTATGATCAGCAATGCATTGATAATCCTTTTTCATTATAGAGAACTCGGCAGTAATCACATTAAGCGTAGCTTTAACCGAGTAATATGACAGAAGGATATATTGGTTAAATATCTCCAGAAAAAACTAGAGTGGTGAGAATAGAAAAGACGTGGAAAAAAAAATAATAAAAAACTGAAAATGTAACGTGAATCTAATAAGAGCTTTTAACAGGTTATAATATTCAATGAAAAACTCATTTACCGCCGAGAACATTAAGGCTGCTTGACAGGGGCTTTCCAAAAATGATGTCACACGTTTTTTCAACATCTTTTATCCCCCTTCCACCCTTCGTGTCTAAGTGTCATACTTCACCAAGCCCTTCTACTCCTTTGTCACATGTGACGCTATATTGGATAAACATATACTTGCAGTTCCGAAATAAAGCAGCAGTATGTTATGATCATATTTCACGCTTTATTTTTAAACTTCAATTATGTGTTTAATGACATTTGAGAGCATTACATTAAAAAAGATTTGTGTACTTATCTTGAATGAAATAAGATTGGGTTTGCAAGGAAAAACATAATCAATATGCAATAGCAATAAAATATTTATAATGAAAGATAAATTATACCAGTATTTTCGAATATGAAATGGAATTTAATATATTTGGCTTTAAATCTTTACTTTATGAACGAAAAATACTTTAATTTTAACATAATTTCAAAATTTAAAGCTGCAGAATTTTAATGCTTTTATTTTAACCAAAGTATGTGATTTCCCATTTCTTCTTACCCCCTTGTCACAAACTGTCACAATTTCACAAACCCCCTCCCCCCCTTCAAGCGTGACGTCATTAGCCGACGGTCACTCAGAGCTTCTGAATTTCCCTCACTAATACTAACAAGGGCACCACCAAACATGGTGCACACAGATTTTGATGATTTCTAAGTATGTTGTAGGGGTCATATCACTAATTATTCAGCTGAAAGGATTCTTTCAAATGGGCCTTAGTTTTTGAGAAATTGGGTGTCAAAGTTCAGCGTATATTTCAAATACTTATTAGTACGAACGCCGTATGTGAATTCGTGGCGTCGTGGTAATGTACGAGTCTGCAAGTCGAAAGGTTGCGGGTTCGAATCAGTACTCGGCCTTTTACTTATTTTTATGTTTTTTTTTTACACTTCGCAAATTATAAGCAGCATTGAAAATTCTACAGTTTTGAACCTTTTGATAGTTTCTGAAGAGGACAGTTTACTTTGTCAACATTTTTTTATTATTATTTTTTCAAAATATGGTGAACTGACTGCACTTCAGGGTTCAACTAAAAGTACATTTTGCAACAAATAAATAAATAAAAATTTGTATTTAATTAAAATTTTGAAAAAGTATAAGAAAATTTCAATATTTTAAAATCTCCACTACTTTAAATATTAATATTTTTAGAGTAATCAGTCACTTTTTTTCTTTTCAAATGTGTATTACACAATATTGTGCTTGGATTTTTAGATAATTTAATACTGCATTTAATATAATTTATATTACTAAAATACTTAATTCGTGACAAATATGTTTAAAAATATATTAAAAGTAAAAAAAAAAAAAAAAAAAAAAAAAAAAAGGTTTAATCATCATTTGTAAAAGTGGAAAAATAAGACCAATAAAAAGAAATCTTCATTTATTCTGATAATTACAGAGGAAAGCAGACGATTAAAAAAAGTATTTTTATATTATTATAAATTTTATCTCATTAAACAGACGATTTTCATACTTCAGTTGAATTACGGAAAGACTGTTTTGATTTGTTATAAAAATAGATGTAATCTGTCATTTCTTATTTGTGCAAACGATAACTTATGTTCATGTTGAACTTTGGAGATAAATGTATTTACAGAAAATTGGAAAATTGAAAACTTGGATAACTGGTAACAACTTGCATTTTAACATTACTGCATTAATATTTTATTATTTTTTCGAAGATACGCATTACTTGAATAATCTAATCCTAAAGACGTTTAAAAAATTGCACCCGAAAATTATTTTGTATTATTTATACATATCCAAAAAAAAAGCAAGTTTTCATTTAGAATTCTATAAAATAAAAAAGAGATAGGAAAAAAAAAATCATTATTTCAGGATTATGGGGATGGGATGCATTCGTATATTTAAAATATATTCTCAGGAAATTAATAGTTTTAACTGCTTTTTTCTTTCTACTTCCCTTAAAAGATGCATCTTTTCCCCTTAATTTTCAAAATATTTCTAAAATTTAATATTTTGATATTTATATTTTATGTGTTAAATTTAATATTTTCTGTGTTAAATACTGAAATATGTTTTTTTTTCGTTAAACTGAATGGCGAGTGATAATTATAAATTAAAATTAATAATGATAAAGTCTTGCTGTTTGATACTTAAAAGTGCCATTTAATTAATTTTAGTAAGAGATCAGGAAGCAGCAGCATAGACAATCATCTCATCGATTTCATGGATGAAAATCTAGGATTAGTTAAATCTCGATTTGCATATTAAAATGCAGTCGGTCTGCTAAGTCATATCTTGGTGGAAAACACCTAAAAATTTGATTTTAGCGGTTGACCCATAGGTTCACCATTATGTTTTCCTGCTCCCAACTTTTGGGTGTAGGAAAGCACGAGTAGAAAATTACGACTTAACTGTTAAAATAGGGTTTTTTTAGTGTTTTCCACCAAGATACAACTTGGCAGAGCGATTGCGTTTTAATATGCTAATCGAGATTTAACTAGTCTTGAATTCTATGAGGTGATTGTCTGTGCTGCCGCTTCGCGGTCTATAAATTTTCTGAAAATTATCTAATTCTGTAAATAAATTAAAATTTGAGTAAGAGTTCATTATTGGAAGCCAATATAACTCTTTAATTAAATGTTTATATAATACGCAAGCCATTTTCGAAATCATGCGCGAAGATTTGAAATTATGCATAAAACTCAACAAAACAAATCCCCTCCTTCCCTCACAAAAAAGCTTCTTTGTCTATTCGTTTTCATAGCTATAAATAACTTACGCGTTTTGAATTTTTTTTATCAATGCAAGTTTTGCAAATATGAATCCACTGATTCAAAGGTAGGAGTGCCGTTTTCGTGAAAATAGGATGGGAGAGTCTTGTTTCTTTGCGGGATATAAAAAATTATTTTGGTCATGCTGTGTTTCATTATCGCATATATATATTTAGAATTAGTCGAAGATAAATGATCAATACGAGGTATGATTGTTTAATAACGAGACTAATGCTTTTCTAAAGGAACTGCGCATGCGTCAAATTTGTATGACCCATAGTTATGTCATGGCCCACTAGATCTATAGGCCCATCTATTTGAGATTAATGTATGAAGTCTTCCGCCAGAAGACTCTGATACCTTGCCCAAGTTATTCTAACCAATCGTGCAAACCCAGAACCAAAACAATGACCATGTGCCGAGCCATGTGCACCGAACATACAACAGCTTACTCAATGCTAATTTGGGCAGGGTTTGCATCACGTGGTCTCACACGTGGTCCAATGAAATGGTTCAGGGTTTGAAGCTGAATCCTGCTTCACTTTTTCGGCGGTTTTTAGCGAAATGCGCAGGACTTATATGCTATTTAGTTGGCTAAGGTCATGTAGAGCAGAGCCTCATGTATATTTCACTGCCTCTAAACTAGCTACATTTCATTTAGTCTTCATTTGTTCTTGACCCTGTTATGATGTTTTGCCGGGAAAATGTTGAGTGTTGTAAAAGAGAAACGGATTCAGAGGCTACTTCAGGCAAAAAAGACCTGTTGTTAATGCTAATTCTGTGGAAGAAATATATAAAGATATCTCAGTTGCATTTCAATAATTTTACGATTTTCTTTCTCTGCATTGGATAGCTGAGATCAATCTGACAAACGCCGTTTTTTATTTTTTCGATTTTGTTTGCAGATATTTTTAATGTTAACTGTTTTTTTTCGGAACCGGCTTCGAAAGTAAAAATATCCTCATAAAAAATATCTGCAATCAAAATCAAAAAGTAAAAAACAGCCAGATTGAAGAAAAAAATAATCATTTAAACATATTGAAATGTAGCCGAAATATATTTATAAATTTCTTCCATATGATTAACATTAGCGAATGGGTCTTTTCGATTGACTCTTATCGTGAAATTTCTTTTTAAACTTGGATAATCCATCACTGAAATTTATCATTTTTAAGAGAAGCGACAATGAAGGTTTATTACGTGAGCGGGTTTTTAAATGGTTTAAAAGTTTGCAAGATGGCTGCTTATGTTTGCTCCGGCCGTCTTTCCATATCAACAACCGAGAATTTTTTCTAAATTTATGGGATTGCGTACCTTGGTTTACTTTTTTCTGAAGGTTAAACTATTAATCAAAATTACTACCTTGTGGTTCTTGCCCAATTTCCTACTTGAAAGTGGAAGAAATCGTTGGTGTTTCATCAGGACAACGTACTGACTCACACTACATTGTCTGTCAAGACATTTCTATCCAAGTATAACATACTAATGTTAGACCAACCATGATTTCTATCTGTTACCCAAGGTCAAATCTGCATTAAAAGAAACCAGATTTTATATTGTTAAAGCTGTGAAAGAAAAAGCAGATCGCATCATGAAATAGCTCACTGAAGGTTTCAGCACTGTTACAAACAATAAAAAAATCACATGGAGAATTGTACTGATAAAGAAGGGTTGTATATTAAAAGAAATAATTATTAAGTATGTATAAATTTACAGTAAATATTTTACAGCATTAGTCTCATAATTTAATAGCCACACCTCGCTTTGAAAAGTTGCAATAGCAAGGCTTTACCAAATATTATTGATAATTATTAATTTCTATGTATATTTAATCTTAAAGTTTCCTTTTTAAAGCAATAGAAAAATTATTTTAGCTTTTGTGCAATTTCAGATATGTATATATAAACATATATTATGTTAATCTGACTTGCTATCTGACTTATACAGTCTGAAATATCAAATTTCCTGAGCGAAGGATAAGTGCTGCACCCATTATCTTTCTCGAATTGCGTTTCTACTCAAAAGTTCTTAGGAAAAATATTTGTTGACTTTACTGTGTATAATTTTGGTCAGAAGCAAGACTTAAAATTTACAACATAAAGCGGGGAAACAATGTATAAATATTAATAAATTTAACTTTAGTAAAATAGACACATATTATCCAGTGCTTTTAAAATTTTGTTTCTCATTGATTCCCAAAGCTGAAAACTCTTATTAAATATTGCTCATCTGTGTTAATGAAACATTTAATTTAAATCGGCTTATTTTCATCAACAGCTTCAGGGAGTTCATCCCCACAGAATTATCTTTCATTAGCAACTTACTCTTCTCTCTGATCGCAGATACGGAGTTTCGCAACCCGTAATATGCGAAACTCGTAATATGCGAATATATTACGAGTTTCGTTTTGCAACCCGTAATATGCGAATATATTAAGTTTTATGATGGGGGTTGCTGTCAATAAGGTTGTTCATGTCATTAAATACTGTAGAAGATTTTTACTTTCATGTTATTCATGTGGCT